>NNCF01125948.1:461975-484970 GCA_002313205.1 Laupala kohalensis
GGCGTCGCTGTGCTCGTAGACGCTCCAGGCAATGCCATAGAAGTCTCTATATCAAACGTCTTTCAGACCGTATGTATGAGGGTGAGCCATACATTCCTTACATTTACGGTGTGTAGTATTTGTATCCCCCCGAGCAGTCATTCACCAAGAAAGATCATGCCGGACTGATGGACCAGTTGCCTTCCCCATTTCTTATCGTCGAGGATTTCAATGTCCATAAATCAATGTGGGGTTCTTCACACAACTGCACAAATGGTGATATTGAAAAACTTTTAAATATTGCGCTTCTTAACACGGGCCACTCCACCCACTTCTGTAAACCTTCCCGATGTTTCTCGGTGCTGGATTTGCCATCTGCAGTTCCTCTCTTTCCCCAATCTTCGACTGGACAGTTCTTGACGATCTGTATGGGAGTGACCACTACCCGATTCTTATACATTTCAACGTCGTTTGCCCCTCGGTTTCACGCCCCTCTCAGTAGATATTGTAAAAAGCAGACTGGAATGTATTTAAACGCAACACCAATCTTTGCAATGAGCCTTTCGCCGATTTGGATGCTATTGCATCCCATTTCACCAACGCGGTTCTCAGAGACGCCGATGTTGCCAACCCCAAAATCATCATGTAATACAAGATATTGCCCTGTTCCATGGTGGAATTTGGATAGCGCAAAGGTGGTCAGCGCTAGAAAGAAAGCTTTAGAGCGGCTTAACAAGTATTCCACTGTTGAAAATCNAATATATAACAAACAATTGTCAGGAACTTGCTTGACTCGTTTGAAATGCATCAGGGCGTATAAAAACATGGCGGCAGAGCACAACGGTTTCGTGATTTATGCATCACGCCACAGAAAAAGTTAAATAGTTTTATCAAATGTCCGATGACCTATAGATTAAAGTGATGTAAAAAATACAACGGAAAATTTATTACACGTAAAAGTAAACTTTCAATATTTTCGTAATTTAAAAGTTGGTCTTTTATTGAAAATAAGTGTTTTCTCCTTAAGACGCAATGTATTACACCATCAACTATAATTGCAATTAAATCATTTAAATGGCCAGTGAGGTATGTTTTTCACAATGAAATCACAATAATATATCTTACTCTGTTCATTTACGTCGATTATAGTTATTTTAGTGATTTAATTCTACCTACGCTAGCACTACCTTAAATTCATTTATAATTCACCTAATTCATCGGTTAATTCACTTTGCCTATGTCTAAGATATCATGTAAATGAAATCAGTGGGAATCTGGTATTGGAATAGACTCTATTTACGCTACACAGTAAGGGAACAGATAAAAACACACAGATTTCTCAAGTATTTCTTTCTTTTACTTTTCTTTTATCCTATATTCCTAGTTTTTCACTTTTATCGCTTTTATATTCTTTATTGGCCTTCTCTGTGTGCTGAACGCTCACCCATGTGTTTGCCGTGCATGGCGATCCCTGTCGATTGGAATGGGTGTCCTGGTGAGTTGAGGAACTTCTACATGCACTCCTAGATGCGCCCCAATACGCTCGCTTTGGCCTCGTCCTCTTCTAAACGGCCGATAGGGGGCTACCCCCAACCCCCCCCCATAAAATCGGCTTAAACTAGGTCTTCGACTGAACTCCGTGGTGAGTGGGGAACACAAAAATGAAGTTTAAATCCATACGCATGGAAAATCCTGTCCCCATCTTGTCGCTCCCCTCCCTTGCCCTCTTCCTCTAGGAAGAGGTGATTAGTTGGTGAAACTGCGGATTTACACAGTTTTTGAAAGGATAGCGACAGGTCCACAAAGCCTCACTCCCTATTCATAAAATGTAACGATGAGGGAAATACTTCTAAGTCTATCAGTTCTGTTCGTCTTGACATAACAATTGATGATATCATAGGAAAGCTTCAGTCTGTAGTGCGCCAGCGGAATGCTGAAATTCTGTAGGAGACACGCACAGACAAGCAGATCGAGAGCATTTTAAAACTGAAAGNCGTCAATGGTTCGAGAACCGGTACATGCGTCTCTCTTTGTTGACGACATCGCCATCTATTGTTCGTCTAACAGTATCTCCGTCATCGACAGGCAACTGAAATTAGTTTTAAACCTATTACACTAGTGGAGTGCGTCTACCAGTTTTAATTTTACTGTAACCAAGTCACGATGAATGAATTTTTGTAGGATATACCATCTCCACAATTATCCAGATCTTTTCTTGACTCTTTCTTTCGTTGACTCCGCTAAATTCCTGTGTTTCACATTTGACTGCACACTAACTTGGCGCAATTGCATCCGAAAATTACAGTCTTGTTGTAATTCTTCCCTTTAACACCATCGCTGCTGTGTAGAAGTCTCGTTCAGTATTATATTATGGCAATATTGTATACGCCTCCGCATCGCCATCGACACTCAGGACTCTAAGCAAAGTCCGCATTGCAACTGGTGCTTTCCGCACTAGTCTAATAGTATGCTTTCCAGTTGACGATAGCGAACCATCTCTTAACAAGAGACGTGATATTCTACTAGTATCCTACGGAGTGAAACTGATTGGGGTTTCAAAACATCCCACTCGGCAACACATCAAGTCTTTCAAAATTTTGAAATAGTCCTTTGTTGGGCTCTTGGGTTCTTGGGTACGTGGGTACTATTGGTAATGAAGAAGGTGATGAGGCAACGAAGCGGGGAACACAGAGGGTAGTTTTTGATCTTTCATCTGTTCCTACGTCAGATTCAAAGGTTGCCATAAGATCGTCTCTTCTTAAGACATGGAAATCCGAATGGCAAACTTGCGCCTTCAAGCTGAGGAAGGTAAAAGATTCCGTTAAGACGTGGGTGTCATCATTCTGTGCGAACATGCGTGAAGAAGTAATCTTTTCACGTCTTCGTATTGGCCACTGCTATCTTACCCATGGTCATCTCTTAGGCGGTGTACCTCCTCCAACTGTGAAACTAGCAACACAACACTTACTATGGAACACTTTTTCCTGGAGTGTCTCAAATATAGTACCAGCCGACGGTGACACAATCTACCCAGCAGTTTGAACGTTATGCTTGGGCTAAATGAACTGATTTTGATTCGCCTTTTTAAATTCCTCGAGGAATGTGTCCTTTGGCACCTTTTTTGATCTTGATTTGTATGTCATTATTCAAATCCGCTCGCGAAACGGGGCTCCTCCCAGAAGTTCTCGTGAGGGTTTGGATTTACATATATTTTTCACCTTTGCTTAGAATTTGCATTTTTTCTCTCTCTAAATTTATTTTTTCCTTTGTTTTCGGTTTTTATAATGTTTTAGGAAACTGATTTCTCTCTCTCTTTTTTCGTCGCTTTTTTATGTTTGGATATATTGTATTTAGGAGGGTATGGTTGAGTGATTCGGAGAATCCCACACGCGGCGAGAGTCATGTTGGCTCTCCTTAGTGCGCAACAGCATTTACCCTACCTGTACAAAAATTTTAGGTCTCTAATGACATCAATGTCGGCGAGCCGTAAAGGAAAATAAATTGAGAAAATACGTTATCTGTATTGCACTTATAGTTATTAATTCCTAATACTCCGTTACATAAGATTTAACGTTTCTAAACAACGCCATCATTGAACTTATTATATGTTATGCTCATTTTATATTTCTTTTAATGCAAAAGAAATGAGGCTCAATGGACTCTTCATGCCGGAGTTACAGAAATTTGAACTTCAGATTTCACTGTCNATCATGCCGGACTGATGGACCAGTTGCCTTCCCCATTTCTTATCGTCGAGGATTTCAATGTCCATAAATCAATGTGGGGTTCTTCACACAACTGCACAAATGGTGATATTGAAAAACTTTTAAATATTGCGCTTCTTAACACGGGCCACTCCACCCACTTCTGTAAACCTTCCCGATGTTTCTCGGTGCTGGATTTGCCATCTGCAGTTCCTCTCTTTCCCCAAACTTAGACTGGACAATTCTTGACGATCTGTATGGGAGTGACCACTACCCGATTCTTATACATTTCAACGTCTTTTGCCCTTTGGTTTCACGTCCCTCTCAGTGGATATTGAAAAAAGCAGACTGAGATGTATTGAAACACAACATAAATCTTTGCGATGAGCCTTTAGCCGATGTGGATGCTATGGCATCCCATTTCACCAACGCGGTTTTAAAAGCCGCCAATATCGCCATCCCTAAATCATCATGCAATACAAGGCATTACCCTATTACATGGCGGAATTCGGATTGCGCAAAGGCGGTCAGCGCTAGAAAGAAAGCTTTAGCGCGTCTTAAAAAGTATCCCACTGTTGAAAATCTCATTGAGTGTAAAAGGTGAAGAGCCAGAGCAAAATGAACTCTTCGAGGAAGTAAGTCGTCCTCCTGGAAGGCTTACATTTCATCTCTTACAAGCCGCACTCCATCATCAGTCGTATGGCAGAAAGTTCGCAAGATTCAAGGTACATGGTCCTCTTTTTCCATCTATCAATGTAAATGGACATATCGAAACTTCACCCACAGTCATCGCTGAGGAACTTGCATTGCACTTCGAAAGAGCCTCTAACTCCTCCGGTTTTTCTCCACCGAATCTTAAACAGAAAGCTCGCGCGGAAAAGTGTTGCTTGAATTTCTCCAGTTTCAGAGAAGAGAATTAAAACATTCGTTTCTCTATGACAGAGTTGACCTCTGCCCTTGCGCCTTCGAAAGATACAGCCCCTGGTTCTGATCAAATACATAACGCGATGCTAAAATATCTTCCAGAGATAGGCATAAAATTCCTTCTGAAATTATTTAACTGTATTTGGAATGAGCATACCGTCCCCGCTCAATGGCGTGAGGTCATAATTATTCCATTTCCGAAAGAGGGCAAAGATCGTTCTAATCCGTCTCACTTTCTTCCGATTTCTCTGACAAGCTGCGTTTGCAAATTGTTTGAAAGAATGATAAATCGTTGCCTTGTTTGGTCGCTGGAATTGCGAAACCTTCTGAACAATATCCCATGTGGTTTCAAAAAACTGCGGACAACACTAAACCACCTTATTCCGTTGTGATCTACCATCCCATCAGCGTTCGTATTAAGGGAACACCTTGTGGCTATCTTTTTTGACCTGGAAAAAGTTTATGACACAACCTAGAGGTACGAAATCCTACGCACATTGCGCTCGTGGGAATTCCGATGTTACCTTCCTCAGCTCCTGGAGAGCTTCCTATCTCAACGCTATTTTCGCGTTCACCTCGGTACTCATTTATCTTCTAATCATCCTTTGGAAAACGGTGTCCCACAGGACTCAATCTTGAGCGTCACTCTCTTTGCCATAGCCATAAATAGCATTGCGTCACTGGTTTGAGGACCGGTACATGCGTCTCTCTTTGTTGACGACTTCGCCATCTATGGTTCGACTAGCAGCATCTCTGTGATCGAGAGGCAACTGCAATTGGTTTTAAACCTTTTACACGAGTGGGGCATGTCAACCGGTTTTAGTTTTTCTGTATCCAAGTCATGCTGTATGCATTTCGGTCGGATACACCATCTCCATAATGATCCAGATCGTTTTCTTGGGGGTCGACGTCGTCATTTTGTTGACTTCGCAAAATTCCTGGGTCTCACATTCGACCGCACACTAACTTGGCGCAAGCACATTCGAAAACTACAATCTCGTTGTAATTCTTCTCTAAACATCCTTCACTACCTAAGCGCATCATCATGGGGCGCAGGCCGCACTTGCCTTCTTCATCTGTATAGAATTCGCGTTCGGTCTGTATTAGATTATGGCAGTATTGGATACGCCTCCGCATCACCGTCGACACTCAGGATCCTTAACAGTAACCATCATGCAGGAATCCGCATTGCAACTGGTGCTTTTCGCACTAGTGGAATAGAATGTTTACTAGTGGACGCTGGCGAACCATCTTTTAACAAGAGACGTGATATTCTACTTGAATCTTACGAAGTAAAAATGATGGGGTTTTAATTCACCCTACTCGGCAACACCTACATTCTCCAAAATTTATTTCATCTTTCTCTGCAAGACCTTCATTACCCCGCCCGGCGGGTGTCCGTTTTAAACAACTGCTAGAGGAAAATGTCACACTACCTCTTCCAGTGAAATACACACACTCTTTTATACCATCTTGGTCCTTTCACGCAACCAACCACTGACGTTCAACTGTCTAAACTTTCAAAGCAAGACACACCTGCTGCTGTGTACCAACAGCACTTCGGAGAACTAATACACCTCTATTTCGATCATATGTTCATATACACTGATGGCTCAGCAATGAATAATTCCGTTGGTGCTGCTTTCCACTGCCATAGTGCCACTCGTTCTTTTCGTCTCCATTCCTTTTGCAGCGTGTACACCGCTGAAAAATTTGCAATCCTTGAGGTGCTGAAGTTCATTCAGCTATCTTCAGTACGAAGTGTGGTTCTCTGCAGTGACTCTATTAGTGATCTGTGGTCAGTGTCTTCACTGTACACTTCTGACACCCTTGCGCTGACAATTAAAAATCTAATAAGCCATCCAGTCGTTTAAAATTTTATAATAGTCCTTTGATGGGTTCCTGTGCACGTGGGTATTTTGAGTAATGAGGAAGTTAATGAGTCAGCAAAGGGGGGAACACAGAGGGTAGTCCTTGACCTTTCATCTGTTCCTACGTCATATTCAAAGGTTGCCAAAGATCTTCTTGGGACATGGCAAGCCGAATGGCAAACTTGCGCCTTCAAGTTGAGGAAGGTAAAATACTCCGTTAAGACTTGGGTGTCATCATCCCGTGCGAACAGACGTGAAGAAGTAATCCTTACAAGTCTTCGTATTGGTCTCTGCTACCTTACCCATGATCATCTCTTACGCGGTGAAACTCCCCCATCTGTGAAGCTTGCAACACAACACACTTCTTTGGAGTGTCTACAAATAAAGTACCAGCCGACGGCGACACAATCTACCGAACAGTTTGAACGGTTTGCTGGGGCAAAAAGAACCGATTTTGATAGGTCTTTTTAGATTCCTTCAGGAATCTGGCCTCTGGAACAGTATCTGATCTTTCTCCGTAAGTCATTACTCAAATTCATACACGAAACGGGGCTCCTCCTAGAAATTCTCGGGAGGGTTTGGATTTAAATCTCTTTTTTTCCCTTTACTTTGTATTAACATTTTTCTATCTCTAAATTTANAATCAAGAATAAATTATTATTATAATTTCTAAAGTATTTATTTATAACGTTAGATTCAATACATATCACAACTTTTCAATTAAATTTTAAAATTTTAATTTTCATTGCATTTTGATATGCATTTTACATGGAAGTAGTTAATATTTTTAAATTAATAATTACTGTGTTCAATTACGAATCTCGCTTGTCATGCAAGTAAAATATTTGTGAATATTATTCGAGGCTATCCGAATGGGAACGACTCATGCGGTCAATGTTTGCAATTTAAAAACAGTCAAGAGAATAACTAATATAGATAGTATCATAATGAATAATACTCTTCAAATTTTTTTCGTAACCGTTTTCAAAATCTTATGTCTTGACTATGAGATGCGTGAGTTTTTAGATTATGTAGGTTTTACTGATGAAGATGCCTGGCTGTGAGTTAAAATTATACCATGTCTTTGTTTGTTCTGAATAGACTGATTGTATTATGCCTTTTCAACCGAAGATATATTCTTATTAACCAAACTTGACATAATCCTGTACTTTTCCTTCTTAATAGAGTAGCAGGGCGCTCTTTAATCAAAATTTATTAGCTGCTATGTAATTTGATATACGTTTTAATTTTTGCGTTTATTTTATTGTCGTGCTAATCACTTTTACCCCTGGTTTGACCTCACTGAACTGTCAATTGGCATTATGTTCTTGAACTCTTCAGACCACCTTTCGCGCTCTATCTACTCTATTTACTTGGAAGAGTATATTCTACTACGAGAAAGAAACGAAATATTGCTTGCTCATTTAAAAAAAAATATCTTTACTTTTAACATTCCTTTTGATCTTCAAATTCAAAAGATATGTTCCTTATACTATTGTTATAAATTTATTGCAATTAAATCAAGGTTTTTTTTACTTACGATAAAATTCATGTCATTTATTTAAAACATTCTTCTTCTGAAGCGTGCCATAAAAACGAATCCTGAAATTGTAGATGCGATAGTGTGTTAATTCTGTTATTTTTATTCACGAATGTAGTCACATTATTGGAGTACGAAAATTGTAGTATCATTGTGGGCTAATTTGACCCTGCAATCTTATTTCACTTAAGCATAAATTTATAATTGCCTCTCATTCGGCATTAAGGATGAAATACCGAAAATATTATATCTATCTTAATTGGTTTTTCTCTTGTAGAACCCTTGAAACCGAGGTGACACAGTTTATTTTACTATAACCAGTAAACTACAACAACGAAATTTAAAAGATACATTTACGAATCTCTCTTCTTCCTCTGAGACAGAAATATTTCTTGTGTCCTGTGAGCTGCTCTAGTAAAAATGGCCATCATGTCCATTCAATGATCACTTTTACTAGAGTGATGAGACCAAAAAGTTTGAACTAATTCGCGATGGGTATATTTATAAACGTTTTCAGTTGTCGTTATAGAATTCAATTCAGTACATTTCAATCGTAGTGGAGACCGTTCCTCGCGTACTATGAGAATGTCCGTTATACAACGAAGATGGGAATATTATAAGAGCCATAAGAAGATGCAATTGTTTCTAGTGCAATAAAGAACTAATAGAAACTAAAGAAAAATATAATGATTTTTCTGATTACAATAAATTGACTATGCCTGATAAAAGATACATACAAAGGAGCGAAATGAATGTGGCAAAAGATTACGCTCACCTCTCTGTATATGGAGATAGCAAATCAGTGTATAAACCATGGAGATAACTAAAAGGAAACATAACCACATAATGATACTGTAAAAGGTGTATCGTTTTTTATGTACTAATTGATATGGCGAAATAAAAATTAATAAATTGTAATGTTTAGCCGGAAGTTTCACCGCTCAATGAACTGTTATCAGCCATTTCCATTAGCATGTACATCTTAGTTCTATAACGTTACCTCCGTTAACTTAGACTTGAGTTCTATTCTCGTCATTGTCTTAGTGTCCCAGTGTCCCAGTGTCCTCCATTCCTTTCATAATCTGTCACTGCTACTTATACCCCTCCCTCCATACCTGTCACAACACTACCTCTGATTCACCTAGCGACTGTCACTCTAAGTATATGCGGTCCCTTTACCCCTTTGTCGCGATTGTTGGGCGCGGAATAGTGACTGTCATCGCCAGCAATCTCGGTGGTCTTGTATCCTCAGATACGACAGCGGTCACTATCCTTATTGATGCTGCTGTCCAGTACCATTACCACCCCATTAGTAACTGCGGGTGTTCACTTTCGTTGCTTCGGGAGCAGTCCTGTGTCCACGTAACTGCAGCTGAAGTTGACCAGAGATCATTTCGGAGAAAGTATTGGTTTTACGTCAAACTACCAGGGAAAGTACTGGCGACACGAGTCCCAATTTATTATTTTAAATCTAGAAATTCTCAACGAACATACTCTTTTTAAAATCAATAAATACAATTTAAACACTGTAGATAGAGAAAACAATTTTCCCAAACGACTTTTCTTATTTCTTGATAATATTGCATATGAAATTTTAAATACATTAACTTTGCTTATTTTCGGTGGGGGGTGCATAACCTATATATGGCTTTGCCCCAGCAAGCTCGCTGTTATTTGCAATTCATTTCTTTTCTTAAGGAGTTATATTATCGGTTGATTTTCTTCTTTTAAGTAGTAAAAAGTAACACGTTCCAATAAAATTGAGATTCTGCACAACTGAGTAAAGAGTTACACGATAAGTAAGTTTTATTATTGTTTGATTGTTTTAAACACCTTTCAAAAATGAGGTGGTCTCCGTTCTATTATGTAATAATGAGTAGCTTAGTCCCCGCGGCTTTGTTCGCGTAAATTTTGTAACATGTGTGCAACTTTATATTCTTTCTCACATTCCAATTAATATCCAAATACATTGTTATCTATTAATGTTGGAAGTTTGAAAGTAGAAAAAGTTTTTAGAAAACACCAGTTTCCCATTTCACTCTCTTAGGGATAGAATTTCGTATAACCCTTTCTTAATGGACATTTTCGATAATCTTTCGTGCCACTATCTTCCTAACCCCCACTTATAGAGGTGTCGTGCACCTCATGCGGACTGAAGAGTACATTATGCTATTTAACCACGAACTCGATCCTAATATCGATGTCTCACCATTCCCATCCTCAGCTCTAAGAATACTGTGTTCCAATGCGATCTTAACTTGAACCTAACAGCATTCGTAGTTTAAACATCTTATCAACCCTAAAACTATGCATACGATGCATTTTTAATTTTTCTTGCTTCAAAATTAGTTTTCGATTATTTTTACCCATACGCCCATTTCCACCCCCAACTACAAGGGGTCCTAGTGGTGTTTTTGTTTCATGAGTTCTAAATGCACACTAACACGATATTAAAATTGCAGTATCAACTCGTTGACGACGAAAATTATGAATTCGTCACTGGTATTTCACATTTCGATATCTTTTTCATTGCACCCTCATCCCTCGGGGTGCTGGGTTTTTATACGGGCTGATTGTGGACTTCGGGAATGTCACTACTAATTTTAGTGGCCTCGAAAACTTTGATCTCAATAGTAGTGTCAGTCATTTTCGCTTATATTTACATTTCATCAATTCCCAAAGGGAGTACATTCCCTCATGGAGGGTGATCGTGGACTCAAGCGGCAATTGAGAGCGTTACTCTGCTCTTCTGCGTCTTAAAAATTTATGTGTTCAACACACATATCTTTTTTACTTTCCAATTACACAGAATGTATAAGAGAAGTATTGTAATTCAGTCGACAAAATATTGAGATATTTTCGAATCTTTGCTAATTTGCTCCAGGACAGTCTATTTTCATATTTTGGCGATGATGTCCAATGTAGTATGTGTGTGTGCGTGCGTGTATGTATGTTAAGAATATTGCTTCCCCGATAACTTACGAACAAATTAATGTATCGAAACCAAACCTGAGATTTGACTTTGAATACGTTGGGAATAGAAACCTATTTCTGGACAGCTCTTACCGACTTCGTTTACACATTACGCTCCACTTCCGGTTTCTTAATACTCAAAATTTTGAAAATATGCATAGGAGCTTTTTTTTGGTCAGTTAATTCTCCGTACAGATTGCTAAACCGCCCGCATTCCTGAACGTCGCACCGTTTTCGAGATACAGCGAAAAAACGAAAGCGAGTTAGAGGCGCTTTATTTGAATCTGCAAATAAGGTAATTCCAAAGAGTTCAATTTGGAAGATAGTTCACGCAACCTTTACTTGAATACGATACTTTGGTTTTTAGGATACCATGTATTGTGATGATAAATACTCCCACCCTAGGGATTCTAACAGTATATTATCTCCAAAATGAACAATTTGAACTAAGATTGCATCGGGGACGTCCTTATCCATCTCAACGGCAGCGAAAACTATGGTTTCGAATCATCGAATTTTTCTATGATTTTAAGTGACATTCTCTTTCTACACTCTCCCTGGAGGTGATATTTTACCCCAATAGTGCTAGTCAAATAGTCATGTATCTATGTATAAAGTTTTGTTGAAATTGCTGCAGACACTCCAGAGTTATGGTGAGATATATATGTAAAACATTCGACCCCACATTTCACTCCCTTAGAGGTGGATTTTCTTAAAAACCTTTCTTTGCGGACACCTACTCTAAAAGGAATCTACCTGCCTAATCATTTAGTTATCCTCTGAGATCAGTACATTATTAGCTTGCTTACTGCAAATAGTTGGTATAATAATAGTTCAAAGAGTTATGATGTTGTCTTGAACAACTCCGACTAACCTGTGATACAATTGCCAACTTTGGATGAGCACTTGTTTCTTTGCAAATCAGTTCTAACAGTCCGTGAAAACAGTCATTATTTCTCACACGTGTCGACATGTAAGCCCACCATTTCATCCTATGGCGACACACATCGTCATACGGGACGCTGGTTCCCCCCAATCAGTTGCCGACGTCGCCACCGCAGACACAGGTGCGTGCCTATTTGTGTCACTGCGGGCGCTTTGATCGCACAGCGTGAACTTTCACGCACAACAGCGCGAGCGCGCTGGCGTGGGCGGGCAACAGTGTGGGGAAATCCCGAAGGGGTTGCTGGAGAGTGACGAGGCGGAACACGCTTAGTGATGAAGGTGCTAGCGCTACGAGAAAGACTACCCCTAAAACATAACGAGTAGGTTAAAAGTAATATTCAAAATTATTTCCTATCGATGTAATAGAATTACAGTCATTTCTGTGCGTGGTGCTATTTGTGGTTACAATCTTAAAAAATTGTTTGATTGAAAACAACACATTAATGGCAAAGTTTCCTAATACAGGTTTCTACAATCGTTAGGTACTCAAAAACGAATTTAGAATGGTTATTCATTGTCTACATCGGTCACTTATATCAATGAAATACAAATTATTTAGACTTGGAGTAACTTTGTTACTATCATTTCGTATTACCAAGGAAGTGGAAGTCATCTTGACTTACTACAATTCAATATTTGTAACTTTAAATATTTCATATGAATTAACTTCATTTTCTAACAAATGTAAATTAAGATATATTGCGTGCTTTTCCATGAAATTTTGAATACTTTTTGAAAAGGATTTGTCTTAATAATTTGTCTTTCATTGATTCTTTTGTACTTTTCATACATATTATGTCTAGTATTCGTTTTTGACTCTTACAGTTGATCCAGGAGATCCTGTACGCTATTTTAAGGAACACAAGCTCAAACATTTTCGTGACAGAAGTATGTGAGTAGTAGCAGTTTATTGAAATGTCACCAAAGGACGGTTGTTTCTAAAGAGATAATGATTCATTGTTTTTCGATTCGTAGTTGGAAAAATTACCACAAAATTAATTTTTCATAATTGGATTCATATGTCTATGGCTTGTTTTGTATGACTCATGTTATGTCTATTAATGTACTATTTTTCGGACGTCCTGAAACTATGTGAAACGTCATGGAAGAGATCAATTCAAATTTCCGGGCAACGCTGGGTGAACTCCTCTAATCTATCATATAAGAAATTGAATCTATTTAATATTGTGTATCTTATTGTGAATGTTAACTATTATTTAGCAAAACAATTTTATTGACCTAAATAATTTGGTAGACTCCCCACCCCCCGTGACTAATAGTTGTGTCATTGTTTCAAATTGAGCATCAACAATGTTGACATTATTTACGTCTACAATCATAATTAAATCGAGTTATTAAATTGACCTTTTTTGTAGACTATTTATTTCTAGTATCATTTTTCTGCTTTCAAGGTTCGTGTTTTCAAATTATTTATTTTTTCTTTCTCATTGTTTTATTTGTATGTGTAGTTAATTTGTTTTTATGATTGTAACGAAGATAAAGCAAACAAATTTGTTGATATGTCCACAACTAAAGTTCACCTGATAATGGCAGAAATATACTGCTGAAACGTTGTTATACTAGAAGTAAATAGTCTACAAAAAGGTCGATGTAATAATTCAATTTAGCATCAACATGTAATCAGGTCATCAGAACAGTTATGAATAGTAAATGATAATATGCAATTAGGTACAATTGCAACTAAGGTACAGTTCTCTGGGAATATTGTTTATTATTTACGAAATGCGTCAGAGCTGTGATTTGTTACGGCTCAAGTAGTCAAGAAACATCCTTTTCAAATAAATGAATGAAAGATGAGTCAATATTAAATCGTCATCTTTTAATGCTCTCAAGTACGATTATTTCATTTGTGTTATTTGCTGCGTCCGGTTACGCAGGGAAAGGGACATTTGCGTGTTAACGTATATGATAGCTGTAAACATCGTTTCAATAAAATACCTTTTGAGTTCCAAACGTAAAAGTCTTTTTAAGGATAAAAAGAAATGTTTGAGTAATGACGTAAGGTGTGCTGGTGGCGGAGCACATTCATAACGTAGACATGGATCGTTGAGAGAACATATTGAATCGAAGAAAAAAAGTGGGAGAAGGTCACGAGTAGCTTCGAATAAAAACTTTCATATGTTTGCAATTGAATCAAAGCGTACTTTACAAGATAAATTATGTGTATCTAGCATTATAAATCTTCAACTAGAGACAATGATTTCTCCACACAAATTCAATTTATCATTCAGCGCAAGCTGTTAATATTTTGAGCTATCGAAGAACATCGGATGCACACGGGAAGTTAAACTATCCAATCTTGTGAATGTACTTTCACGAAAAATTTTATGTCAAGTATAACATATCATAAATATTAAGATAAAAGTATATATATTGAGAATCAATCAAAATCATAAATTTATATCTCACACATCGAACCTCTGACACTAAATTATTTTACTCTTTTCAATGATAGTGGTTTTATTTCAGGTAAACATTTTAGATCAGTATTTGATTTGTTGTTTTGTTGATCAGATAATTAACTTCCGTTCATTATGCAGTGTATTTTTTTCTTGTGAATTACTTCACTTACATTAAGAAATCTCTATATATTTATATATCCCGAAAATGAAAAGAATAAAAACGTTCCTCTCATATAATTGGTAAATTTGCCCTCACGGATATACTATACTTGCTACTCGAATCTTGGTTGCTTTCTTTATCCATACAATTCTCAGCTCCTACAACGGTTTCCAATTATACCAGTTTGGATAAACTATTACTTATACGATGCCAGAATCGTGATGTTATTGGTAAATTATATCATGTCACTTTGGGTTTTTGTATCTTCACACTACCGTCGAAACGTATTCCATGTTTCTTCTGAAGTTTCTGACTCTTCCCTAGGTTAGATACAGCATCATCACATGACTTCCTGACTAATACTTGCACATATTGGTGTTCCTTCTTTCTCCTTATTAAGTATTACTCTCCTTCTCCTGAACTCTATCAACATGATATTGAAATTCCATCAACATTTCGAATAAAAGATAACTAACTCGTTGACTAATGAAATGTTCGGAGTAGATGAAATAATTTTGACGAATTTTCGTTGCCTTCGTTACCTTTTTCGTGAAACTTCAATTAAATTTTTAGCATGTTTATTTCATATAACACACGTGTTAGACTCATTTATGTGTCAGCATGCAGATCAAAGGAAAAACGTGATCGGCGGGATGAAAACACTGAGGAAGTCTTGAAGTGGTGGCAGCGGTTTACTGTGTGATGTACGCGACGCTGCGTGCGGAAGCACCGGAGTGGGTGACGCGTCTGCAGCGGAGAAGCGACCACGGACGACAGCGAAGTGCAAGAGAGGATGAGAGAGAGAGAGAGAGAGAGAGAGGAAAGTCAGCGTGCTCAGATCGATACCAGAGCAAAGACTCCAATTTCGCACGCGCCCATGCGCTATGGCGTGAGAGGGCTCTGTCGACCGCTCCTTATCACTCTTCCATGTCCCCCAACCCTTTCCAACTCGTCGTTTATAACGGTCGCTTTCCAGTGAAGGAACACTCCACTCCAACGCTCCCGGGGTTGAAACTTAGTCTGAATCTTCTTAATTATTCCTTATCGACGAGAAAATTCTGAGGACCGTGTACTCTATTAAGTTAATTTAGAGATTATTATTCGTCTCGTACAACATCGTCGAATACTTTGGTAAAACTTGCATTTTGAAGTAATTTTCTTAATAGCTTTTAATTAAAACAAATGCCCTTGACATTTTACATATTAAGATAAAAAAGAACTATTTTTACTTATTGGATTGAACACTGTACACTTCCTTCCTAGGGCAACGTTGTTTGTTTTGGTTTTTTTGAATCACTTAAAATACAGTACTAAAACAAAATTTAGAATAATCCAAATTATTTGGACATTGCGATGAATGTTCAGATATCTGAATATACTTGCTACGTTGAAATGTTGGGTTGTACATACCAATAGACAGCTTTTGCTACTCAAGCACAAAATTCGTTCTGTTATAAAAAGTTTATCTGTTTCAGAAAACGGAGATACCATTGTCAACGTGTAAACGTTTCGTTTCGTGCACTTTCCGGAGCATGTTTGCAACCTCTCTCCCTTCATCCCTTCACCACCACTCAACACCGAGTAGGGAACTGGCATTTTGGGTGGCGTAACGCTAGAAACAGCAGTCGCTCGGTTACGTGACAGTTTCATTTCTCTCTCACTTGTTTCGTGCGAATAACAATACGTAGCGGTCAATAACTCTTTTGTTATCTGGCATCCTCTCGTTCTCCGCATGGATGAGGTCAAACGGTGGAAACAGATCGATCCAGGCATCAGTCGAAGCGATCACATTACTGGAATGTGTGACGCAGTATTTTCAAGGTCGTAATAGTGAGGAACGCAACTAAAGATGTCAATTTAAAGACAGAAGTGTTAACAAAAGATGGAATATATAAGTAAGGATATTTTTTTATTTATTTTGTTTTAAAACAATTACAGTTATGAACAGGATGTATTTTCAGCTACTTTCACCAGGATCATTATATTGAAGCATTTGATTCAAATTCAATTCAATATATTAATATATCTGAATACATAACACTTTTCGGGAAACATTGCCGCAAATGTATATTCATTAACTAGCAAAAAATTAGTTTCCGTAACCAAAATATTTAAAAACATTGTTGTTGCTGATACGATGATAAATTAAATAATTAAATGACACAGTTATTCCTTTAAGTTAACGTAGGTCCTCAAACAAAAATTAGTCACAAAATATAACGCTGTAGCTCCAGGGAAGTGATTCGCGATTGGCAATGCCACAAAGAAATTGTTGCCGTGCAATAGAGAAGGAAAGTGATGCAGTTTTGTCTTTATTTCCTCGACAGGGTTGAGATACATTGTGTTATAAATAAATATTTTTCAGAAAAATTTGCACTTGCATCATTGTTTCTTTAAAAAAGATTTAAAAGTAAAAAGATTTCTTGCACTTGTGCAAACGTGGAATATTCCAAATGCTTAAGAAATGGAACGAGAAGCGACAGTATAGTAACCTACCTACCTACTTTTCACAAAATACTTCGCTTATATGACGCCTTCATCAAATGTTTCCTTATTAGCAATTTCTGTTCCCCAAATGTGTCTATAGCTTTCGACGTAAAATAAACCTATAACTTCTTATTATGCCTATGCTTTCTATATCTGAAGGTTTTGCAAGTATCTTTAAGTAACAGATGCAAAAATAGTTATTAAATCATTATTTGCCGACAAACAGTAATTCTAGAACTTTCTTCATGGTTTCTTTGGTTTACTTCATTTTGTATATTATTATTCCACTATTTAAAAAGCGAGGCGCATCCTGTCCATATTGACGAGTTAAGTGATTAGTTACCTATCTTGTAGCTGTGTGAAATTCTGTTCACCCTTGTTTCTCAATTTCTTCGTAGGTTTTTGTTTTTCGCAGTCTCACGTACGCCATTGCAGAGCACCATTGCAGTTTTTCGGAATCTGCTCCAGAAGCTTCTTCTCACATCTGGAATTTAATAATCCTCCAGAAGTGGATTCCGTTATAATACTTCCAGGATACAACTGTGTGTACAACTGAATTCAAATTGCAGCATTATCACAGAAAATAATAAATACTATCAAAGATGTGGGTCACGTACGATTCTAGTCAGAGAACCTTAATAACATCATAGGAAATATTTTTCATCCCAAAATACCGACAATCAACTCATTTTAAATTGAAACGAAACGCTAATCTATATTAACAAATGTTAATTGTTTTGCATGTCTGTTGCTTGTAAATAGAAAAAGTTAAACAATGAAATTGTTTGAAATTTCAAAGGAAATTCTATAATGGTTGTTGACATTAAAATGCAAAGTATGGTAAATATTGACGAATTACAAGAGTGCAAAAACAATTAAAATTGCCAGCTAATCAGAAGTTATGAATCTTCACTTGCATGACTGTTGACTGCGAAGCTTACTAATGTGTCAGCCAGAGTTCGATTGCGTTACGTGGGGCGGACAATCCACTGATCGTATTATCTGCGTGACCGAATCGTAGAACAAAAATTATATAAGGGCTGTGAAGAACATTACTTGCAAGTACTTAACCTGGAAGTGAAATGAAAACTAAAGATTTCACAGGTCTTAAGAATGTGCTTTGTTTATTAAGCTTTCGGTTAAGAGTGTACTTTCCTCCTGTCTGGATTTTAAAATAATACGTAAGTACATACATTTCAGCATACAATGCTAAAAACTATACGTATTTTTGTAAGTTTTCTTCGTGATATTAATTTTTCGCAGTAACGAGCGAAAATTTAATTTTACGAAAGTAGAGAAATATGGAAACTAAGAAATTAATTTAAAATATCAACAAGAACCCCGGGCAACGCCTGGCAAAATGAGCTAAAAATATACCTCTTGACAGGTGTTGTAATACCCACTGTAAAGTAAAATATAACAATTACCAGTACCAATTTTCCCGTAACTGTTGATGTAATTTTATCGAAATAAATATTTTTAAAAATATTTTGATTTATTTGTGAATTTTTTAAATTTTTAATGTCCAGTAATGATTGTCAAATTCCGGGAAACTTCATCAACATTTTTGTTGTTGTGATGCTTGAAGATCTGGGGCCTCTGGGAAAGTATTTTCGCTGCGGAAACATACTCATCTGATATCTTCTGTGATTAATTTTATGTAGTCTTAGGTGAACTCACCCAATGTTGGTCCAGTTTCAATTGGTCTTTTTGCCACATCACACCATTTTATGTAGTGTGACAAAAAGATATCACCACAGAAACAGGGAAGCCACCAACGACCCTTCCTCGGCAACGTATATGCTCTATGCTCAATGTGACAGGTAAAAAATTATGGGGTGGTCTAAACAGTTTCAGATAATCTCACAGTTTGAAGACCTATCAAAAGATACAGGCACAATCTAATATCATACAGTTACGACAATGAAGGCAAAAACTTCGCGAGTGACTATCATTACGTGTAATGTAGTATATAGTTTGTGGGTGAATATAATCATGATGAGCGCGTATTGCGTTGAGTCAGTGATACTCACTGGCGAATAGAGGTGCTACATTCGCCAGCGGCAAGGCCACTATACGGAATTAGTATGGATATCGCGACAGTACGGTACTAGAGTAGGGAACAGATTTGTAAAGATGACAAAATTTTATTCGTCCAGAAAAAAACGTTCATCTTATAGAGTATAGCGGTTTTATGCAAGTGTGGTACTTGACGTATAATTTCATTGTGAAAATTTCAGAAATATTGTAGATCAAAATATTTATAATATTGTAGGCGGTTTTTTTCGCTGTGTAAACGTATATCAGAAAGTACGTGCGACAGTTTTTCATCACTTGTATCGTAAATATGTAGACCTTTAAAATGAATTGCATTTTAAATGATCAATTCATTTAAATGAATAAGTCGAGAATATATCTTTCTCTTTTTTCAGTGTTCGAATGAGAAATAATATTTTTAAACCTGTCAGCTTTCGCATAGGGGGCTGAAACAGCACAGAATTTCATTTGAACCAATTTTATTTGAGAGAACATAATATATTTTACAGTATTTCTTGTATACTCATATGTCCAACAGAAAAACGTTAATACCGTCAATGTTACAATTATACAATACTTTGCAGAAACATTAGAAATTAGTTTAATAATTGCTTTTTGTATAAATTTCTATTCATGGAACGGATACAGCTCACAGCTTTAAAAGGTTTTTAATCCATATTTACATTCATTTTTCAGTGTTACTCCACTGTTACTGATAATCATATTCGTTCTTTGAAATGCAACAATGGTTTGAAGGGAAATCATATTTAGATCATGGACTCGGCATAACATATTGACATTTCAATGACATTTTATTTTTATTTTAAGTAATTGATTGTGTGATGTAACTCTTCATTTATCTACGAAAAATCAATTATTCGAATATGTTTTTCGTAATTGTCTAGAAATTGAGTAAGGAACTTTAATACCTAAACCATATTTCACGGTTGTTCCAAATAGCAGTGTATTCATGCCAAATGTACGCAACTTTATTTTCATCTTAATTTTTTTTCACATACGCAGTGATTTTATCATTCACTTACTCTTCTTTTTTTTTAAATTATAAATTCTGAAACTGTTGTAACTATTAGGGATAATTTTAACCGTTAACATAGGGGACCCTTAATTCTGATTTATAGAGGTCTTTATGTGCATCGCTAAAATTCTCAATACTGTTAATTCTTGAAGAATTTGTCTTTTATTCACAGTTGTCGAGATGTGATCGAAGATACGAAAAATACGGCGTGACGACTTATCACATCTGAGACAGCGTGTCTCTCAAGTATAATAACTATGTTGCCAACTGTAAGTAACTGGAGGCAAAAGAGCTATCAGCACTAAGCTTGTTGACGCGTAAACGTTTTGAGGCGGAATATGATTAAAGCAGAACTTTGATAACGGTTATGTAAACTACTAACATCTTACCCTACACAAGTCTTCCAATGAAATTGGCTGCACGGAGTTACAAGCAAAATATTAAGACTATGAAGAGATTCTACTATTAAAGTTAAAGTTACAGTATTAACGAGTGCTTGGTAATTTGGACAAAATTCTATGCATTTCGTTACCGAAGAGAAAATTCGAGAGAAAATTACGTATTACAAGTTGGAGGCAACAAAATCACAGGAAAGAAAGAAAATCGTGGTAAAGTTATGTTGCCTGAGGTTGCAAGGCGAGTGTGAGATAAAGTAACGATTAATATAAAATTATTAACTAGCATGATTCAAAGGAGACTTGACAAGTCCACTATTTCTAGAAATGTCATGTGCCACATTAAACGTGTCTAAAATAAAAAGCAAAGCGCAAAGAAATATGCTCAAAGAAACCACTGAATATAGTTTCATACAAAAAATATTTTAAATGTAATGTGAGTTATAGAGGGATAAAACTATTTTTCAACACTCCAAAAGAAACATTTTGTAAAATCTGAAGCTCGTAAATACTAAACCATAATTCTTAATTTACAATCTTAAAATTTTTCATTTGTAATTATTAAGATATTCATTATTAATGTAATGCCAATACAATCCAAAATTTACAGCTGTTCAGATGAGGTCTCGAAAGTTTTCGTTATTATATACAATTAAATTATTAAAAGTACAGACGCTATGCCCAAGCTTTTTACCACTAGTGATTCAAACATCATATTAAATGCAATTATATGAATGTTCGTAATATAAATATAAGGCAGTGTATACTAGGAAGCAAAATGTTTAAAATTATGAAGTATTGTTTATAAAAATTAAGAATGCCAACAAATTCATTGAAGATCACCGATATTATGTTTAAGACTCTCAATCACTATATGGTAGCTCGCATAATTGGATGGATCAGTCTTTAAAATTGGTATTGGGAAACCCTTATAATCATCGGCATCACATATGTCAGAGGAGATCCAGTTCCAACATCCCGAAATATGTCATGTGAAGTCACTTAAATGTAATTTTTGGTCAAATACAGCAATTTTGTCATGACAAAAAAATGCTCCGCATTCCGTATCACCTTAATTGTTCGCCTGTAAATTCGCATTGAGGTGTTAAACCACCAGGTAGTAAATCAATTTAAATAAATAAATTATATTTTTCCTTACTCGCCACAATTTTTTTTCATTACGATCACTGAAAATGTTAAATTAACTCCCGGAAGTGCACTGTTTAAATGACAAATTCTCATAACTCACTTAATAGCGAATACAAACCGTAGTTCGAAACGAATAGTCTAAAGATAAAGCCAAAATTCATTTGGAACAGTGGAGATCGCGCGTTAAATCGAACTTACGCGCGTTGTGATGTGCATGTTGCTTAATAGCGTTCATTGTATAGCGTCATGCCCTTGCATCACCACATACAGCCCACCCCAGTACATCGTAAAATTGTTTCAGGTACATTTGAAGCTTTTCATGAAACTACTACTATACTTTCTCTCATCTAAAAAATTATGTATAATCCAGAATTGTCAAGTCCTTTCTCTCCTGTTCCGCTATATAAATTTCACCCATATCATATTGCTCTTCATTGGAAATTAAAGTATCAATTCTGTTGTAAATGCTAGGAGTGAAATTAAAGTTTACTAATATAAATTACGCACTAAATTATTTTTCAGTAACTGATAAAAATTAATGTATGATGATATAATGATAAATATCTTACTCTCATTATACAAGCAATAATTGTAAGTTTAAATCGAATATCTTGTAAATGTATGGTGGGATTTGGCCGAGACTTGATGTATGAAGGATTTTTAACATAAGGAATCGAATGCCAAAAGAGTCAATCTTGTATTCATTTTGCAAAACATTTTTTAAACCGTTCTTACTTTGCGCTTGGGGATTTTGACAATCACTGCATTGTCTCTGTTTCACTTCTGACTGAATAATGAATATATCCTAATCAAATTAAGTATAATACGTATTCATTCATTACACATTTACTTGAAAATATTATTATACTGACTAAACACGAGTGTTTCTCAGTCCCCTAGTAAAATATTATAATTCAAAAAGTTAAAAAAATGGAACAATTCTTGTTTTTTATTACATTTTCAACATAAAATTTAGCAAATTAACAAATTAAAGTAACCCATCAAAATAGTTATGAAAAAAATGTTTATGAATACATTTATTAAAAATTTTATTAACGTTATTTTTACAATGAATAAATCTGAGCGTAGCGGATTTCATTAACTTTAATCATTAAAATAGAGAACATAATCATTATGGCCGATGAAGAACACGGTATGCCCATATTCTTTAAGGTCACGCTCAAGTTTCTAACGTCCATTATGTACGTTCTATTACAGTCGGTTTTCCAAATATCTTGCAATGGAATATAGACCAGGTATCCTCTAATTTTTTTAAATGATTTATCGTATCTAGGCAAAATTATTATCAGGCGTGTCACATTCACTCTTTTGGCTACTATCCGTGATATTCGGAGGGTTTATATATATATAT
>NNCF01125948.1:485030-512987 GCA_002313205.1 Laupala kohalensis
ATATAACATGTGGTATTTCGAAAATTCATCATATTTTAATTATATGATACAATGGTTTCAACGGAACATCTTAAATTTTGCTATTTTTTTAATAGCACCAGTTGTTGTAACATTAAACAAGTAAGCTACAATGATTGTTTCATAACATTTCATAATAAATTTTGGCGTTTAATCAGTATTATGTGTCTTCTGTAAAAACATGTTTTTTGCACTTACAAGGTTTTCCATTTACATCACTCATTTTTTTTTTAAATTAATGTTTTAGAAGAATTACAATTTCGAAAAAATGTGCCTGGTGCGGATATTTCATTATTGTAAAACTTGAACAATACATCTTACGCCAAATTTAGAAGTGCAAGAATTAACGTGTTGGTTTATTTTTTCACAATGTTTTCGTAACATTATATCACTGAAAAAATGAGTACAAAACAAATCAGTCACTAATTCGATATGATCTTAGTATTGGAGTCCGCAGACAAATAATGAGACCGATAAAGTATCATACTTTTTAATGTATTTTCGGTAGTGATTTGACCTCTGAAAATCATTTCGTGTGGGGATTCTCATGAGCGCGTCCAAACACAAAGCTAGCGAGTGTTGTTGCAAACAGCGTTGGTAGGTGACTCTCAAAAATAAATGCGTGTGGATAACAAAGAGTTCATGTGCAATTTTACTTTGAATATAGATCAATAAAATGTAAGTTGTGATCTATATTATGTAGCGAAATAAGCGAATATTCAATTATAATACTCGAAGTTAAAAGTACAAGTTTCTTTTAACTTCGTTTATTACATCAACTGAACAATTTCGAATATCTCCCGTCTCGGAAACTAGTAAAATTAAGTATTTTGAATAAGCTGTGGTGTATGCTAGTCTATATGCATCTTCAACCTCTTGATTTCTGTCTGGTTAATCTCTAAATCACCCCTGGACTAATTTTATCGACGTCCAATCAATTATTAATATTTTTTTCTCGTTAAATATTTAAATCTTCAAGGCCTTATAATCTACCTGAGCTTCCTCATTGTATGAATGGCCGTCTAATATTTGACATCGGTTGAATGGTGCGTTTTAAGTGTGATAATATTTGAACATGACATGTTTATAACGTTTTTGTAATTGTTATATTTTATTTGAAAATAAAAAATAATTAATTCACGAAGTAGATATCGCGAGAGAAGTCTTGTAGTTTAAGTTAAATACTATTTAAGAAAATACGCAAATATACTTAACTAATATTTATGAATACGTATTAAGAAGGACTACGTCAGGGATAAATAATCCACACAATAATTCACTTTTTCTTTATCGAGTAGATTAAAGAATTCAACAGAACCAGAGCTCAGAACTGAAAATAACAATTTCAGCTCACATATCTAACTTCCTTAAATGAAGGTTTAAGTCTACGTTTATAGCTAAAACGATTAAAAGAAAGCCCACCAGCCATCTCAATCAATCTCTGTCGTTTTAACAACTATCAAGTTACCTACCTCATCCTCTTTGGGAGTCAAGGTCCTCCGGAGCAGCAGACCTTTGTCTGGACGTTTATCTGCGACAGATGGAGAGATCTCGTCTGGAATACAAGATGTTTCTCTAAGTTTCTCTTCCCCTGGGTATTCATGGAATTGTATCTATGCAAACAAACCATTGTTCAAATCTTTGAAAGATACAGAATGATGCAATATTTATAAATTTAGGTGTTGCATGTATCTTGCAATTAACGTTTTTATTAAAAACAGCAAATTGAAATGAGCTTTAAATTATTATACTTCCATAATCTCTGTTTGGTAATAGATTCTCAAGAATAACTACCCAGGGTAAATTTACATTATATATTAGTTTGTTCAAAACAAGAATATACTACTAACAGAAATTTTATATATATACCATAATTTCAGTTGTATGTATCAAAATGATGTCATATACCAGGTTTCTGTTGTTAGTAGTATATTCTTGTTTTGAACAAAATACAAGTATAATATTTATTATTTACTATATATTTCAGGCAAAATAAAATAAACATAAATGAACGACTAGCAATATATATGTAATCACTCCTTAATTTGCCACCTCACTTAGAAATGACGAGGGACCTTTTAAGACCTCCGTTAAGTTAAGGCATCTTGAGGGATCCGCAAAACGATTCCTCCATCATCTATTCCTCCATTAACCACGCGATCTCTGTGGAAGGAAAAAGACCCCATTCCTCCTCCGTTCGTCGTTCGTCGACGCAGACTGGCTACCTGCTCCAATTTCGCGACCTCTCCCCCGTCAGGGTTGCCAACCTCTGCGCCCCATGACTCATCAATCACTCTGCGCCCTCGCTCGGCCTGCAGCTATTCAGTGCGCGCGGTGGTGGTGGTATGGTGAAGGGGTGTGTACGGGGCTGAGTATGGTGGAGGAGGAGGAGAGAGGAGTCAGTTTGCTTTTCAGACGAGCGCCGCGCCGCTGACGGCTGCGAACGGTGGCACAGGGAAGCGTCGCTCGCCTCCGGAGACGTGGTCTGGCTGGAGCGAGCGACGGCTGGAGGAATACATGCGCCCTCACTCCACACATGGCCAAATGCAGTTATGGAAATTGAATAAAAGAGCTCTACATTTGTCCTCGAATGGTGAAGTATCTGCCAATCCTTCAATTTCTCACCCTCTCAAGAGAGAATATTTGATGCAGATAGATATGCTTTTTTTATAATATTAAATATTTCACAGAGAAAATATCCAGTATTGCTTCCTATAAGTCAATTTCCATTATAGTGTCACATTTAAACACAATAAATATTCAAAAACTACCAAAAAAAGAACAGTTTCTTCATGTTTAAAAACAAAAAAATGTATATTTCTCTTATTTTGAGATTACGTAGCATGTAATCTCAAAACTTTACAAAGTACAAATTTCATGGGTCGAAACACTTTTAAGTAATATGAATGGTCCCTTCATTTCTGAATTATAAATCAGATAATTTGTATAAACCCATGTTATTTTTCCTGTGTTTAATGATTATATCATTATGTAAAAATATGTAGAAGTGAAATTAAGAAGTAATTGTAAAACACGAAATTAATGATATTTTTAAACAACATTATGCATATCGGCATAATTTTAAAAGAGATTAAGTTACTGATTATTTTGGAATATAGAGAACATCTAGAAAATTTCTCAGTAGTACGTTTAGTGGGTATCTGGTATTGTACGAATTCAAAGGTACTGCCATATGTTCAAACGTACTTTCATCCAAAGCTTATGTCAAACTCAGACTCCATATTAATGTCTTTCGGATCGTTAAAGGTGAATTTTCAATGGAAATAGACGAAACCAACTTTCACAACTTGTAAATGTAAAATAGGAACCACCTCTTTGGTTTTTTAAGGAAATCATCTAAAATAAAAAAGAATTCATTAAGGAATAATTTTTCTTCGATTTTCAAATTAATTTTCCAAAAAGGATGCAACTCTTAAATGGTTGCAAATCTTAAAAGGATGCAATATTCCTACAAGTTTGTTTCAAATGTTTAAATTGCGTTTGTTTACCTTTCCTTCTTTTCCCCACATTGAAGGGGGTTCCCAACGTTCCCCGAGACGAGTGATACATGAATGAATGATGATTAATGATTGTTTCGGTGGAATGAAATGCAGGGAAAACAGGAATACCCCGAGAGTACCCAGAGGTAGAAGGCGAGGAGGCTACGCACTACGCGACGGGCCGTAATAGCTGTAAATATCTCTCAGTATCACGTGTATCTTGTGTTACTTTTAACTTTCAAATGAATTATTTACCCAGAGATGACTTACTTTCGACCATTGTTTGGCTATTTATGTTTTCTCATCGTACATTGACAGTTATCCTTCTTCGTGAAATTCAGGAAGTTAATATTCCGGAAATTTGGGTGTCGAACCGCTTTAAAATATAATGCCACCTTCAGACCTACCTGCCGAGTATTTCCATTCTTTGATTCACCCTACGTTAAAAATCAGAATATAACCCTAGAAAGGGTATCACTATCTAAAATAAGTATGAAATTTGAGTGATGTGAGATAATTTTACTAAATTGAAATTAATTTTCAATTGACGCCTGTAAATAGAACCCCGTTATATCAATAAAATAAGTTTTTATAGACCACTAGAAATTCATTTATTAACAATTTCATTTCGTTACGTAGTGAAAACACACGCATATCTCTTCCATTTCACCTTTCAAACAGAGGCAGTCCGTCTCGTTTCATTGCGTTAGCGCAGCCAGCACACAATTAACACCTCACCCTTCTCCCTTCGCCGACACTGTGGCGTCGCCGGCAGCAGTAGCCCTTCCTTCCTGTTACACCGACAAGGAGAGCGCAGAGTCAGGGTGGGTGGGGGGGAGAGGAGGGGAGCAACGGAAGAGCCCCCGCGATTCTCTTCGTCGAGGGTCAGCTGT
This sequence comes from Laupala kohalensis, assembly GCA_002313205.1. NCBI lineage: Eukaryota > Metazoa > Arthropoda > Insecta > Orthoptera > Trigonidiidae > Laupala > Laupala kohalensis. The sequence continues at coordinate 489,442 of NNCF01125948.1, forward strand.
GAATGAGAGAGGGGGTTGAGAGGAAGGGGGCAGGAACAGGAAATGAGCTCGGAGCTACCGCGCCACCGCCCCGCAGGTGTAGGGTCAATTCCCCTCCATCACGTCCGTTTGTTGTCGCATAGCCGATTAGACGACGGCCGCAGGCGACCACTGTTCGAATTCATAGCGCGATCTCACTTTCCATTGCTCTGGCAATGGTCACGATGTCGACAATGCTGAGGACAAGGCGTCGGATGCCAGAAATCACAATGATGTGAGAATTCATACTTTAAGTTGAACTGTGATGAAGAATTTGGTGAAGAAAAGATGAGTTCAGTTTCAAAGTTACAGAATGACAACTTCAGATCTTCTTCTTACAAAAACCCATTCAATTAATGTAGATCAACATCTTTTATTTTATTTTTTCTTCCTAGAGTAATTAATCGTTGTATGATTTTCTTTGCTGATATTTTTTTGCGTGTAACCGACGGTAATATGATAATTTTATATATCAGATTGGTAAGGTAGGCATCGGAATTGCGACCACTAATTTTAACATCGGTTTACTAATGCTACCATTTCTTTACCGAGAATTAAAAATAAATTTTTCTTACAGCAGTTTATATTTCATAATACTCGTATAAATAGTGTCTCCTACAATTACCAGGCTGGACTGTAACGCTTGGCAACTCCGGTCTCGAAGGACGGTCGGTCAAAGGAGAAGGATCTTAGCTAACAGGTTCATTCATAAACAGTAGCAATACGTTTAATTCTAATGAAATGTATAAAAATTAATACTTACGCCGGCGGAGGACGGGGATTTAATAAAAAACGAGTTGGAATGCATCTAAACTATGCTTATTAATATTACCCAATGTACTGTTTTAACAGCTTTGTTGGAAATTAAATAGAATAATGCAGTTTCGCACCATAGAGAATAGCCGTAAAGACTCATGTGTGGGACTTTCCGAATATATCAACCATACGCACTGAAAAAGCCCTCCTGTATTCAACAAATATCTAAATTCAAAGATGAGAGAAAAGAAAAGGAAACAATTACCAAACACATTATATCATAAAAAGGAGAAAAAAAATTAATTTTTTTTATATACGGAAAGGAAGGATAAAATGAAAGAAGACATGGAAGGAAGAAGAATGCAAATTAAAACCATCCCGAGAACTTGTGGGAGGAGCCCCGATCTACTTATAAAATTCAATAGTTTATTAACATCAACCGTTTCATTACCGAGAATTGTTGGTAAATCTGCAACCAGACCAATTTGTATCCGTATTCTGGTGTATTTTCTGCAATCAGTTAGTAGGTGACGCACTGTCAGAGAAGAGCTACAGTGATCACAAACGGGTTCATAAGTAATAAGAGATACCGATGAGTGAGAGGACAATGTCCTATGCGCAGGTGGGTTAGCAAGACCTCGTCGCGCCTGGCTGAACTACTACTACTATTACTGAGTACTACTATTACCGTCCATTGTATAATATAATTAAATAAATAATTAAAAACTTACGACCTCTTATGGACGAATAATATTTATATTTTCTGTGAAGAGCTCAATATGTTTCAACTTGGATTTAGGATCACCAAATGACAACTCAAAAATCAAAAGTTACGTTTTAAATCATTACCAAATATTTAAAAAAATAGGCCAATCTACCATAATGTTAAATTAGTCTCAAATATTCATTCATGATAGGTTGTGTTTAAACAATACTTACAATTCGTATACTTAGTTGTCAATATCATAGAAGTTTTAAAGAAAGCGACACCAGAGTGAATAAATAGTTACGTTAAGTTCAGATTCATTTGATGTAAGGAAAATAATATGATATCAAACACGCACTTCGTTACAATCCACAAGCTGAAATAAAGTCAAGGTACATTTAACCAAGCTGATCAACGGTACACTGTTGCCACATTACGCATGATCCAGCCGTTAATTGTAGGAAGCCTTGAATCTACCAATGCAGATTGGAGAATGGGTTAGGCAAGCCCGTCGTACACCCGTGTGCAGCAGGGAATAGCACTGAGGCAAATCCATGGGGCTACTGTTCCATAGAAGTAAGAAAATTATTGTATTGATATTTAATGTTAAGTTTTTAGGTACATTGTTCTATTGCTTAAATTTTTACAGAGAACTTACTAACGCTTCGACCAAATCATATTTTATTAAGCTATTATAATTCATGAGAGTTATACAAGGGTATTTCGAATAACCCAAAAGTAAATTATGAATTACTTTTCCAAATTGAAACTGCAATACAGATTAGTTCAATTTCTTCCACAAATTTCTCCAATTTATTATACAATGATTGATAAAACGTTGCGTATTTTCATAAATATCACGTCTTTAGGAAGAAAATCTAAGTTTTCTCCCTATCGAAAATACCGTTGCCTCATGAAATTGTTAAATTTCATTTATCACTGCAAGAATATCACAACCGTGCACAAGAACATTCCTTCGCAATTTTATTTTTAATGCGAAAAAACAATACATCCATGTAAACCACCACACGACAAATATAAAAATATTCTGCGGATTGTTTGTTCTAACAAGTTACACAAATTATTTTTGTCATGGTATGAGAAACTTCATGATCCAGTGCTTAATATCCCTCGAAAATATAAAGTAAATGTTAAAATATGAAGTAAATATAAGACTGAAATAAATAATAATTTAACTATTCAACTTATGTAATCGAATCTCAGATTAAAGACCGTTATTAAGTGAATACCCACGAAACAATTATCCCGTTCTCATTGAGAAGTAACGTGATACATTCTTGAAAACGCAATAACGCCTTTGCCAACTTTCTTGCTCCAGTCGTCCCTCATTATTTTGTAAAGCGATATAGGCAGCAAGTGGTCGTACGTTGGATTATCACTGCAACTTGAACTTGTTTGTCATACGAGATTTCGCACTTTTCTACTTTTAATAAATACGTGACTTATTGGGAATTAAAGAAAATTTATCATAGAAGTTTTTAATTTTAACATATGTGTAAATTTTGGTAAGCAGTATATGGCATACTGAAATAACGTGAAAATAGTTAAATAGAATAAAAGGTTAGAAATACCCTCGCAAAGAAAGAGGAAAAAATTACGAAAGTACTCTTTCATTTATTTCTCACCATAGAACGGACCATATGTTTATTGGATGAAATTTACGATAGCTTTTTTCTTTATTTCTATGCTTATTACCCATTAAAATTTTATAATATCATTCGATATATTAATATTTTCTGATAATTTTAACCATTATTCAACGGTAAGTTCAGTCTTCTCCTAACACTATTATCACTATGACTTCCCAAATTTTGAACCAAAATATGAAAAGACAAATACAAAACATTACAAGAGCACTCTTCTCTGCACCTTTTTCAGTTTCCATTCGTGACTTTTTAACTATATTTAACGTTTTTTACAATTACAAACAAAACACGAAGTAGTCAGATTACTTCAAAATGTATTTAACACTTGAAAGATATCAGCTGGTAAAGTATCAGTTCTAAATTATACATAATCCATCTGTTTCTAAATTATATATGAACCAATCGATTCTCTTTGAACTATCATAGTGTACCTTTCAATTAGTCCAATAGTTGGCTACTGCGGTTGCAATTCGGAAGGAGCCAATAATATTTGCGGCTTCTCCAAATTGACAAATGGCAAAAGCCTTAATCGAAATCCGCTCCTACGGTGAAAGGCAGAGTTGAAATCCCTTTTTCCTTCACTGAAATTGACCATTAAAGTACTCTCTCGCTCGCACAGAGAAGCCATTAGACAAACAGAGAACTAGTTGTGGTTTTCATTTCGATAACCAACTGAATATCAGAGCACGATACGAATCAACTAAAGAGCTCTTTGAGGTTTCGAATGGTCGAGCAGGGAATTTGCCAATTAATTACTTGCTTCGAAAACGAGGTGAAATTTAAAACATACATACAGCCATTCACAGGTAAAAATATACACTTGGAATTGTGAGAGTTAGTTGATTCAATTTAATCAGTTGCTCTAGAAATGTTGTTCTTCAAATGACATCTCATTAAAAATTATAAATGTAATAATCGTATATTTTTTATTCATCCTGATTGTCATCGCAATATAAAATATCAGCATGTTTTCTACGCCCTTCGTACTTTGTCTTTTTGTAGTTGTTTGCATTTTGTTAAGAATTCTCAGTTGATAATTTGTCCCACTGGACGATTAACGACTAGATTTATTTAATGATACGATGCACAAATAACATAAATTTATCATAATCTCTTACCACGTAATCGACTTAATATATTATTAATGTATTACTAGTAAAGGCAGAAATTTCTTCGCGCTTCACATTTTAGAGTGGTACTTTTCAATATTTAAATCCACGTTTCATTTTAAGTAGCTATTAAAACTCGACGCCATTGTTTTCTAATTTGTCAGATTCCGGAAATATTTTTTTTGTAAAACACGCTTTTAATATGTGCTGGTATACCGGAAAGTTTCACCTTTCACCATCAGCTGTGCCGCGCGTGCGGAGACCAGCACATCTGGTACCACGGTAATTTATTTCGCAAGATGTAAATAAACAAATACGACGAGGCATTGAGGGATTCGTTCATGCAACCTAAGACCATCTAGATAAATAGTGATGACTCTTGACACCTATAGTGTTTCAGAAGGATACAAATATTGTTTATGTCGTACCTATTATCTTAGACATATTTGAATGACATTCGCAAATGAAGAAATTCTATGTTTGTAATACAATTCTCTATCCTGTCATAAGATATTTGTATTTTATAGTTGTTTGTATGTAGCGTTTGTCATACTCTTTAAATTAATTGTCATAATGTTTTTCCCGTGATTGAACTAATAGAATTGCACAAATATCTGAATTATTTTTCCCATGTCAATAGTGATAGTTAAACAGATTGTTGAAATTAACCAGGTATACATAGTATTTTTATGGGTGTTCTAAAGTGAAAATCTATGATCTCATATAAAATTAGTAATTACCGACCGCTGAGAAGGCACATTCTGAAGATTCATTTCTTCAGGTTTCTGTCTTATAGGAAAACTAATGATATTACAAAATATTCACTTAAAGTTCGTTAAAAGAATATTTTTAAGCACAGGAACAAAAACACCAGGGGAAAATCGAGAATCTTAGAGATTCAGTAATTTAATTTTAAAAGTTTTCTCAAAAAAGCACTTTTCTTTCTTCAAATTTTTAGTGTCAAAAACAAATTTAGTCCGGACTATTCTTATCGTATGTGTACGGGATAATTTTATCTTATGTTTAAACTGAATGAACATCTGAGGACAAAAGTATTTAAAAATCTATACATTGTCTACAGAAACTCTTGTAGGTTAGCATTCATATTAAGAGACATGATTTAAGAAAATTAAAGTACCAACGTCTCTCCTAATTTCAAAAAGTCCATTTTTCACATATTATTGATCAGTATGTATATTTTACAAAGGTGTTAAACACGATTTGATTTCATTCCTTAAAAATATCCCTCATCTCTAAAAACAATTCATCACTTTAATTGGAAGAAATATTCGAGTAAGAATTTGATAAATATTCTATTATTCAATCTATATATTTTTTAGTTTTTCTACAAATTATTTGTTTTCTATAATATAAAACTCTTGTGGAGTGACTAAAATGCTAACCCCACACACACAGCAAATCATGATTATCTGGCGTGTTTTGAAAAATGTTATAGATCTTAAAATTGACCAGCGAAACTAATTATGTTACATTTTCGGCCAGTGATCGTGTTTTTACACTGAATTCTTTAAAATCAAGATTTATCTTGTCAATTATAGTGTGGCCAATGAAGTGCAAGAATTCTCAGTGAGGTGGTTGACCATGGAACTGAGTAAATTCTATGAACAGGAACGAGCATTACATTATTATCGATTAAAGGCACGCCATTCTGGCCCGTGAGGCGAGCAATGCGTTCGTCACTATTCGCTAAAACCTTAACTCAACAGCGATGTCGCGTCCGTCGCCCGAAAAGAAATTCGCTTTGGACTGTGGCGCGCCTCGTTTCCGGCCTCGCCGCTGGGAGAGCTGCTCCACTTCCGGTCGTTCCCGTTCTTTGTCGCTTGGGTTACCCCGCTCGTTCTTTTGCAGTCGTATTCACTCAACAGTCGCTGATGTTCCCTCTGCTAGCTTCTGCTTCGAAAAGTTCCCGAAGAATTAATTTGATAAAAGGATGAATTGAGATTTGAAGGAAGTTGTCGAAGTGTATGTTAGAGATAAACTTGATAAAACCTACGCACAAGGTCTCAAATAATTTAATCGATAAAAGTATCATAGGTTACAATAATTAAGTCTAACAGTGGCTACTGTGTCAGCGTGATCGCTTGTCACCAAGTCATCCCGGGTTCAATTCCCAGGTGGAGTAAGATGAAATTTGTAACTTTTCATTTCCATGTCTCAGTTTAAATAGCTGTGATGTATGAAAAGTTCACCCTCTGTGACCAACAATACTCGAAAACATCAATCTGGATCCAATTGAGACTCTGTTCCTTCGATCTCGGTAAAATTCACGAGGTTTCTAGTGAGTAAACTCACACAAAAACTGAGCCTTTCTGGCACTCGTCATTCGTGGTCCTTAGCTGGCCGAAACGAGATACATACATAAAATTAAGTCTAACATAATTCTTGTCATGTGTATTTAAATTATAATATAATTTTTATTTCAAACACTCGAATATACAACTAATAATTTCATCTAATTTTTAAGCTAAATTAAAAGCTGGGGTTTAAATAACTTTAAAAAAAGCAATACAGAGTCTTAGGAAAAATCTTACAGCAATTTGTAGATCATTTTTATAATTTAAATCTTCTGTTTGAAATTTCTGATCTTTTATTTTCATCTGACTGATCTTTTATTTTCGTTAGAAACCACTAATATGTCTACAAATACAAAAACAAATTACTATAAAATCTATGATTTTACATCTAACTTCCAATTTTGATGTACCAAAAAGAAAACTAGTTCAGTGAAAATTTCCGACCCCAGGGTAAATATCCGTGAAAATTTCATTAAGTACCGTAGTTTATGCGTAAATTTTTTATCGAAACTTTTCGTAAAATCTTCGAAAAAAAGAGCATGGGTGTCGGCAAGGGAGGTGAACAGGATGGGTTGATTCTATAGAGGTACCAATACATAGTTTTATTCAATTCATGGTTAAGAAAATACCATTTTCTGATATTCTGTATATCAAACTTCTTGAAATTGTGTGAAATTACTGGGGAAATCGGTTAAAACAGACGAGCGATGCAGGTTAAGTTCATATTTGGTGCGTTACACAATTGATCGCGTTGTCTCTCATTGCAGTAGGAGGTCGTGTAAACTCTTGTACCGTTGTTTCTTCTATATAGTAGAACAAGAAGAGAAAGGACAACAATAAATAGACTAAGTACACAAAGATGTTTTCTCTGTTCATCAGAAGTAATTATGATGAATTTTAAACTGTCACAAATTCATACAATATTAATTATTCTTAATAATACAATATAAATTTGTAAATGAAATGACATGAGAGAAGTGTTTCCTTATTTTAGGGTTAATAAACATTTTCCCAATATTCTTCAATATACTTCTTCGCAGATTTCTTTTCTTTATTACATTACTTAGTTCTGCTATAGCTTGTGTATTTTTTCTAATTTTGCTAATTCTTAAGATGTTATAATTATTGATCTTTGAGTCAGGAAAAATCCATTCCTAATCTATACATCAATCGTAATTCTTCGATCAGCGTCGTAGAAAGTCTGCTTTTATACAACTATACACTCAATTTCTTTCAAGCGAATTAAAGTTATTTTCGATATGTTAATAAATAAATAAATAATAAATATAAATAAATTTATTGTCAAAAAACAGTACAAACTGCGTATGACCACGTGGAGGGAAAAAAAACTAATTTACTCTCCGGAAGCAAGCAAGGGACCATCCCATCAATTCCGATCAAGGGCCCTAAGGCAGAGGCGGATTCAAAAAATTCAGCAAAAATTCCTAGATAAGATAAAAAGTTAGCTGCGAGTTATAATACTAATAGAATGTCAATATGTTTGTAATTTTAAGCAAAAAATTACATGTAAGTTATTATCGAACTATAGATTATTCTGAGTATAGTGCTTAAAAATTGAAATAACACTAAATTCACGATTTATTGTTACAATAGACCCGCCCCTAGACAAAGCCTAGAGAACCTGTATGATAAATCCGCCTCTACCCGAAGGAAAACCGGAGAAAAACCCGGGCCAGGATGGGGCGGGTATTGTGATAGTTATGCAATAGCTGTATTGCACACCATTATGTGAACAATATATATTAAGTAACAAGTAATAATCCGTTAAATAAAGCACCTATTTTTTCTCAACCTTACACTCCAGCATTTCGCCACTCTACTGCATTTACTCTCATCCAATCTTATCTTCTCCTCGTCTCAGTTTACGCATCAGCTCGGCTACTTCCCTTTTCTTTTCCTTAACCCAATTTTATTTCCTAAGCCCATCTCCCTTTTCTAATCAAGCAAGAACGTTCTTAACCTCATGTTATATATTCGTTATTAAGTCTTCTGCGTTCATATTCTCCACCCTATGTATATCTTGTCCGCTCGACTCTCCTTTCTCTCTCTTCATTTATTCCATCTCTACAACCCAATCTCAAGGATACTAGCCTTCCTCTGAAACACGAAAGGAAATCTGCTCCGCCTTTTCCTTGAAGTATATTCCGCACCGTGGCGCCGGAGGCTGAAGAGAGGAAGAAGCTCATAACGCGGTTACGGGAAGCTGCGGACCGTCGAAGGCGCCTCACCACGATGCTTCGGAAACGTGGTGGAAGTTACGTGCATGGGAGGCAATACACAGTCGGAAGAAAAAAGTATTGGGGGATCAAAATTTCATATCGATATGCAAATCTCATTTAAAACTAATGTCTTCTATCCATAGAGATATAGCTACCATTTCCTTCTTTATATTTAATATTTCACGACCTTAAGATGAGGGAATATTCATTGTGAAGTGTAGACAATTCACAAAAATTGCTATAATGGAGTGTGTCTGAAAATAATTAATGTTAGAAATTTAAAAGTATGTTATTGTTCATTGCTGTCAGAGTTTACTGTAGTTCTCCATTCAAAAATCAGAGACTTCAGCAAATGTAAAACAAACACTTGGCAGTAAGTGTCGTAAAGTTTAAAAAAAATTTATTTTCCCGAATCGAAGTATACTTGTCACATATTAAACAATTTACAGGGACTCCTCCACCATGTTTCGTCTCCGACACTTATACATGGAGACTTATGGGTTAATGTGATACGAAGGAACTAAGAGTTTCAAACCCATCGAGGACAACGCGCCCTCCTTCTCCTTGTCAGTCACTTAGCAGATGGTTGCTTGTGAAGTGAAGAGGGTCTGACCGCTCTCATTTGGCATGCACATCACGGCTATGTCGTTCACTCTTGACGTTCCAAACATTGCAAAAGTCCCGCTCTCGGTCCCTTCATGAATGAGTTTGTCTACATGATACGAAACTAGGCTCGACATAACGACGTTTGAAAGGAGTCTCTCAAAAACTGAACAGCGTCGATGAATATTCTTCAAAATATGTTCTCGCTGGACGTTAAATGAATTTTGATCAATATTAATTTTCATTAGTTTTACTTATAATTCAGTTTACACAGTACACGGAGTATCGATACGATGATATAACCATACAAAAAATACAAAAACAATTACTGCTTGGAGTAATTTATAGCTTTATTTACAAAAATTGTTTCAGGAAAAGTATGATAATATTTTTTAAATATTTTCTTTCACATTTTGATTTACGTTTAAACACAACAAAGTAAGCATAACAATATTACTAAACGTCCGTTACTCTAAAATTTAGCGATTATGATTTCGATGTGGTGACCTACTCATTATATCCCCACTCCTGACTACCAATTGTTGAGGTACGGAACAACTTGACTGAAAGGAACGTGAGAGGAAGTAAACTTGAGTAAGAGAGAATCCTTCATGATTAAATGTCCAGTTGATTCAGCGACACACACGTGCTGCGGCGCGCAGGCGACGGAGGTTTGCGTTGGACTCCCGGTGGTTTCGTTGGCTGTCATCGTAGCCTTTGAGACGTAAGAGAGAGAGAGATTATACGGGAGAGTTGTGGAGTCGCTACAAGTAAGCTCCGGTGCGAGGTCTACGCTGTCGTCAGGAAAGAGAGTCTCTCTGGCAGCCCCGATGAGTGAACCCTTCCAGATGAGAAGGTGGTGGAGGTTTTGCGAATCTTAGCGTTCCGCCGGGACCTCCCCTGAGCTACCGCATCGCACCTATTTAACTCCCTTTTTAGCCGAATCAGCGCATGTCTCCGTCCACTATCGTCTGCATGTAGGTCAAAACCGCCATGTTGCTTGCTTCACAACAATTTTTATCTTTAGTTTCACATTAGAATTTTGTCTGCAGTATTCCTCAATGACATTTATAACTTGCATTCCATTAAATAAGAATTAGAAAACGTTTAAGCGTTGAGATAATATGTGAATTTAGCTAATTTTCTTTGGTAAAGTAATAGTCTCAAAATTTAAAATCTATTCTTTAATATTTCCACACAGTAACATTCTCCTCATTTTGAAAATGAGAATCTCATAGAGTTGAGATTCAATCTTGATCATATTATAATACACTTGTAAATGATAATTATAATAGTCTAATCAGGTCTGACATATGGTGATTAAGGTGATTAAGGTTATCATGAGTAATGAGTGTTGTCACATAATTGATTTCTTATTTATCATTGGACAAGGCTCTTTCTTCTCATGATGGACTTCAACTTTAGTTAATCGTACTTACTTATTGGCGTATATAGATATAATGGCGTATATAGACAATACCGAAAGCATCTTTACAAATATAAATACTGATGATTGACATTGCGGAATGAATATCATAGAAAGACCGCTGTAATTTTGTAATCAATCGTAACCCATATAATTGTCTCGATATAATATAAAAAGATTGTATAATGTACGTCCTTACTAATGCACTAATCTTTATCTTTATAAATAGCTACTATTTTGTAGTTCACTACTAATAAGAAAAAAATAATTGTCAAACGCCTCCAAGTCCGTTATTTCCTAAATATTCTTGTTCAGTATCGAGACGTCAAATCGAAACTAAGCTCACTTGATAATAAGAACCCAAATATACGTGCAATCAGTGTGATTCATTACTTCAATGTTGTAAGCAATTAGCGTCTCCGTAATAGATTCTTCTTCATTATATATCCAGAACATGTACACTTATTTTCATGATACAAAAATCGGAGAACGCCCTAATTAAATTATTTTAACTTTTCTGTTACTTGTGAAACTCACATTAATGGTAAACAATAGAAACACACGGCAAATTCCTCTTCCATGGCGTTTCTCGCCACGTCATTTATAATCAGTCCTCCTAGTCTCATTGCGCCATTTTGTGCGCAATTACGTGTCATTTCCAGATGTAATCTCATCTTCATTTCTTCCCCTATCGTTACCTACTCGGCTGTCGGTGGTTTGCCTCATCCATTGTTAGCTCTTATATATCCATTTCTGTTCTTGTTGTGTGGAACAACATTGTAAATAAAAGTTTTTGTTTTTAATTTTCTTGTTGTATTATGAGTTATGAAGGTGATGGTAAAAAGAACAAGTAAATATGATTTAACGATCATACACTTTTCACGTAAGATTGTTTCAGCGTAAATTACTCGACAAATAGATATTTCCTCACAAACACAGATTGACTGTGTGGAAATAAATGAAAACATTACAAATACTTCCAGTTTCCAAAAGGTAGATTTTTTATTGGCATTGTGGTACGATCTCCTTCGTTTTTAAACTGAAAAACGAACGGTGACGACCGCTTGATTTCTTCCGAATGAAATTTTTTTTGTTCGTTCCATGGAAAGCAAACACAAGGTTTATTTTATTTTCATAGTGTATATTATTTTTCAATAAAAATAGAAATTCAATTGTTAATTTTCACATGATAATATTAGTATATCCTGTTACCTTAGAATTTTTTTCCTTGCCTTAGAATTCCAAAAAGTTATTTTTTTTTTATTTTACTGAAAAGTAAGTTTAACAATACGTATTTTGTAATTTAACGCTTCATTTGCTAAAACATATTCAATTCTGGGTGTCTTCGAATGACGCCTATTTTCAACTGTTTCCATGTTTCTGACGTTCAGGAGTTACTCGTATCTGAAAGAACACGATATGCATACTATGATATTCAATTTTTTATGTGCAAAAGTACTTCGCATATCTTCTAAACGAGAAGTTGCTTTGAAATACCTGTTACCAACCTTCGCAATACCATCTAGACAAAAAATGCTTTGTCTTTTATTCAAACAAGAAAATTGCTTTCTTAAGAATATCAATTAGAAGGTTTTCTAAATAATTTCATCCATAATTGATATTAACAGCTGACAATCTGATCCCTGATTTACTCAAATTTCAATACATTGGTTTATTTGAGCAAGGGAACATGGGATAGGGTCACACCCGATAATTTACCCCCCGCTTACTGAATTATCGGTAATATTGAAAGAGCAATTCTGTAATAAATATTTTGTGTGATCAAAACTTCTTTTCTACTTAACACAAATTTTCAATAAACTTCTTCATACAGTCGAACTGACTGATTTAATACAAATATGGAAACGTTTCGGAAAAAATACTCGCTAAAATATTAAACACATATATCTATTTAGTAAATTATGTTTAGTGCTCCGGGCATAGTATTTTAATGTTGGTTTAGGTTTCAGCAGAGCCGCAATAATTATGAAAGAAATGTGAGAAAGATAATCATAGTGCAGTTCATGTTTTATTCATTAACGTAAAACTATTTTTCTGCATCTTAATCCGAGAAGATGGCATTTTTAGACAATCATTAATAACTGAACGATATGTATAATTAGATTGCCACTTAATAATGATTAATTCCATCAACATTCGGAATGGCTACATAAAGATCGAATAAAGGTTAACAGCTTCAATTAGATTACTTAGAAATTCCAAAGAAGTATAGGTACCACATTTGAAAGTGAAATATAATTTACCACCAGTGAGTGCATATCGAATTAAACCTTCATATGCTCAGTTTTCAAAGCACTAGACTCCTGTGAAATAGTCTGATGCGAAATTATAATTCACATTTTATTTTCGATTCAAAAAGTATATGATGTCAAGTACGAACAGAGAGAAAGTCTCTAATGAAAAATACATGATAAATATATAACATAAAAACCATTAGAGACATTAATTATGTTATGTTGAATGAAAATGGGAGACGGGACAGGGGTTCGAACCCGGGACCTTGAGCTCAGCGCGCTCCTGCGCTTACCGACTGCGCCATCCTGTTCGCCTCCTGGTACCGTCTTCCATTCTTATTCGAACTCCGGTCCCGTCTCCCATTTTCATTCAACACATAATTAATCTGTTACCTGGCGGTGAGATTCACCGCAATCTAAGAGATTTCTACATTAGAGACATGTACGAACGGATAGCAAAAGCAAGTAACGCAAACTTATCGAACTCGAAATTAAAATTGTGAATGCCACATGAATTGGTATAGAGAGTAATCTCACAAACGATAAGCAAATATTCCACGAGCGCCGCGAACAGTTGGGTGAAGCTAGACGCACGATTTCAACTTAGAGTCGTACAGCAATTGGTCAAGTAAAGACCNATTGTTGATCAGTGGCAGTTCTATGGGACAGTTGGACGTGAGTGCGCACACATCCAACTCGTCGTTCCCTGATTTCTGCGTATATGCGAGGATTTAGACGAAACCACAGGGTAGTATGTGTTTTGCTCTGTAAGTGTCGAAAAAGTAAACGCAAATGGGTCCATCCATTTTATTGTGAAAGATTGGTGGGAAAACAATTTCATCTTCTAAATTTTGATTGAATGGAACATCCTCGAAAAAATTAAATTCGTGATGATGATTGTAAACTGTTCCAACACAAATCCAGTATGTTTTCCACGGAATTCAGAGGTACAAAACAAGTTGTCTCATGAGCGTCATATTCAAATATTTAATTTTAATATATGACTTCAAAAATATTAAGGGAAGAATTTTAAATTAGAATGTACAAACGAGGACCATAGATTTTTATTGGTAGTAAATATGTACATGAACCATACTGCAGTATGTTTTTCATATCCAGCTTCGAAGTTTTGTCTTTAGTCAAAATGGACAAGTTTTTAGTTTTCGCTTTGTCAAAATAGACAAAGCTTTAAAAATATTGATTCCGGAAGTCAATATTGCTACACGATGTGTTGAGAAAAATAAACTTTCCTTTCTCGAAAATTTTCCGAAATTTACTCAATATAATTCATGTTTCGCATTAGTAGGCAATCTTTAAATATAAACAAGATTATGTCACAAAATAATAGTCTTCAAGTAACAAGTAATTTTCAATTGAGAACCCCCGTAAAATATTCCGAGCTCAATATTGCACAAACTTTCTCTTATAATTGTTCACACTCTCTGGTGCTCGCCGTCATCCCACCACATAGTTACTTTCAGAGAGAGAGGAAAGTACTGCTCCCTCGAAACTCAAATTTGGTTAGTAGGGAGAACAAACCAAACGTAGAGAACATGGTGACAATTAAATAAACACACTTAATATAAACGTGGCATGAGAAGGAAACGCCTTAGCGGAGCGTTGCGTTGACACGAGTCCTACTTCCTCGAGGATACGAAGCAAACGCGTTTCTGGTATGTAGCGCCGCGAGCACCAAGACAGAGCTTGCTGTTGAGATCTCCAACTCACTTGAGACGGAAAGTCAAACACGATTTGCAATGATTTAATGTTTCTCCTTTTCCTGTTCATTTGTAACATATATTTCTAGTTCTTGTTTATTACTTTTTGATTTTTATCATCGTGAATATGACAATCTATATCTGGTTTGCAAAAGGTTTGACGTACTTGAAGAGAATATGAAAAATCCGCTTCTTCGTTAGGGCCCTTGATCGAAAGTAATGAGATGGCACCTTACTTGCTTTCGAAGAGTATATTAGTTTATTGTCCTTCACGTAATCAAACGCAGATTTAATTGCTATTTTACAATAAATTTATTTATTTAAATTTCTCTTCTGAATTTGCGATCATTTTATCTTGAAATGAATTATAAGATGAAAGCTTCGCTCGCAAAAATTATGAAAAATAATTCTTCTGAAATCTTTATTGATTTCTTCTGAAAATGTTTCATGTGTCATTCCCTCCAACACCTTAGAATCTTTCCATTGTCAGTACCACCCATACTATTGACTGAACTGTTACAAAATTCTGAACAATTACATGAAATTAAACTAAACGAAACCTAAAAAAATTTGCACGAAACGTTTACTGACAATTGCCAGTAATGTTTTTTTATATTCACAAATGTTATGTTATTATGACATAGATTATTTTAACAACTGATGATGATTTCAACATGAGTAGAAACATTGTGAAAACACAAATCTATTAGAAGCAAATAAACGTTACGAGTAATTGTCTGTAATATATCGAAGTTACAGAATTCATCCCACTAAACTCTTCTATAATTTTCCTAAATGTTCCATAATATTTTATGTTTTAAGACTGTAACATTTTATCTCTTCTGCGGAGATTCTGGAAATAATGTCTTCTGTCCATGTTTATTTTTTTATATCGAGTCCTTGGGTAAAGACAAGACGCGAAACAACGACAGAGATACAGATACGTATTATGCTTTTTCTTTATTTTAAGATGTTAAATTACAATAGAAATGTGTATCAACCGTATAATAGAACTTCACTTCATTTTTATGTGAAACATTTTTATTTTTATTTTCATTTTTATGTTTATGTGTTATCGAATTAGAAAATTTAGAAAATAATTCCATTTTCAATCAGAAAATGTGTCTCAAATTCCGTCCAATATTTCAATTACTAAGTTCAATTTCCTATCAACAAAAAATAAGCTCTCCATTCGTGTAGTTTGTTTTTCTTGAGACGTGACTAAATTCTTGCGAGTCATAAAAGCAGTCCTAGCAACGAAACATTCCTCCTATCTTCCAGTCAACGTCTTGACCCCGTTGCGTTGCTAAGGTAGTCGTGACCTTTCATGGACAATCGACCGTGAACTAGCAATGAGAAGCCCTCGGCGGTTTCTGCAGCTGCTTTGTTTTAGGTCCATACATGGTGACTCAATCTCTTTAAACCACAAATCAAGAAACAAAATTCTTCCTCAGTTACACTCTCGCACCCACTCATACCAAGATTTTTAATTCATTTGTATTAAATATTTAAAATTATTTTACGACATACGTCGTGCCGCAGAAAATGTAAAAAAAAAGTTTTTTCTTAAACCCTGTACCAGTAATGTCCAGTATTGTACCAGTAATGTACCAGTAATGCGTGACCAGTAATGTCCTTTAAATTTAAAACTAATTTTTCAGGAATAAATATAATATGTTTTCGTCAGTAATGTAGAAAGACAAATTGCATATATATGATGGAAGCTGTAAGTAAGGAGAAAGAGTATTGGGAAATTCAACTCCTGTTTCATAAATGAACAAGATAAAATATAACTCAATGACTCAGATTCCAGATTCAATACACTTGTAGGCTGCAACTGATCATGCAAGTAATTATTTTGCTTGCTTGTAGCTTTCATTGCTTCAGTCATGCATATTTTGCCATGTTTCTTTTTGCTAATTATTTTTTATCGTCAATTTTTATGGATATTTTAAATGACACTTCACATATCACTGTACATCAATTTTTTTATATGAATAATTAAGATTTCGAAAGTTCTTTTTCGACAAATTATGAGTGAATGTTTTCAAACCTACCATTCCTTTCACTTTTGAAATTAAATTACAGCACTCAAATCGACTTTTACGTCTCAATCTATCATACCACAATCAATATCGTAATCAATATCAATTGGGTTTCAGATAGTGCAAAGGAGGCAACTTCCTACTCCTAGAAGAGAATAAATTTCTTGTTTATAAATTATTTTGGCCTGTTAGTAGTCGTACTACTTTCCTTATACGACTCCTACCTAAGGTTAGTAGGGCCTTCTTATATTCTTGGCTTCGTCCGGCTAGCCATATTCTGTGACTTCCAGACGATGAAGTGTTGCTGGTGTGTCCAATTGACAACTTCCAGTCTCACCCTTCGTGGAGATATTCCAAAGAAGGGTTCCGGGCCAACAAAGTGGCCCTTAGATGCCAACTTTGCCAGTTCATTTACCTTTTCATGTCCCCTGATTCCCCAGATATTTCCCCTGATATGCCCAGGAACCCACCAAAGGGTAACTCGTCTTCGTTTACAGAGTATGTCTAGTATCAGTTGGCATTGCCACACACGTTTGTATGTTTTTTGTGGGGCGTTCGTCGACATCGATGTCATTAGAGCCCTAAAAACTTGTACAGGTAGGGAAAATGTGTTACGCACTGGAGAGACCCAGAATGACTCTCCTCGCGTGTGGGACTCAGCGAATGACTCAACCATACCCACTAAAAACCCTCCTGAATTAGAACTCAAAACTCAAATATCAACATATATCAAAACATTACTTATATCATTATTTAAAAAAAAAAGAATAAAGAATAAAGAGGAAAATGAAAGATACCCTAGCGTCGGGATCGAAAAGAACAAGAGGTGACCAAGGAAGGTCAGGAAAGAGAAACGGAGTCTGGCACATGTAAGTGGAAGTAATGCCACACTCAGCTCTAGGCCCCGTGTTTGCCAAATACGTACTTACTAGATGTAAGTCCCCTGAGGGGTTGGATGTTGTTCTATAGACACACAGTGCCCTTAGTGCTGCCTGGCTGTCGCTGCATATATTAATGCGGCCACTAAGTCCAGACATATTTTGTATGTAAGTAACGCAGACCAGTATAGCAAATACTTCTACCTGGACGACTGTGGTATATCCTTCTAAAGAGAGGTGGTGCCTGTATTAGGCCCCCAAATCCCGTTATCAGTTCCCACTTCCGTCTGTGAGCCATCTGTATACCAAACGTGACCCCTTGCATGGAGACTAGTCCCGACGCTCGTGACGCTATCCTCTCTCGTGGGAATCACCACGGAAAATCTGTAATCTAAATTATGTTCGGGCCCTATCAGGTCCCCAATCATTCCTTCTAAAAGTCTTGCTACCTGGAGCCTTGTTAGGATTGATGTGTGTCCTTTTAGTGGGTTCTTAAAGGACCACCCACCAAGTAACCTTAGGTGCTATGTGCCCATGATTGCCAACTCCTTAATATATAAGTGCAGCGGAGGTAGGCCTAGAAGTACCTCCATGGCACTGCGCGGAGTAGTGCCCATCGCCCCGGTTATTCCTAAACAAGCTAGTCTGGTAGTTACCGTCCCCACCTCAGAGCCAGGTCACCAGACAAGTTCCGCGAAAGTGATCGTAGACCTTATGACAGCAACATAGAGCAAGTGGACCACTTTAGGTTCTAGTCCCCATGTCCTCCCAATAGCTCTATGACAGGTCCACAAGATTTTGCGCGCCTTCCCTATCTTATAATTAATGTGTTTTGTCCAACTGAGCCTAACATCAAAGACCACCCCGAGATATTTAACAGAAGTGATCTCACTAGCCTTTTCCCAAATAATAAGGGCTCCAACAGAACATTGAGCCTCTGCCTCCTCGTAAAACTAGTTTCGTCATAATTGACAAGCATGTTTCCTGACACCATTTCTCCACCCTACGTAAGGAATCCAGTGTGCGCTCCGAACCGTAGGACTAATTTTTTTTCTCACTAGGCTAAGACTTATTGAGCTTACCATGGTACGGTTGAAAGCCCTTCTCTATATAAAGGAAAACAACCATAGCTAGCTGTTGCTGGTCAAGGGTACTCTCCAGCTTCGTCACTAGCTGGTGGAGAGCAGTTTCTACTAATTTCCCTTTCTGATAAGCATGCTGAAGAGGATGCAGCGGTCGAATTCTCAGCACCTTTTCTCTGATATGCCTATCCACCAGTGTGTGCAAGGTTTTCATCACAAAATAAGTCAGAATGATAGGACGATAATCCTTAGGCCTGGTGTAACATAGTATAAAGACCACTTTGGCCTGTCGCCACAGGAAATGAACATATTCCATGGTTAAGCATGCTCTTAAATCCTAATCGATGTGGTATGATGTCCTCCCCATCCTTCTGCACAAGTGCAGGGAAAACCCCATCCACGCCTGCGCTTTTAAAAGGTGCAAAATATGATATCGCCCATTTCACTCTAGTATAGGTAAGGATGTCCGCCACCTCATTCCATCTTCTCCTATGAGGCCAACGGGATCCTACTGATTCCAGATCAATATTTGTGGTTGTTGCTCTAGGTAAGTGAGTATGCAGCAAAAGGCTCCGAGTTTCCTCCTCAGTTGATGTGAAATATCCTCAGGGAGCCTCCAAGGTACCGAGCCTGGACTTACAGTTCTTCATACGTATTCTATGAAGTCTAGCTGCTTCATGCTGGTTCTGAATATCATCGCAGAACTGCCTCGAGGATTTCCTGGAAGCCTTACTGACTTCCGCCTTGTATTCCCTCTGGGACTCCTGAAAGGCGTCCCTACTTACCTGATCACTCAGGGTCCTGTGTGTATTCCAGTCTTCGGGTCCTTCTAAGGTTACTCCAGGCAACCGTTCCATCTAAAGCTAACTGTTGATATTTTACTCGCCACGACTGGGAAATTCGTAACAAGTAACAAGAGTCTGAGTTACATAGGTAACGCAGCTCCAGCTCTCCTTTGTTGCTATACCTATACAAAGGACCATTCTCCAGTCCCCTCCTCAAGTTCTCCCTGAACGAGACGCAGTCGGTCCATCTGGGATTTCTATAGAATTCACTCATGAACGAGCCCTTTATGTTAAACACAATGTGTCCGTGGTCTGATAAGGAGGGTTCCCTAGAAACGCTTCAGTCCATGAAATCATCCATGATATCCATGGAGCCCAGGGTTAGGTACATGTCTCCGTCATTCCTGAGATTGCTGAATGTAGAGATGTCTTCTATATATATGGTCTCTAAGTCAGTTGTACACAAGTATGCGATCAAATCCTCGCCCCGTCGATTGGTGTCTGTCCACCCGCAGGCTGGATGGTTCCGTTCCCGGTCCCGTCTCCACCCCGGGTTGCACTTCTAATTCCATACAGGATTCCGGGCTGGGTTTCGGCCCAACCTCCTCTCCGGACTTACCACCAACCTCCTCTCCGGACTTGTGCCTAGACACCTTTCCAAGCTTGCACTAGGTCTGTGATCCGGGCCCAGCACCTGCTACTGCCTCCTGCTGTGGAGGTTCCTGCTCTTTTGGAATGGTGGGCTTTGCCTCCTGTTTGCTTTCCAGCAAGATGATGGACAGAACCACAATAGATGCTCATGTCCACCACCCTAGCGGCCTCTCGGGAGTCCATTGTCACCACAAGCCGGACTCCCTTTTTCTGCTCCTTCCTCTCATACACCCTCAGCTGGAGATATGCAGCCCGTCATTATGGCATTATTCTCCCCAGAAGAACATCGTTGTCCTCCGGGGGTCCGGGCACCCAGAACATTTATATTTTATAGGTTAGGAGAATATCCAGGTTCTCGATTGGAGCCTGGTTCCCTCCCAAGGCTTCATGGGTGGCACGGATTTCGAGAACCAAGTTTTGGTCTCTTCGTCCGCGCACAACAGGACTGCTGCTTGCTTCCCTTTAACAAGTAGAAGTCTAGGAAGGGGGCTTGATGGCCCCCTGTATGAGATTCCCAACCTTCATTCTCCACCAGCTCAACCTGTTTATCACCAAATTGAGTGTCGGGGCAGTCCTCAGGCACGACAGCCACCCCGATCCCCTTAGCGATACTGGCATAGTCCGCCTTCTGCCTCTTGGTGGCCTGTCTCACCTCTTCAGGCGTTGTCCCCGAGAGGAGCCGCTTGCCTCCCTTCTCCACTTTCTTTTTGGAGTCCGGGCCCCACAACGGGAGCATTACTCCTGGGCCCAGTGTACCCTTGAGGATCCCGGAGTCCAAGGGTTAGGCCCTTGGGGATCCTCACCCCGAGCCTCAACTTGCCTCCTCTTCCTCTTCTCCGCACCAGAGCGGTTCCTCTTGTTCAGGTTGACGTTGCCCACCTCAGGCATGAGCCCCCTCACCTTTGAAGAGGTAGAGTGCGAGTGGACCTCAGAGAAGGCCGCCTCAGACGTCTCTCTATTACTTCCCTCGGAGGCACCANAGGGTCCCAGAGTCCCAGGGTTAAATCCTTGGGGAACCGTCGTTGCCTTCCTCCTCCTCTTTTTCTTCGCGCCAGAGCGATTGCCCTTCAGGTTGTGATTGCCCATGAACCCCCTCATCGTTCAAGAGGTTGAGTTCGAGTGGACCTCAGAGGAGGTCCCCTCAGACATCTTTCCATTATTACCTTTGGAGGTCCCAGAGGAGCTCTCCAGTTTGTTGAACTTCTTTGTTTGGTAGGCAGAATCCATGCGAATTCCCATGTGAAGGTAGTGAAATCTTCTGTCCACTTAGGCTGAGCCCCGCATGCCTAGGTAAGGATATTATCATGGGAGGTCGCCAGGTATCCCAGGACACCTTTTGCGACACATCTCCCATGTGCCATGCACCCCATCGGCACGGATCACCTTACACGTTAGGGCTGGGTTAGGATAAGTTAGTGATCGAAGGATAAGTTAAGAAAGAATGTTCGTTGTTGAATGCACTTTGTCTGGAGCCTCTGTTGATACCTGTCCTTTTTGGGAGACCCTGCCAGTAGCTATGCTACAACAGGCATAGCCCTCAACTTCATTGACCCGCGCAAACACTCGCCACACGCACGGACAGTGCTACTTTAAGGTGGTATTCCCTGGGAGGGAATTTCTTGTTTATAGAACATTTAAGTTTCTCAATAAAAACTTTCCATTCTGCCCTTTTCTTCTATGAGAAAGAGTTTTCAACCGATGAGTAGCCCTAAGTCAGTCGAGATAAATCTATCGTGATCTTTCGGAGTAATGTAATATTAATGAAGATTTAATACAGTTAAATAGACGATCAGCTTTCGTTCCAAACATTGAAAACAATCATTCTGCTACATAAATAAACAATAAATAGTCTACGCCGTTTTATGAAACTTCTTTTTCTGATTTAGTTCATGTATGTTCGATTAGAAGAAGAAGGAAACTTGCAGCATTCCGGTATGTGTACAATGTGGTCTCAGAATAGACCTCAAATATAAGCCAAAATAGCATGTGAATTAAATTTTTGTAAGAAAAGTTATAAGTGAATTTATTTCTTGCACGAATTTATTAAATATTTTAGGACAGTATATACGATCTTCCTCTTTGCGTGAAAAAGTAAATTTATTGTGAAAACAGTGAAGAGAAAATCGGTTTTACAACGACATCTAACGAAGTTCACCCAGACTTATTTTGTAAAGTTGTAAAACCTAAAGGTAATTTTTTAAACTTTACTCGCACATAATACATTAAAAATATAATAAATCATATATCACTTATTTGTATTATATATAAATAAAAACATAATAAAACATGTGCTTTAATCATAATCGTTTTCTAATTGTTCTAATAAATAAAAAATACAATAATTGATTTTAAACTCTTCTAAATTGTCTACAGAGAAAATTGAATTTTTCTCGTGCACGTACTGAAACATGAAACCTACGTTGATGAGATAAACGATTTCAGCTCCGAAGCGGACAAAGATAACATGCAAATACTCCTTCGTCCTTCTATAATACGCTGTTACATGGCTCAATGAATAAAATCCCAAACAAAGCAAGCGAATGACACAAAAGCTCCACGCTGACGTCTCCTTCGTCGAGGAACAGCCATTTCATGCAAATTCACTGATCCGCGCCAGAGGATTCACATATGTTTCCCTCCACACATCATTTCTGTGCTCCGTGTCGTTGTGAGAGGGTGATCTCTCTTTAACCTCACTATCTCTCCCGTACACTCGATATAGAGTGATGTGATGGCGTTGCCGCAGTGTTATGTTCGCTGGCAACTGCATAGCGGTGCTGTCGAGGAAATGAAAGGTTCGCTATTGGTGTAAGAGAAATGACACGAAGTTTACTACGGCAGTGTGAGAATGACGTGGCATGTACATGGGAATGGTCTATTTTAAGACTAATCCGATGCAAAAATTATTTAAAGTATGGTGTTTTTGGAGATCATGAATGCAAACAATCAACTCATACGAAACATACCTATGTTTTATGCCTTCGTCAAAAAATAGAAATGCATCGTTGATTCGCATATTTTTTATATTAATGAATATTTCAAATCTTCTTCATAGCACACATTTCACTTAAATACTTGTATTGTTAGTATAAGTAAGAAAGATATAAAGTAAGATAATATATTTAAAATTAATTTTAATACTTCTTAATAATACTAATTTTAATACTTCTAGGGGCGTGTTTATTGTAACAATAAATCGTGAATTTAGTGTTTTTTCAATTCTTATGATTTTTAAACACTATACTCAGAATAATCTATAGTTCGATAATAATTTGTACATGTAATTTTTTGC
>NNCF01125948.1:522032-533096 GCA_002313205.1 Laupala kohalensis
GGTTTAGTGGGTATGGTTGAGTCATTCGGTGAGTCCCACACGTGGGGAGAGTCATGTTGGCTCTCCCTAGTGCGTAACTGCTTTTTCCCTACCTGTACAAGTTTTTAGGGCTCTAATGACCTCGATGTCGACAAGCCGTAAAGCCCACAAAAAAACTAATATTTCCTAGTTATGTGTACTATTTAGTTATGTGAAAAATATTAATATTGGTCTTCGTTTGTAAATTTACTGTTTTATTTACTGTCCTAATATAATAGTACTATTCTTCTCATATCGATAATCAGATTGAATTTGATCAGAATTTTTAAATTTGTTTCACTCTTTTTATATGAGAATATATTTTCATGTAAATATAAATATGATTGTTTTATGTACATCAAAGACTATCTAAATGCTTACTACATGTTTTATAAGTTTTGAAATTTAACGTAACTCTATGAAAAAAAATTTTTTAACTTAACACCACATAAATATTCTTTAAACATATCCCAACGTGTTTAAAAATGATATGTATAATTAGGACACATGAATTAATTTCTTTGATATAAAACGTTTACTCTTGACAATATTAATGTTAATAACATCACACATAAAAATTATTTTTCACGCGTAAAAAAATCCATTTCTGGCTGCAATGATGAACCAAATCTAGAAAAATTGCTTTTTACTTACCAGATCTCAACATATCAATAAAAACATTTCTTTCATCCATTTAAAACATATTACTTTTTGGAAAAGCGTAATTGTTCAAGCACCCGTCAGTGAGTCCTTTTCTTAAAAGTACAAAAGTGTACTTTTTGCCGCGGGTAAACTCAATGACACTAGCGAACTCAATGAATATTTTACCAAAATCGATTGTTCAAGAATTATGATACAAAGTCCTTTTATATGTACCTATCCAAAATTATCCTTTTTATAACATCATTCAAAGAATACTTAGATCTAGCTAGATGAGCACAATAGAGTGAAAATATTTTTAGGTAAGATAATAAAGAAAAGAAACTCCTTCAGATATACAGCAAGTAAGAATAGAAATAATTTGAACTATACACTCAAATAAAAACTCAAACATTTCAGGAACTCCCTACCCAACGTACAAGTAAAGAGACTAGTTGAAGTGAACATTATCTCATTAATCCTAATAGCATATAGTAAGCAGTAAAATCTAAATTATAAATGAATTTCTTAAAAATTACTTCTACCGAAAGCACGCACAGTCCGAACGGTTTTTATTTCACTTTCTGTCATTGGCAATCCCTTTCTCCCGACTTTCAAACACTTTTCGCAATTGAAGTGGGAAAAATATTATGTATAACTAAAAGGATTGCATAATATATCACTGAAAGGGAATACTGGACAAATTAATTTTTTTTTAATGTCCAAACGGGAGATTAAAAAGACCTAGCATCATCACTTGAAGTACAGCGATTGAGGAATAAAATACGCCCAATATTAGTGGTAATGCAATATATCAGAGAACAATGGTATGAATAACCAAGTCAATAACTGTTTGGCATATTTTTCATCCTACACAAAGCTTCTATCCTCAACATCAGAAAAACTTCAAAGAATTTTATTTTCAACTCTGGATAACAACCAAACTGAGATGTTTCTATTACCATTTACACTAAAAGTAATATGCTCTCATAAACACCACAGTACTGCTCAAATATTTATTTCCCGTCAAAGAAATAGAAAATGCGAGAAAAATAAATATGCAGAAAAAGACAGTGTAAGGGAATAAGAAGCGAACGTAGTAAAGAAACAAATAGAAAATTTCAAAAATTAAAATCCTGTCTGGATACATTTTGCCTGAGGCATCAATGCAACATCACAGGACATTCACAGCAGGTCGCCTGAGGCGCGAATCGGGAATACGTCATAGAGGGCGGGCCCCGAGGGGGTGCGCGCGGGGCACTCTACCAGTGTGGAAGAGTAGTTGATGGGGTGAGGTGCGAGAGGGGGGTAGCGAGTAGGGTGACAGTGGGTACGACAGCGGGGAACGGAGAGAGAGAGCGGTCCATGACAAACGCACAGCCATATTCGCACTGCAGCCGACGGGGCCCAATTTTCCGATACGCCTGCGGGATTTATGTCTGTCCACCCGCTCGCCTCACCTCCGGTTTCTCTGTGCGGTGGTCGCTCCGAGTGCTCGGGACGCGGACAAGTCGAAAGAAAAAAGAAGAGCGAATGACAGCGGAGAGTCGAAGAGAAAAGAAAAGAACAAACTTTGGGAGTGAAAGGGAAGGTGGTGGACGTTAGTAGATTCAGGTAGGGGGGTGAAAATGGTTTAGACTCAGGTACCGTAATAAATTGAAAATAAACGAACACGCGACCAAGTCCAACCCTTTAACTGCGGAGTTATCTGACCGACGCGGTGACCCTTGAGATGAATTGTATTGCCTTCTCTCGTGCGTGCTGTGGCACTGATTGCATACTTTCGACTCAACTTTACACTGAAAGTCGTAAAATGAATAAAAACCAGTGTGTCTCACAATAAGAAAGAATTATCAAACCTAACTTATAATTATTTGCACGCTAACGTGGGGATTGATAGTATTAATGCATATAAAACATTGTAGCTAAAATGTGCATGAACTACTGAGTATCTGACCACGAACATATTCAAACATCGCAGGATTGTTAAAACACGCAAAAATATGGAAAAAATTCAAAAATGGTTTTAATGATCAAGAATATCAATACTTCGTAGGAAGAAAAACAATATGAAGGATTCCAATTTTAATGTTGCAATTAAGAAGTTTGCTCATTGTAGTGCAAGTCGTATATGAGGGATGCAACGGAAATGATATCGACTTCAGCGTCATTACACTTAACGTATACTCGGAAAATAGGTAAGTAATTCTAAAAATATAAATGGAATACCAGAAATAGCAAATATACAATAATATGGTTAGAAGTTATCAATATGGGACGTAAATATGGGGCATCAAGTGGGGTGTAAATATTTCTTGCCCACGAGCAAATAATCGATTTATTTATTCTGATGAAAATAAAAGAAATCAAACGACTTTGCTGCACTGCTTGGTCATAAAGTTAGTCCTGCTCAAAAGGCTGCATCTTATATATTAACTGCAATATCAACAGCCAGGTGAATGTAGCGAGGGACAGTTGCTCGAACCAGGGACTTACAGGAAATTAAAGTCACAATAATAACTAAAAGAGAGTACCCAAGTAATTTTAGCCCAAAACTCCAGTATTCTATACTTCGAAAGTGTGGGATGAGTACCGGATACTTTTATCCTAAAAAAAGACTGGGTAGATGAATTGTTAGTAGTTCATTCCATAATTTTCAGAACACATACAATACAAAGAAAATATTGAAATACATTTTAAGTATGAATTCTAAAAATTTTCGGAAAAAAATATATTGACATTATTTCTTATTTGTGCATGTAGGTTCAAATCCATTTAAGTTTTAATTGAAATACAGCCTTAAAAGTTAATCAACAGGCTAAATATAATGCTTACGTACCTGTAATGTAAAGAAGTTATTTTATTGAGTAAAGGAATATCGTAACCGTTTTCTTTAATTGTATTTAAAATAGTTACCTATTTTATAAAGCTTTTCACACAAATGACTTCCTGAGATACCCAATCCTACTTCTGTCATACGTTCTTTTATTTCTATTTGGTATTAGAACAAAATTCAATTCACCGTACATGTTCCAAGCGAAAATTGCAAGCGATTCTTCAAAAAAGATTCACTTGCTGTTAAATGTCTTATTTTTCTGTGTAACCTTACGTATCGTTGTAGTTAATTACAATGTATTTATATAGTGCTGAAATAGGAGAGAAATCGAATCCACGATCGATGTCGGGATGTAGATAAGAATTAATTTGCTAAGGGGGAGTACCCTTTGGTGTAAATGAAATAATCCCTTCCAAAGTCTGGTATTTAATTTTTATTCAATATTAAAATTACATTATATCAATAAACACTCAGCGCCAACTCAGTCGTTGATATAAGCATTAGATCAACGAACCTTTATATAACTTTATTGTAATGTTGTTTTGTCATTATAATTTTTAAGGGATAGTTGGGAGAATCCGGATCAGTGGACACCCCCCCTCCATCACTCCTCTTCATCTACGTCCTTGATCGATGCAAGAAAACAGGCTAAATGTCTCGTTGTGTTTTGCTGCTCCACGCTGAGAAGAAGCCAGCCCTTCCTGCAGCAAATGACCGAATCGTTCAGTGTTTTGGCAAAAAAATGACCCTCTAACGTGTCTCTGACTCCCGTCAACGAACGGATCATTAGACACCTTATCGAAAGTCGATGCCACAGTCAGGTTATTCGGAGCAACCTCTGAGAGATTTCTGTGGTTATGTTGAACGAAATGTTACATGAAACAGACCATTCCATTTAAGGATTCTGCGTTTGTTTTTTTAAATTGCCATTTTCTGATTAATACCGCGATTGTTCATAATGTCACAAAAATGTTTTGGTAGACGATTTTAGATAGTTATGATAATTTAATGCAATCATGGGTGTAAAAAAATTAATTACATTTTTAATTATTAATTCATATTTGCATAACAGTATTACATCCTTCGGAAAATAAGTATACCACGTAGTAAGAAAAATGACTGATTATTAATGACCTAAATGTTTCTGGCAATACCTGTAATCATTAACCGTGCATTTGTAACATATTAACTATTATAAATTGGTTGATATTTACACTTAGTCTAATTTTGTAGAAAAAATAACACAGGCACAAAAAAGAACCCCGGAAGGTCGACTTACTACCCCTATAAATTTTGGGGCGCAGAAACCGATTATGACTATAAAAAAATTAATTATCCAATTTTCCCTTAGCACACCTACAGCCCCCAGGTGTGCTGAAGCTGAATATGACGATAGAAACAGATTTCATAATATGCATACATTTTCAATTTTCATAACGAGTATTAAGTTCCATTCCCATCCTCAGAGTATCATAAGGGGAGCTAGCGGGTAATCGGAATCATTTTCTATCGTCATATTCAGCTTCAGCGCACCAAAGTATCTGAAATTATACAGAAATTATAAATCTTTAGAAGAAACGAAATTTCAACTCCCTATGGGGGTTTTAAGGGGATGCTAAGGGATGGTTGGGTAGTTGAAATCAGTTTTTATCGTTATATTCGGACTCAGCTCACTAAAATACCTGAGAATATACATATATTTTAAATTTTCGTGAAGAACGAAATCTCAACTCTTCTGGAGGCAAGTAGAGGAGCCTAAGGGAAAATTGGATATTTTTTTAAATAGTCATAATCGGTTTCAGCGTCCCAAAATACATAGGGGTAGTAGAGTCTGCCTCCTGGGTTTCGACTATTTATTCTTTTTGTGTGCTTGTGTAATTGATAAAGTTCAGCAAATAAAGAATAGCTTTAAATGTTGTTGACTCGTTGAAAAAAATGTAGATTTAGCTTTTATTTCGTCTATTTTTGTCCAATTCTGCTGAAGTTCTATATTTTGAAGCGCTGGATTATAATTGAAAATAACTTCGTAAAATTGAATATTCCAATTTCATTAGGTAATATGTCTGTCTCGCTTAAACAATCATTTAAGTCTCAATCTCGTTTGATATCACACCATTTTGCAAAACGTTTTGTTAATATAATGAAAACATTACAATCAAGACCAGTTATAGGTACCTCACTTTGAAATTCCGAATATTTATTTAAGTTTTTATTAAATTTATTGATGTCAGAATAGTGTAAGAAATTTCAAAATTACTTTTGTTAAATTAAATTTTCTGAATGTTTTTTCTTCGTGATGTGAATTTATGCTATTGTTTTTACATTGTTCAAAGATTTTCAGAAGTATTGATTTAACGTATTGTACTCCCATTTATGACCTCCGTAAGATTAAAAAAGGTGTTAATCCGCAAAAAAAGCAAGAATTATCTATCTGAATCAAGAAAAAAGAAGGAATTTTTAGAGCTGGTTTGCAGCCAGTGTTTTGATCAAACCACTGCACTAGACAGTAGTTATATATATATATATATATATATATATATATATATATATATATATATATATNAGTAAACAATAAAAATAATAATGAATGATAATTTATTTAATGCTGATAATAATATAAATATATATTGAATGCAATGAAACTTATTCATTAGGAAGCTTGGATGTAAATACAATAAAAATGGACATGTTGGTTTGATCCAGCCAACCTTGATCCGTATAACTTCTAAATCCCATTTATGAGTTTAAAATTTTATTCAAAGGTACAAATTATTTAACAACCGTTCGTATAGCTTCACTTGATTCAAATCCAGTACGTAAACGACTGGTTTGACATACATCATGTAAACATTTATATCTACGTACAGTAATGTGTTAAGACATTTGATACGAGAACTCACACTCTCGCATCTATAACCCTTTTAATTCTAAGTATAACCTGAACGTTATCTCCCTGGATTGTGTGCAAAACATTGGCATCTTTGTGTCTATCTCCTTCTTTGGAAAGGTATTAACAACCTGAATTTTGAGTGGTGCGTTACCAAAGCCCTCCCTCGTGAAACCCTCGTGAAACTCATTTAAAGAATTTCATTATAAGAAGAAATGTTGATTAACAATAATTATTTCCAGACTACTCGATATTCTTTTCTTTCATGTTAGTTCATATTATCGACATTAAGAGAGGAAGTAATGAGAATAATTTTCGTAAAACTTGGGTGTCGTAATATTGATCAAAAGCTACAACTACAGAAGAGTAATTGGATTTTTCAACATATAGATATACATTAACTCGCTTTCATCAAACATGTCAAAAACTGACTTGTACGAGAGTAGATGATGTTATATAACTGTATTTGAACATACAAAAAACTATTCACCACATATATAGGACTCTAACTTATAATACAAAACATGTACGATACTTGCGCTTCTTACGAGTATTTGCCTTTTCAGCATAAACTTTACAAGTGTTAAATTTTCGAAGTACATGTTGAAATGTAAATTTATGAAAATAATTTGCAGAATAGAAAACTTTCTAACACTTGGAATGCTTACGTCCTCATGGAAATAAATAAATAGATACTAAGTACTGTTATGTGAATATACACAAGGCTTCTTTTTACTCCTTCCAAAGGTATCTCGGTACTTAAATACTAACTTCTGTTAATATTACTCGTTTAAATATTTCTGATAGAACTCGGTCAAACAAAAGTCAATGCCTTAAAAAAGCCAGTGAGTCGAGAAATTTGAAGTTAAATCTTTATTTTCAGATAATTTATAGTTTACTTGCTTAACGGCTAAAAATTCAAAATAAAATTCTTTCTTTCAGAGAAAAGATAACCCTAATTTGGTATTACAAATTCGAGCAAACCTACAGCAAGTATCCCCAGATTGTAAGAACTTCAGACAGGGGATCTAAAAACCTAGAAGATATGGCGTTATTCAACAAAATTGTTGTAATAATAAGAGATCTGAAATTTAGCGTAGTGTTGCGACTAAGCATATAAACGACCAACTCCTTATCCTGTCCGATCTAGTACTTTGATCTGTAACCACGTGGAAGTTGAAGTGAAAGATTCTCTTTGAGCTTGCTTGTAATATATGAATGTAGAACAAAGTATGTTAACTGACTATGTCTATGATTCAGAGGATCTTCAGTAGCAGTAAGAATAAAACACTTTCATACTTAAAACTGCTAATATCGTAGGTTACGTTTATTTAATAATACTTATACAAACTTACTCAAGCTACCTCGAGGTAATTTCACATACCTGACCACCGTGCGCAGTATTGAAAGCTATTGGCTGAAATTTGTTACGAAATGTGACATTTTATGCATGACTAAAGTTTAAAAAATCACTCATAACAAATTATTTTACGCATAATTTGTTCTGAGTGATTTTTTTTAAAACTTCGTCATATTTTTAACCATTCGTTTTTATTTTATTTTAATCCTTTCTACATTTAACACTATATCAGCGGATAGGTACACAGGATGCATTTTTACTGATGGTTGATAGCTTCAAAGAAACTTTTTATATAAAAACAAGGATTGAGGTAAGAGATTCTTAATTTTGTTTCATTTACTCACGAGAACGAGAGCAAAATTACTGCCAGCACTGTCCAGAGTTTCCTAATATTGTGCAAGATGAAATCACGTAATGAAGGTGTTATGATATTTCTTCAAAATTCTACTGCAGACAAAGTTTTAAAACATTGTATAATTATTTGAGTTAGATGCTACTGAAACTAACTATTTTAGAGATTATATTTCTTTATTAGGAATAACAGATTTTCATTTTGCTTAAATGTTCTATTTATTTCTATAACCACATTACTTACTCTGGATTGTATGAAAAACTAAGTATTATTCTACATGAACAATATTTTAGCTGTCTAGAGAGAAAATTTTACCCAGTTCGGTATTCGATTTACGATTTTAATTCGTTCTCCGAAGGCATTTACTACCACCACTACATAGTATACTCATTCCTAAGTTTCGGTCCCATTTTGTAGTTAAAGATTTCACGAGCAAACAGTTTCCATTAAATTCACTTTTTTGCAACGCACAAAGAGGGAAATATAAATGTATGACTAAAATGAATATGATTTCCATGGATATGTATGCAATTTTGGATATTTCTCTTTTTACTTCCTCTCGCAACGGTACGGATTAGCTAATATGGCGTTTCACAGATTCACTCCCGAGTTCGAAGCGGTCAACTACTTTAATTTCTTTTGTTGAATTACTTTATAACAGTGTAATGAAAAATCGATTTCACTTCATTTGCCAACGGTATTTTTTTTTATAATTCCAAGCAATTGTACCCTTTATTAAATCCTATATTACGAAGGAAATCCTTTAATTCGATGAAACACGTATAATCCTTTCCCAATATCATTTTAGTGGGGAAAAAAATTCTTTATTTGGCCTTTGTAACCTACTTGTAACGTCGGCGCCAATACATTCCATCAATTTGTGAAATATTAATATTTCTTTGCATTTCATAAGCCGGATACTGTTAAAAAAATTACAGAAAGTGGCCGGTCGGCGCTAAGACGGAAGTGCGACGAACTTGGGACCCACCCTAAGCCTCTTCAGTTATTGAGGTATTGTTTGAACGAACACCTTTCACCTCCTAAGGAATGTACGACTGTTTTCGGAGAATGCGGCCTGCGACGTTGACCCATGCGAAGTCAACTGGAATGTAGGTGTACCTCAGAAAAGAAGGATTTTAAAATGTGGTGAATAAAGTACGTCGGCGGATGTAAAACAATGAGAGATTCTGAAAAGGGTTTTTGCGGTCGCCTACTTGACGCCTATGGCAGTTCGTCTTCACGGAGCAGTCTCTGCGTTCCTAGAAGCCGAAGGGGTGACCAAAAAGTGTACTTGCACGGTGGTGGCGAAGGCGTGGTTATTTGCTGATCACGTGACTTCTTCTACTGTATATATTGGGAGGAGTGAAAATCCTCGAAGACTTTTTACGGAGGAGTAGAGGTCCGTCAGCACTGAGATGTGACTGAGCTAGTCTAGGTCGCGGAGACCAGATGTTCGTTAGGCTGCTGCGGTACTCTTAATGAAGTCATTACTAGTTGCGAGTGTCGTGACTTGTATCAGTTAATTGTTGGAGGAAACAACTTATAATTTTGAAGGTTCAAATAACCTGAGGGTTTTTACTATTTAGTTGTCTTCAACTAAATTTATCCAAGTGTAATTAATGCTTTTCGATAGCATTACTTATGTAATAACAGATTATTAAATGTATTAATGATTTTGGGAGTTTGTCTCCATTTGTAAATTCAGATTTCTAGTTAATTTGTATTAAATCATTATTTATTGTTATTACACGTGTGTTTGATTGCCTGGAAAACTGGGCTGGTAGCAGCGACCTCTACCATAAGGGTTGTGGTATATTTATGTGAATCCCGCCTCTACCAAAAATACTAACATCGCATCAGGGCTTGTGGTGAGATGTTACACTACTATTCATGTCAGTGCGGACGATATTGATGTTGAATACGCAAATCAACAGTGAGTTGCATTCGTTTTTACATATGTAATATTACGGTACATGTACATGATCTTCGATGACTATTTCGTACATAATATTTACTGTCAGTCAATACTTCTTTTCTCCGACTAGTTACATATGTTCAAATGGTTAAGATGCAAGTTTATGTATCAAACATTCTATGACTGTGCTCTAGATAAGACAAAAAGTTGGTAAATACTTCATTAATCACTTTCATATTCCATTTCCATAATTCGTCATAATTGTAATCTGTCCAGTATCAGCGCAGGCAAGTGGTGGTTAAAGTTGAGTACCATGACGCCATTACCCAGAAGACGGAAATGAAACACGTATCAAATGTATCTGGTTTACGCGTTTTACATCTCATCGTAGAAGATATAAGGACGATCTGTTATTGAAATTCGCATCAAACGTTGCATGATGGTATATCGTACTTAATAGATAGTGGTGCATTTTTTTAAATTTAGATGTTTAAATTCAAATTAGTTTAAGAAATATACTTTTATTTAAAAAATACGTATTACAGAAGTTGAGGTCTATTAATTTAATATTCTTCAATTAACTACGTCATTATTATATCTCATTAGTGTAAAGAACATCTTTGGAATGAATGGGAAGAACGTCATGTTGGGATTTGTGGGATTTGGTGTTATAAATAACTAATGGGCTTTTAAGTCGGTGAAAAACGTCTAAAAATTATTGTTTGACGATTTATGGTGAAATGCTCTATTTCAAATATTCAGTAAACCGAGAATATTTTAAGAGAAAATATTCTCGTGTTATTTTTCTTTACGGTGAGTTTTATGATCATTAATTTAAATAGCACACGTACATCGGAATAATTTAGTTTATTTTCTTTGAAGTTAAGTATGAGTTTGAAATACGAAATTATTGAAAATAAAATTATGAAAGAATTACACATTATTTTATTAATCAAATCAGATGCAATAACAAGATGTGAAAATGTCGATTTTTCTCTCGCATAATTTTGTCTCATTTTTATAACAAAACTAATTTAAAACGCAATATATATATATA
>NNCF01125948.1:533133-552712 GCA_002313205.1 Laupala kohalensis
TATATATATCACTCGTTAGGTCTGTAACTCCATTACATTTATATTCTAACATTTCCTGAGGAAGAAAAAAATTTAAACGTTTTAGAAAACACTCTTGCCATGCGGTAAACTGAGTCCATGCCTTAATCCTAGTAATGCCATGTCGAGACTTACGTTTCCCTCTGTTCTGCTGCTTTCCGACCTGAGTCACGTGTTGCTATTCCCATGCATCGATCCGCCTTTGTCCCAGTACACAGCTTTTCTTTGTCGAAGCGAAGATACGATGGGAGATTGAATATCAGAATTCCGCAATTAATAAAGGTAAAATAATGATAATCAATAGCTTACATTAGTTTCAGAATTGACTTTTTCATATGAATGAGAAAGAATAATAGAGATTGGTGTTGAATAGAACGAAAAATTCCGTGTAACGAAGGTGAGGTTTGTGTCAACAGACGTTTTACGCACAAAAAATTCATCAACCCAGGAACTTTCCAATGCTCAATTCTGTCTAAACACAACGATCGACATGTAGGCTTTTTTTAGCAATTAAATAAACAATTTTTATCGGAACAAATTTATTAAAAATATGTACATCTTTATTTTTTCAATAAATTGACCAATATCATGTGTTGGACACACCGAACATGGAGTTCCGAAACTGTACGGAAAACTAGAATATATTAACAGTAGCAATATGGACGCCAATTTCAGTTTGGAGGAATATTGGTTGAAAGCGAAGACATGTGGCATATTTTGAAGACCAGATAATGAAGAATTTCAATTATGGAATTAAGCGTAGAGAGCAACGTAGTACATGCATTTCAATTATGGAATTAAGCTATATTAAATTATTCTGTATTTTTAACATTTCATAAATATAGCTACTTTCGGAGTTTCCATTTTATTTCCACGATTGCGTAATAGTATTTTGCCATTATTACTTATTTCTTTATTGCAATATACAATCGTGTTTCCAATATGTTAATCAACATAAATCGTATTTTATCCTGAACTCTTAACACGGGAATAAATGTCTTCATTATATTATTTCAGAAATTAAAATATACATACATACTTTACATAAAAACTAAATTTGTACATCAATTATTACGTGTCAATGACAACCTTTCTTTTAACTCCGCTTCTGTAAGGCTTTTCTTCTTTTTTTTTTCTCCCTTTGATTCTGATTCTTTATTGTGTTATTTATCCAAATGTTTGGCACTCGGTTTTCAGAGAAGAATAAATTATTTTC
Source organism: Laupala kohalensis (assembly GCA_002313205.1). Taxonomy (NCBI): domain Eukaryota; kingdom Metazoa; phylum Arthropoda; class Insecta; order Orthoptera; family Trigonidiidae; genus Laupala; species Laupala kohalensis. The sequence goes on from NNCF01125948.1 coordinate 534,368, forward strand.
AAATATTATCTGTTGCGCTTACAAACCCTTCAAAATTGTATAACTTTTTGACCTCACACACAATGCACTTCCGTCAACGCTTCTGGAATGCTTAAATTTCCATAGAATATGAATATTTGGGAGACGGCGCAAACAATCTTTCAATCGGATCAGGCCAGGTGGAAGTTGCATACGGACTTGGGAGTCGAGGCGGGTGGATAGCACACCTGCGGCCAGAGCACATTGTCCCGGGTTCGAGTTCCGGTCCGTCGCAATTTTCACCTGTCTGTTGACGTTGCAATCATTCGGTGCTTGGTGTACCTCGTGACATGAAAGTAACGTTTTGCAGCCTGCTTCTTTGAGTGGTTGAAACATAGGGCTACGCTATGGCTGTCCGAGGCGCGGAGCATTGGCCACGAACGTGCAAACGTTCTACACAACTTGTACACTTCCATCTGTTACTGGATGGCATCACCATGCTGGACGTTTATTCACGACGAAAATAAATGGATTTCACATATTCACTTCGCAAAACCCACATAATCCGACGCTGCTCATCTCTGGTGCACGTAGCTTTTTGAGTAGGTGACTTTACATTTCTTACGTCTTTGTTCGTGCAACTGCACCACACCTGAATCCATTTTGTGCTCTGCACCACGAAGATAACTATAGAACACCCATCCAAGGATAGGCAGGATTTTACTTTAAAAAAAAGGGTCCGAGAATGAAATAATGCAATCACGGAACTCGTATTTTACTATTATTCAAAATATTGAATTAATATAAAACTAAGTGTCAACTCAATTGGAGTTAACGGAATAGCATAATATACTGCTTCGCTCGTGGAAACATTTTCATTCGATTAAACGATTGAATGCCTGTATCAGTCTTTATAGAGTAGCAATACTCTCCTGCTGTCATTAAGAGAGATTCGACGGTTTCTCTTCTCTTGCTGTCTATAGGAGCATCGTGTGAATTTCACTCCATTTGGTTGCAATGTTTTCAGTTGATTGTTCCAAATCGCGCCACACTAATGGTGGAACTGTGAATGAGGACGTGTTCAATGCGGACGAAGTGTTCCCAAGTAGAGATTGAAAAGGGTTTGGGAAGCGCGAAATTAGACATCAATGGAATAGAAGTGCAGGAATGTTCGCGAACGAGGAATTGCAAGCATCCGCTATCTCACTTACTCCTAAACCAAAATAACTTTATTTGAATTCATGACGATATGTTTTGAAGAAATTTGTTATTTGACGATAAAGAGTTGAATTTACATAATATGTTTACAGATAATTTAAAAAATGTTTTATTGTAACATGTTTCGTGTGTAGGAAAGAAAGTTTACTATTATATATGTTCGAGATCCATAAAAAATAAAATATTTATGGTTCAAATGTAGTTTGATCGGCTCTTATCATGAAGTGAAGAACTTATTTACGTTTTTTAATTTCATGCACCCAAAAGACAATTGCACCTGTAAAAGCTTTCATAAGTTGAAAGAAAAGATTTGTTTTCAATATTTTCGTATTATCTTGCTTACAAAACGAGTCGTGTTATCCAAAATCATACATCAACATTTACGTGGAAACTGTTTAGAAACTGTTTGATCAGTTATAACTGAATTAAAACTATACATGGATGTTATTTATCTCAAATTTAGAAATTTTGAGTAAAATTCTTAAGACAATGAACAACTCGGTAAAAAAAAACCCTGAAGACAAATTCTGAAATCCACACATGTCAATGGCAGGAAGAAAGAAAAACACGCTATGCTTAATTTAGGGTTTAATCAGCCTCAGGACTCAACGTACTCATGTATTATTCACCACACACACAAAAATTCGTAGACTAATTTGCCCACCAACACAGAGTTTGTTATCAACAAGCAGAAAGTCAACAACTCGCTTCAGCAACGCCAACTGTTGGGGGAGACAGTTCCTACGACTGACTCCTTAGTGCGAACGAAGGAAACCCTATGCAGGGGCCTGCCATTCATCAATGTCTGCCCACAAGACCTTGGCAGAGAAGGAGTTTCTCTTTGGCCCGAGTAAGCGAGTGTTTGCATGACGTGCCGACTGGCGAATCCATTCTCGCTCTTACACGTCACTCTGATTCATTGAGCCCGTCCAGGAAAGACTGTAGTCACAGACGAATCAGCTCTCCAACAGGAACAGCTGCATTTACTTTTATAATTTCTCATTGTACTTTTAGTATGAACATTCTATGGACACAGCTAATAAAAATTTTTGACAACTTTTAAATTAAACATAACTTACTTGTTAAAACTTTCAAAGACCTTAGCATGCTCTATACACTATCCTACAGAAAGAGATCTGTCGTAGTACAAAGATACGCCTGAAAACTATTTGACGGAATCATTATTTGAAAGTGGGATGTAATACAACAATCATCTAACGTGTTGAAAAGATTCTCAAAACGATTAACATAATTTAAATGACCTTACTAAAATGTACCCCATAAAACGTGCAAATACGTGAAACGTTTTTACATGGCAAAGATTTTCGAAAATTATATGGTAAAAAAATGTTTACTTTCAATTGCCATTTATGTAAAACGAAATTTCATTTACTATGTAAAAATTAGTTCAACTCATTTATAGGTTTTGGTACTGATACTGATGGTAGTGTAAAATCTACCAAGTCTTCAATACTCTTGCCTTATTTACGCATCACATCCAATTTTATCATTACTCTAGTGCTAGAATGTATGTGATAATCAAGTATTGTAAATAATATCATTAAATAACAATTCATGATTCACATCTCACACTTCCCTGAAAGGCATTATTATCCTTAAATACGTATTGACCCGTGCCATCTCATTCGTCTCTAAAGCATTTCTTCAGGATTCTCATCATTTCCGTTCCTCCAGGAAAAAGGCAGTTGACCCTGACCCAGCGACTGCATGAAAGAAGACGTTTTGAGAGAGAAGGAACCACGAAAAGTAAATGTTCTTTTCAGATGAACTTTTAAGAACTGGGGCTTTCTAGAAGTTTAGGAGAACCGAAATTCATGTAATATTTGTTTTTAATGTCATTTAAGAGAAGATTTGTCAATTATTACGCGAGTTATCTACAAAATTAAAATTACCTCAATGGTAAAGGGTTTGTAGAAATAATTATGCATATGAATTCCGTTAGTATGTTTAGAATTTTTCTCAACCAAGTATTGCAAATCGGTGTCTAATACCCATAAATGGTGATCGGGTTTGTCAAATTCTTTACATCATATACTTTTCATTAGTCTTCATAATTCCACAAAAAAATAAATCCACATATCAAGGAGAACGATCAGTAAGGTGGTCTAAGTTATACATTATTCACCACACAATGAAACCATAAGATTTAATCAAACGGGAAACAGAATGAAACTTACATTCTTTACGATAATATGAACTTGTATTTAGCAAGACATTTTTATTTACCTGAACAATATGAGAGATACCCCGTATCTTCTAGTTTCACTCGGTTTCTTATTTAACATTGAGAATGTAAACAGGGTATCAGGACAGTCATGATGAGTATATGATAATAAACAATGGAGTATTATGTGACTCGCAGTTCTCCACGAATATTGTTTATTACGTATCAGACGCTTTCATTTGTCAGGACTCAAGTAGTCAAACTACATCCTTTACAATAAATGAATCAAGTAGTCTTTTCTTGATGTAATGTTTTAATGATGTTACCTCGGAAGGGAAAAATGAAGGAAGATATAAATCGCAGATACTTTTAATGCTCTAAAGTACCATGCTTTTGTGACTTGTTCCGTCCGGTTACGCAGAAAATAATTTTATAATAATTTAAATAATAAATAATAATAAATACTGGGACAATAGCGTATTAATATGTATGATGACTTTAAGGTGGGCCCGGTACTATTAAGTTAGAGAACCACGGCGACATTAGATCGAATCTCACGATATGAATTTCTGTGGAGCATTATACTTGATAGAAGTAGACGCATTTTCTGGCTAGACGCAGCGTGCTACGACTGTCACAGGCAGGACGTGATCCGGTGAGTAGGGCACCAACTGCTCCGTCGCGCCTTCACGGATCAATGCTCGTTTGACGCGTTAATGGCCGCACGCGATGGAAGGGGAACAAGTGTTCGAGCTGGTATTCAGGAGGCAATGGAAACGCTGCTAGCGCTGATGGTGAGAGTTGCAGCATTCGCGGCGATTTAAAGTAAACATTCCGTTCCGTTCAGCGCAAAACATACAAACTAATTTGCAGCAAAAAAAAAAAAAGATCTTTTACTATTCTTTGTTAATTGAGCATGTTAATTTATGATCCAACGATTTATTAATTTTAATATGTGTGTAATATATCGTGTACGAATATTGCAGTTTATCATTCTGACAGCAGCATATACTCCTGTTTTTGGGAAAAATACATTCCTGAGAATTGATAATTATCCAGTTCTAAAGGGTTCATCATGAATCAGTACATTAAATTTTCTTTTCAGCCAAGGAGTTTGTCCTAAGGTATAGGGTGTTACCTAGCTTCTTTCCGGAAAGAAACTTGGTTTATTGACCCTGCTCCCTACACTACCTCTGAAGTTATGACTCGGAGGACAATTATCAATCACTAAATTTTCTCTTATTTGTTTCATTTTATCGTGACGTTCATCTTCGAAAGTTCCATGTATTCCACAGACTTTAGTCGGAGTAAATTAGTACTCCCAGCTCTACCCTAAAAAACAACATTCTTCACAAGAAACCACTTTCGAAATGAAAATATGAAATTTTACTTCCCCCAAAAACTCAGGACCGAAGATAAACTTTGCAATTTTCCATTTCTTATTCGACGTCACTAATAATAAGTATGTAATAACACAAGATAGTGTAATAATACAAATGGTAATAGAAGAATTTAAAAAAATAAAGTTTAGTCTTCTCAATGGTAAGTAAAACAGAAATGAAGTCTACTTTTTTATTCATTCAGAGATTTAACGATCACAATTAGGCTCTGCTTAAAAATGAATTCTAATAGGGTCTGTTAAACATTAAAAGGCATACTTTATCAAATGGATGCATGTTTTCTTCAAAAAACCTGAAATTACATCTTGAAATGTCTTCATATTAAAAATATATATTTTACCGCACGATGAGGACCTATGCTCAAAACAATATAACAACTCCTTGGTAATTTATGAAGATTTGTGAGTTGTTAATTATAATTTAAAAACTTAAATATTTCAATGCATAAATTAGAAAGAAAGAGAAATGATGTTTTAAGGAGTTTCTATGTAAGTATGCCTTAAAAAATGAATCAGTAATTAGTAATCACTAAAGAAATTCATTTACTTTATTATGGATGTTAAATGAATTTCTTCTTTAGTGATTATATAATGATGCACTTGTTCGCTGTTACATCTTACAAGTAATAACACAATTATTCGAAATACCCATATGCTAGTATTTTAGTATCATCATTAATTTCTGTTCCAATGGTATGCTATCTGCATACATGGAATGTGACTTACGAAGCACTTGTACGTATGAAATTCACTGAGCTCACGGGCAGAATATTCCTGTTGGTAGCAACTGAAACCATTAAAACCTTTTCTTAATGCTTGTTTCATTACGAGTCCTCATATGAAGTGGTGCTGAATCAGCATCATATACGAGAACATTTACTCTGCTGTGTTAGCTGCAGATTTCCATCTAATTTGTCAGCGCTTACGGTTTGAAGAGAAGAGAACAGCAAGAGAAACTGTTTAACATACTTAATGAATCCTAGCAAGACATATATGAAAATTAATTCTGTTTTTCCCGCGCTCACAACTAAATATAATAAACCAGCGCTAACATGTTCTTGAATTTTAAGTTGGTTTTTGTTTTGTTTTGTTTTTTCATATCTATCAAAAAACAGGATATTTTCCTTTCTTTTTCAGTGGAAGAGAAAATGGTAGATCATCGAAATACTTGCTCAAAATAACCTTGAGATAGAAGAGAAAGACATAAATCGAAGTACAATAGAAAACAGAGAACAATGAAATTCGTTAACTCTCATACAAAAGTTCTAAACATTTAGCGTAAAAATATAACGTATCAAAGTAAACTGTAATTAATTATAATTTCTAAAACATATAAGGGGAGTGTTCATCTGACTCAAATTACATATCATCGCTTCTTTGATAACGTAAGTCCTTATTGGTATTTCATTTAAATATGAGAGAATACCACTGCAGAATAATGGCAGGTAAATGCGATATTTCAATGTTTTTCAGAGCACAAAGGTTCGTTTTTTTCTATCATACGTATGTCAAGAATAAGATGTTCAACACGTAAAGGTTTTACATAAAGGTTTGACAGTATTTTCCAATGTTTGGTTATATTGTGAGTAATTTTCTTTAAACCACCACATTAGAACATTCGAGAAGTAAAAATTGGTATATTAACTATTGGTTTATTTATTAAATATAGTTTATCTATAAAAATATTGTGATGGAAGGCAACAAGATTGCAGCATTAAATCTTACAAGTAAAATTAAACATTTGTCTAAACTTCATTATTAATTCTGGTTCAGTTAGGAATTCAAGTTAGTTAATTAGATAGTTACAAACAAAGTTGAAAGAATTGATTCAATTAGAATATACTTCTAGGAAACTAAAACGATTGCATTTCGTATTGAAAACAAAACACTGGGAAGTATGTTGAACACGCATTACAAATGTGTACGAGATCTAATTTCCAACAACTTCGTTGGATCTTCGAGATACACTATACAAATCCGCGTGTTCTGTGGTATTCTTCCGTCACTTATTCAGTAATAAGTAATTCATTTAGTATTCTGTATATTGCATTCAATAATATTTAAATAGTCAATAAAATGGTCTAAGAGGAGGTTAAAGGAACAACTTAAGACATATTATTTCTGACATAAGTTTCTCTTCTATCCTCCTCTAATTCCTTATGCTTATAGTAAGGCAAATTGTTGATATCAGAATTTGTAAGGTTATCAATTTGCAATGTTTTCAATTGCTGTTTTCCTTGTAAACTTGATTTAACTTTAAATTAGCAATATAAAGTGGGACGATGAGTGCGAAACGTATAATTTTAAACAAATATTTGGTGTACTACTCTAAAAGAAAAAAATATTTTTAATATATTTGAATCCGGGCGTTGATAAAGACGTCCTTCCAACACATTTCGCAATATTTTCTCATTCTATCCACTATCATTCGAATATTTCAATCTCCCTATCCCTCAATGTGAGCACCGTAACTGTTGCTTAACGCTTCGTTTACCTTATCCCCTCTTGGGTTGGAGACTGGAGGCCGCCGTGGATGTGGATGTGGATGGAGAGAAGGACGTAGTTGGAAGGCCCCGTTTTACGTGCGTGTCTGTCGGTGTTTACGACGCTCCAACGACGGCCATTCTCGCCCCTTCCCCACTCGCCATGCCGCGGCGCGGTCATTTCGCAGCTGGACATTCGAGAGCAGAGGGTAGTGCGCCCAGCGGAAGAGACCAGCAATAGAGACGCTCGTCATGGTCGGCCATTGTCCATGGACGAATCTGAGAGTGAAGATTGCGAAAAGTAAAGGCCCGGTCGAGGTTTCGCGATGCAAACGCTCCTACTTTTTATTTGTTTGTTTGCTTTGTGAACCTCATGATGCTAGGTTTACAGGTGGCACTACCTATAAAAGAGATAACCAGGGGAATACGACTATACTCAGGTTATTTACATTTCCTTTATTTCTCAACTTCTTTAAAACAATTGCAAGATGATGGTGAATGGTTTCTTCACAGTGATAGGAACTGGGATTAAGAGGATTGTATAAACTGGAGATATCTTTTAAGGACAGGAGGCACGATACTTGCGTATGGTTCAGTGAATTTTAAGGTAAAGAAATTCTTAAGAAAAAACACAAACATGACCCACGTCGAACAAAAATACTTTAAAATTTTTTGTCTTTAATTCGGAGTATGAGAGTACAGCACAATATTTTCTTCTGAAACGTTAGAACTGAATTTTAAAATTAATATTAATTTAAACTCGCAAATTTGTATGTTCTAGTAAGATGAACGTATAAACAATCTACCTTATTCAGAATTATTGCAGTAGATAACCAGCAGCATGCACAGATTCTCGAAAGTTACAGAGCGCCTGTTGACGGAAAGCACATTTTCAAATCAGATGCAATTTTCTTAACTACGAGAACTTTCCAGACTTGCTACTTTCTCCTCTACACGTGTGATTCCTTGTAATAAGCAACTGAAATTTGCCTTTATGAAGGCTAACTGTCCTTCAATTTCTCTGTTTGAAAATAGTGTTTTAGTCGTATCAATTGGAGTGGCATCATCAGGATTTAGTCTTTCGATAACACGCTTCACCATCTGGAATAGATCGCTATAATATATTGCTGAAACTATCCAGGTGCCCCTTCGGGTAATGACAGGTTCTGGTGGGAGTGGAATACCGGGGGCCATGGACTTGAAGAGCAGTTTACGAGAGGGAGCCTTGACAAAACTTTTCTTCGTCTTTGACATTAGGCAATCCACTTGAGAAAAATGTGCTATAACTTCCTCTGCCACCCTATGCATAGCATGTGCTAAGCAAGTAATGTGCACCATTTTCGGGTAAAAAGCTTGTATTGACGTTCCTGCCTTCACACTGTATGGCGCTGCGTCAGAGACAAAAAGCAAGACGTCATAATTTCTGGTACCCTCAGGCCACAACAAAAACATACATGTTTCAAAGAAACTACAAATTGCGGAGTGATTAACAGTTTCTAATACCACACTTGTAAACTGAAACACTTCACCTGGTCCGTCTATGTCCAATGTACCAATGATCATGTTAGCCACGAAACGATTTTCTACATCACTCGTTTCGTCAAAGGATACGAAAATCTTCTTTCCGTCTACTTTTCCCCGTATCTTGGTATTGGTGTTGTCGTAACATTGTGACAAGTAGTTCTTCCGAAGAGTTGATTCGTCTGGGATAGGACGTCCGAAATGTAGTTCCAAAAAATTCTACAATTTAGCATTGTTCAATGTCCAAAATGGGATGTTAGCAGAAACTAAAGCTTCACAAAATTCTCTGTAAAATCTGACGATTATTCTCCTTCATGGATACACTTTGTTGCAGTAAACGTTGCGTGGATTTCTTCTTACTTGCAAGTTCCACTGCTCGTATATGCTTATCGCGACACATATTTTCCCGAAAAGTGAATTTTCTTTCGGCTGATAACTTTGTTTCGCACATCTTACAAAATGACACTTCACCGTCCGTAGAGAAAACATCATCTCCAAATTCAGATACAATTTGTCTGAAATTACAAGATTTAGATGACTTTATTTTAGGCATGGCTGAATGAAACTATAAACACTGAGCTATATACCAATCTTTCCTCTCAGAAAATCAGTACATAACTAAATCTGAGAGAATGAAAATAACAGATCAAACGCTTGCCCTTCAACTTGCACTTTGTCGAGGGGCACAATGGAAATAGGAGAATTTCTTGCTGCGACGACAATACGTACGGTATAGGTAAGAAACCGACTCTCAACACATACATTGTCGACCTGCTGATCAAATATACAAATATTTCGTTAGGTTAAAAATAAGTGTTAAATAATTTAATAATTTTAGTTAATCTAATTTCCTGCAAAAAAAAAAGAAGGAGATGGGCCAGAAAAGGAAGTAAAACGCAAAAAATGACGTAATAATTGAAAAAATTACCTAAAACTTCAAAAGCAAAATATATGACGAAAAAATGCTCAATATAATTAATATTTTTATAACCAGAGATTTGTGTTCAGGGTTTTAGTACTTAAGAGCAATGCATACTGCATAAGGAAAATAAGATGACATGTCATCAAAATCCGGGCCCTGGTTATTATAATAGTTCATTCTTAGAGCGTTCCCTAAACTTTTGACTGATTCAAAATGAACTAAACAATTTATAAACAATCGGAACCAGTTGTAGATTGAAAACTTAACCTTCCGTTCACGAAACAAAAAATATGTGAAGAATATACTAAGTAAATCCGCGGCATAGCATATTTATAATTTTTTTCATGTTGCTTTAGGGCTCGCCAACGCCATTTATAAATATTATATTGCGAGTATGATAATAAAAGATTAAATATAAAGATGATGGAAAGTAAACTAAATGTTGCTTCAAGATGTTTGATGTTTGTCGTTTTGCGACAGTGAACTAAAATTCAAGAAGAAATGAGAAACATGAAACAAACAACGGATTCATTAATCAAAAATCTTTATAAGAATTCACATTGAATTCCTGAATTATCAGTCAGTAACAATTCAATCTTGTAAGATTTCACAAACATATAAAAAGTAACAACCATTCAATTTGTATTATAGGTTGACTTTGTTCACGCCTCACGTCTGTCAACAACATACGTGTCAGCCCTGCACTGCATCTGAGAAGCCGGTCACCCTCCGCAATTATTCTGCAGGGTGGAAGGGGTTAGTGGAATGGCCTTACAGTGGAAAGGGGTTACACTCAGGGTGACGGGTTGACGTAGGTCACTCGAATGTACGTACACGACGTGTCGACACTCATGTACAAACACAAGTTGCGCACCGTATGAATTAATGAGAACTAGATGAGAATTAATGAAAAGTCTTCTATAAAAATTATTGTATTCCAGATCAAATATCCACAATAATGTAACCAATACTTCATACAAATTTAAGGCTATCAGCTATTTACCACTACTGTTTCACTTTAAACTCAAATTAAAATATTCATAATACTAATATGGGATTATGTTGATAAATGAAATATACAAATATACAATATAACGAACCATCCTGTATTCAGATTTTTTACCTCATGAATATTCACAATATTAAGATTGGATATTGCGTTTAGGCCGTTAAATAATAACTACCCCTTTTTTGCAACACACCAACTTTTCGGCCATCATCAGGGCTGTAACAAAATTTGAGGATCGTACAACATAATCTAATTACTTAGATAGTTTTACTATACAATATAAAAATATCTGAAACATTCGCGTGTTTAAAATTATTTTTTTATGATCTAAATGCAATATCCAATCTTAATATAGTAAATACTACGAACTCAATACATGTTTTAACTAACTTCCGAGTACCTACTTGTGAAGGAGTGTTTGCAACGTCAACAGCCAGGTGAAAATTACGACAGACCGGGTCTCGAACCCGGGAATTCCTGCTCTGGCTGCATGTGTGCTAACCACTGCACCACCCGCCTCGACTCCCAAGTCCGTGAGCAACTTCCACCTGGCCTGAATACATGTTCGAGAGAGAAAAAAAAACACTCTGAAACAACAAGCATGAAAGTAAATTGCTCCATTGATTAAAGTAAAGTGAAATGAAAGTGAAATTTCTCAATTCTAAGTCCATGTTTTCTAATAAACTTTTCACGGGCAGGATGTATACTTTTAGCTCTACTTACTTAAGAGTTTCTGGGTGTATTTTATAATGGAAGGTAAAACCTTTCATCAAAATGGGATAAAGGAAAGAGTATTAAAGTGGAGTTTTTGTTTTCTTTTCGAAGATACTCGGTAACATACGAAGTAATCCGAACGCTCTATACGAGTATTACGTTGTCACTCAATCTTCTCTTAAATCTCTTTTTTTTCATCGTGTTTGAACTTACAATAAATTTACAGAACCATTACTAAAGAAAATCCACACCGAAGATGTGTAAATAAAACGTCCCAAAAACGAACATTTAGAATTTTGTTGCTGTAATGCGCTTTTTCACTTTGGTCTTACTACTTTCAGAGTAAAGAAGTTAAGACTATTGGATCTTGTACTCCTTGTTACCATACATTGAAAAGGGTATTACTGAAATGAGATGTTGAGAAAACCGACGTTTGTCTGGGAGAGGTAAAGAAGACTCCAGCTCAAGAAGTCTTTGAGTAGCAGTACGTCAATACGATAAACGAGTTGCAGTACGTTTACTGACAATCGTATCACCTACAATTTCTTTCTCTTTCCTTCGTATACATTCTTGACCTTGACCTACTCCGCTACGTGGCTACTCTCCATGGGGGAATATTTCTGTTGCTCAGAATCCCATCCAATAAAATTCAGTTGTTGTTTTTTTTTTAATAAATTAAGCAGACCATTGGAATACTTGAACTCAATTTATATCATTACAAGATTCTCATTTTACGTTACACTTATTTTCTAGACGTTGCAGTTTTGTATCCATTTTGTAGTCATCTGTCACTGCCTATTGTAGTCAATAGTCATCATGACCCAATGAGTAGTGCTGGCCTGGGTGGCCGGGGTTTAATCCTGGTGAGGTGCGGGGTTTTTCATCTCACCTCAACATCTAGGCTGACTCCCAGGCCTACTCAACCTGCTGTAAAATGAGAACTCAGGATGTAACTGGCCTCATCTCCTCCTCCTTCTAGAGCTGAAGCATAGTAATTGCGGAGCTCTACCCTCCGTGATTCCTATGTGCACTTCCGGAGACCACGCACCTCCGGGGCATCTCCAGGGATGATGCGGGACAGTTTGACTTATAATGAAACCCCTGGAGTTTATACTAGGGTGAGTTGCAGTAAACCACATTGGACATGCCTGGAGTACAAGTTGAAGCAAAATTGTAAATATTACTTCCTTCTGGGAATGTAATAGTATAAATAATATTTCAAATTCTGGCAGATTTTGCGTGAAGCAGTTATTGGTCAACAAAACACATCGTCGGTGGTGTAGTGATGGCGTCTTCGCCTTCGTGATCCCGCTGAGCAGAAGAGCGCGGGTTCAAATATTGCTCGGCCGAACTAGGTGATGCTTTCATCTGGAGTTTCTCTCACTTTCTCCAGACAAATGTCGGTTCTCTGGCAACCCAACATCTGGTCAAACTCTGGCAACCCAACATCTGTCCCTCCCAATACCCTGACCAAAGTCGAACGGTTAGGCGGAAGAGCAGGCCTCATGGCCAGAACTTCGCCAAAAGACATGAAGTAAATAAAAAAGCGAATTGCCAGCGATGGGACTGGGCGACCATATTGTTGCATTGCTGAAATAATGAGTTGAACGATGATCGGTTGACAAGATATTGAACGATCAAAAGAAAAGAATTTCCGGAAATCATATATAGGATCTCCATATTGTGAGACAAACCTTGAAGAGAATTCTAAACTTCTTTAATTATATGACTGAGTTCATTTTGTCATCGTTCCAAAATGTGTTTCCTGTAACATGCATATTCAAAATATCCGCTTAATTATCTTCATTATTTTCAGTTTTCCCTCTCATCTGTAGTGGGTGTGAGGACCGGAAAGAATTTACGTAGGACGGTGGTTTCAAATACCTGTTAAAACCTGATTACGTTTTAGAACTATATAATAATGTATTGCATCACATTTATCAAAAAAACAATTTTGTGTATAATATTTTATAGTTATACGTTTTATAACTCCAATCTAGTGGGTTTCAAACGATCTATGTCAAATTATATTTACCAAATTCAAACATTCTTGTACATTTGAAATTTCCCTTCTTGTATGTGACAAATAATAAAAAAGGAAGTTCTCCTTTTTAACCAACATTGTAATAATGATGTAATAAAATGGAACATCATTTCAATCAACATTGTATATAATATTTTGAAACAATGAATCTTCATAACACATTGTTATTGAACATACGTCATAGGCTTGTACACTGTAACGCCTTATCAACACACATGATTAACGGTCTAACAAATTTATGGATGCTCGCACATCGCCACACCTGGGAATAATGTATTTTAGTTAATAATTCATTTCGTTTACCAATTCAAAACACCAAGGCTTATGAAGGGATCCCTTCAATATTTAGTTGTATATTTAGTTCTTTATTGATTTATTTACGAGTCAGTTCTAAGTATCCCGTTACTAGAAATGTCTGGTTTAAGAGAAGGAATATAATTATTGAGTGTTTCTCAAGGAGATTCATGTTCAAATATCCTATGCATATAATACACATATAACAGAGATTTTCAAAACAATTTAATATAATGCGTTTCATTCTAAACATAACGAAAATATTTCTTACCGATGCGCCAAATGCAAATATTAATAACATTTGTAACATATTAATAAAATTATTAACTATAATTTTCTTTAGTACAAAAGTGAAGAGTTCAAGATGAAAGTTACGAGCTTGCATACATGTCAATATATATTTCGATTCTTTACGAATTGTAACTAACTATTTATTGATTTATATCATTTCCATTAACTAAAAGCATTTGTACACAAATTAGTCATGGTTCATTCCAGGGCACCTAACATTAACTCATTTTTCGTATCCTGTCTGCTCCTTTTAATAATTTCTTCCGATTTATTTCGCTTCATTGTAGAGTAGTCACTTGTGTCACTTCAGTCCCTCGCTAGGCGTAGCCGATTTCTACTATCAATTTTCGTAACACTCCCGTTTTTGTAACATACTCCTGATAAAGTCTAAATCTAGTTTCAGTTTCAATTAATACTTCTTAATTGATACATATTAAAGTATCTAGTAATTTCTGCTAGGTATCCTTTTGCGGTGATATTTTTTTTTTGCGTTAATATATTTTCATTGCTAGTAAATGGTTTGTTTATTATAAGATATTTAAGGAATTTATTTTCTCTTTGACTCAGTGCTTCTGAGAGCTATGGGTAAACGAGTGAGGAAAACGTTCTTCTACTCCGAAATGGGTCTACATTTTATATTGAAATGTATACGAATGAATTATTTATTAGGAAATCTCAGAAAATCATAGAAACATTTAGTTAATTGTATTCCAATGATGTAGAGAAAAATTAATTCTGAACACATATAATTAATAAGAAGAGAATACAATTATCCGGAAATACCGATGACTCATTTTAACTGTCACCACTTCAAACTTAAATTGCTTTCACATATAAATAAGGCGTTTGGTTTAAATCCACGCCCTTTTCACTGTCGATTAGAGCTAAGTTCAGTAAGTGTTGTCATTTATAAGATCATACAGTGTTTTGTCAGTTCTGATATCCTAAAATTGAGTTCAATTTTAGTTCAATTTTCTTTGTTCGTCAAATTTTTGACTGGATGAAATCACTTGCCGCACGTAGGATGTCACAGCAATGATTGAAACGTATTAAAACGTACTTATTGTCTGGTATTTAAATGTCTAAAATCTTATTAACGAGGGTATTAGTTAACGAGGTTGAATTTTATATTCCTTGTATTTAAAATATTTCTTGTAATGTTTTTAGACCGTGAACAAAATTTGCAATTTGCAATTTGCCAGTCACCAGGAGCTGAATAGATTACCCTTTCGAATATAGAAGTATTCACTAAGATAAATGGATATGGAACATATGCGTGCACACACGTCAGAACGATATTACAGTGAAACAGAAATAGAAGACGCGTTAAAATAGTCTATAGATGAAACAATGAGAATATCCTTGAGTCATTCTGTAGATCTGAAGGTTACAAGGAGGTTATGATCATGTCCGAGCCGAGTTGCAGAAATATTCAACATTGGTGTATTTCCACAAGAAGCTAATAATATTATCTAATACTAACAATAGATCTAAAAGGTTTAACTACGTCAATCTGCCACTAGAGAGCTCTATTCCCTCCCTGGCTTTTCGTGATAATAAATATATAAACTTACTTATTCAATACATGGAGAATCGTCTCATAAATTCTGAATGTAAATTTTCTAATTTTATTGTAACATTAAATCAATTCTTTAATTTGCACACGATTAATTCAATAATAATGTATTTGCACGGGTGTGTCTTCCCTCGAATTAGTGAGGAAGGTCCCGTAGCTTCATTAGCTCAATCATCACTCTCTCTTCAGACTTCGTCGAGTCAACATCGGGCCATATCTGCGTCCGTCATTAACATTTTGTGTAGCGTGTCGCGCGCGAGGTAAAACTATACATTTCCTTCAACCATGTGATGCTACAATCTGGAACTGTCGTGAATATGGTTTTATTGTGATCATGAACACAGTGTGATCATATAAACTTTAAATACTATTGATGGATCCACACACCGTCGATGCCTCCTGCATCTTCCAACTGCTTGGGATGCTGTTCGCCAACTGATCGGCAAATGCTACAAGAACGTAACTAAGAGCTCACAAACCTTTTACTGGCCAGTGAAAATCTCACGAAACTTTCATGACCTTGTTGTACATAATCATGTACCCTTTATCTTTAAATTAATACCATGTGTTTAGCTGTAAGTTTTAGTATTAGATATTTTACGTGAATATTGATTTCTTGTGTGTGTAGGTTAGATTTTTGGTGGGATTATTAGGAAACGTGTTTTTGTGTCATGTCTTTGTTAAACAATTAATATTTGTATGTCCATTGATTTATGGTTTGTTTATATAAAATCATGGTAATCCATGTGGTCCTCCAATTTAAAATCTTTTAATTATTAAAATCAAGATACCTTCCACTCTCGTAGCTACCAGAGTGTTTTTGGGGTACGGATTATTCTCCAAACATCAAGAAGAAGTGAGGGCGAAGGAACGCTGGAGAAGGTCCTTTGGATCCTTACGGGGAAAAAAGAATCGAGTCATGATTCAAAGAATATAACAAATGTATATCATAGGAATGGCGTCCCATGGTGTACTTGCAAGAGTCCTATTCTGTTAAGCAACTTGCAGTCAAATGACCAGTGACCAGTTATTTGTGCCCCATCTCTTTATAACATTGTGAAATAACATGTGCCTATTTACTTTAATCATGTACGGAGCCCTATTACACTGGTGACCGGCCACTTCTTGCCGGCCATTTGTGACCAAGAAAAGTCGATATCGTCAACATTATAGTGGAACCTATTAACTACGTTCACAGGTGATTGACGATAGTTCAACCCCATCACTGTTTGGTCACTCAAAGGTCGTTGGCGTAGACTACTAAAAAGACAATGTTATTTTACGATTTTGACTACTCTCTGTTACTCGTGATCGGTCACAAGTGACAGGTGAAACTAGTGGAAGAAAGAGAAGAGTAAACAAAGATGAAAATCGACCAGTGGAATGTGGTTATTATAGCACTCGCCAATCAGCTTTCAGAAGGTGGATTAATCAACGATTAATTCTAATACAATTTATTGCGATAGAGAAACAAGATCTGCGATATCGGTACTCCCGTATTCTCTGCAATTTATTACACCATATTCACTCTTCAGTACACACTTTTCATTTCAGTTATATAGGTATCAACTGTCCCTTGTTAGTTGCGGCTAGAATTAACCTTCCCGGTTAAAACACGGGCTTGATTCCCGATGTGGAGAGAAAATATTTGAAGCTTTTCACTTCAATGCATTAGTCCCTGGCAATGTGATAGCGGAAGAGAGGACCCCCCGTAGCTTATAACCGCAGTTGCCTACTTGGAGTGGGCAATCTGGATTTTATGAATCTAAACGTTGTTTACCCCAGAGTATATCACGAATGTCTAGTGAAGTATGCCTTGTAGACTAGGTCTCAGTAACGCCCGTTATTGCTCTCCATTGTTGGCAGAAACGAGAATACAAACAAAGGCTATCATCTCATCCTCCACACAGCGTACGCGTACAAAATGGATCAAGCTGTATGAAAACAGAGAAAAGAACTTAATTTATTAGTTGGAGCGTAATATTGAAGCATATATAAAAATATATCACAATCATCACTGGTGAAAAAAAACTACAAATCATGACTGAAGGAAACAGAAGAATTACAAAGTACGCTTTTACCTCTATACTACCAAGAGTATTTAAAAAAGATTATGATAATGACGTATAAGTGTTTTGATTAAGGACACATTACCAACTTAATTTTTTTTTGTTTGTTTTCACGCCGTACTAATGAGTACGCACTGCACTTGGTAGTTGTATGACCTCTTTCTATGTTCAAGTTTGCTTTCTTAATCATTCGAAGTTTGATTCACAAGTCTTTTCTTCGATGATAGGTGTTCCCATTTCTATTATTGAGAAGGATTTTTAATTGCTCCTGGTAGAAATAATACATTAGTTTGAAATTTTTGGTAATATATTATAAACATTTGAATCTACAGCGAGTTGCAATGAAAGTGCTCAAAATGGTTTTAGTAAAATATGCATTACTGGAAAATGAAAACAGAACACCATGAATTCGTGGTCCCATCAGAAGGAAATTTTATTGACACATTCTCGAGAACGTATATAACAAACGATCACACCGACAGAATCATACGCTTATGAGTATAGTCGACAGGGTGTGCGAAATATCAGAGCTAGTACCCTGTAAATAAATAATAAATAAATTTATTGTCAAAAAACAGTACAAACTGCGTATGACCACGTGGAGAGAAAAAAACTAATTTACTCTCCGGAAGCAAGAGAGGGACCATCACATCAATTCCGAT
>NNCF01125948.1:553850-570243 GCA_002313205.1 Laupala kohalensis
TTTTGCAATCTGATGTGGATGATGACATGTCGTTCACATACAATAAAAAGAGTATAGGGCCGAGAATTGATACGTGGGGTACTCCGCAAGTAAGTGGTTTTGTTTCTGAAAGACAACGCTGAAGTATGTTATTTTTAGTATAGGATATTTCTACCTGTTGATATCTCTCCTTTAAATAAGAAGTTAGCCATTGATGTGGAAGTCCACGAATGCCTAAAGAATGCAATTTGGAAAGGAGAATTTCGTGATCGATGAGATCGAAAGCTTTGGATAAGTCAAGAAAAACACCCTGAGGATTTTCTNATCCCGGTCCCGTCCACCATTTTCATTCGACGTAACATGATTAATCTGTTACCTGGCGGTGAGGTTCACCGCAATCTAAGAGATTTCTATGTAGAGATATTGGTCGGTAATTTCCAATATTAAGTTTGTTACCTTTCTTGTGTAACGGTTTCACTTTAGCACTCTTAGATATGTTGGGAAACACCCCTTCCGATAAAGAACTATTAAAAATATTTACGAGTGGATTTAATATAGCCTCCTTTTATAGTATAACCACCTTTTGCAGCAGTGCAGGCTGCAATTCTCCCATGGAGACGATCGTAGATGTAACGAATGAAGTCATGCGGAATGGCCTACCATCAATTTGTACCTGATACCTCATTAGGGACAGATTTCCTGCCGGTCTTGCAGATCGCGCAATATGACGTTTCATCCAGTCCCAAACATGCTCAATGGGCGACAGATCGGGGGATCATGTTGCCCAGGGTAGTTGACGTACACCTTGGAGAGCAAGTTGGGTGACACGGGCTGCATGTGGATGTGAATTGTCCTGCTGGCAAACGACATCGCCTTCTTGGTGCACGACTGGTTGAATGATGTGTTGGATGTACCGTGCACTGTCCCTTCTACGATCACCAAAGGAGAACGGTCATTGTAAGATAAAGCTCCCCACACCATGATGCAAGGTGTTAGCCCTGTGTGTCTCTGTCTTATACTCTCCAGACGTTGGCGCTCACCTGCACGATGTCACACACGCATACGACCGTTATTGGTACCAAGACAGAAGCGACTCTCATCACTGAAGACAACAAGTCGCCATTCGTCCTTCTATAAACGCCTATCGCGACACCACTGGAGGCGAGCTGCACGATGTTGGGACGTGAGCGGAGGAAACTCGAACGGCACGTATGATCGTAGCCCTGCTTTACAGAGACGGTTTGGAATGGTTCTCGCTGACACCCGCGGAGCAGCAGTGCCCCTAATTTGTTGTGAACTCACGGTACTGTTTGATACTTCGTAAGATGCGACGGTCTTGGCGTGCATGTGCGTCGTAGCTGTCTGGACCCAGGCTGACGGGCAGGTGCATCTTCTTCTGACCACCGGCGACAACATCGATGCACTGTGGAGACCTCTCGCCCCACGTGTTGCGAAATTCTGCGGTATGACCACCCAGCCTCATAAAGACCCACTATACGCCCTCGCTTAAACTCCGTCAATTGCATAAACGGTGCACGTTTACGCTGTCGTGGCATGCTAATGTTGCAGATACAGACGGAGGTCCGTTTGGCAAGGCAAAATGGTTACTACTGGCTCTGAAGGTCAGTAACTGCTGCGAAGCTTGCATTCCACGGCTGATTACGCGATTCTTGGTTTTCCCGCAGCGTTGCGCTTTTGATCATCGCATTAACTACCCTCTCGGAGAGTTCTGTGCAACTTTGGTATTTCTCAGTTATTTTCTTCTTGGCGTTTTATTTTTCATTTTCCAGGAGTATATGTATTTTCGCAATAATATTAATTTTCTTACTGTGCTATAATTGCTTATTAACAATTCAATTTGCAAATATGGGCCCTTTGAGTAAAGGCATTGAGAACGAATTAGAGGATAACTTTTATCTCTTCTGAATAAAATGCGTAGAAATTATGTGATTGTTAGCTCAGTTGTTCACATTGATCGATACAGTGATGATTTGTCACACATTTGTGCCGTGTAATATCCATAATTAATTAGTGAGCACTCAATGGGTACACGTTTTACGAGATCCGTTCGTAGTAAAAGTTATTCGATTACTTGCTCGACTACATTGGCAATGGTAGCATGATGTTAGTTCATAATTGTCCATCACAAGAACGGCTACCCTTGACCGTCCGCTATCGACATGATCCCATACAGAAACTGAGTCTGTCGTTATGTGACGTCTACGGGGCAGGGTGAAGAAACCTGGTAGATTGATGCAAGTATCTCAATTTTTGCGAGTATCTCAATCTATGTGGAGAGCGGAACACTTGCACAATAGTAGTCCAGCAGCGCCACACAAAAACTTCCTTCGACGAAGTATTTTCAAATTCGAAATTATTTGGCGATCCGCGTCGTCTCAGGAAGGTTGTTTTTCCCTGTCCGGCATGTTCAACTCACTTTCATGTGGATTACCATAACGACCTGAAATTTCGTTGCTCTTACTTTTAGGTTTCTAGCAATAATTTGTTTATTGATGGACACAGATGTGTATGCATGATGCATGTAAGTTATTTTAAGTATGGGAAACACAAAATGTAACCAAACAAGTAGATGGAAAAATAGTGTTGAGATAGGAAAATCTCTTAGAACAATCACATTCCTTCTCTGATCCATCAACAGAGTTGACAAGCGTTTTTAATAAATATCAATTCAAGAACGATTATTACACAAAAAGGTAAAAAAATTGACATTAGTGAAGTCTTGGGAACTCAGCAAGTATGCAAACACTTTTATTGTACAATATGCGCTTACCTCTTTCAATGAAGTCACCGATCGAATATATACTAAATATAACTTTCCTTTCACGAAACCCCATTATTTTCTATATTTCCTGTTCCAAGACACTCTTGACTTTGAGCACTATTTATATCTTCATACGCGTTTCGTGTCATGAATTCTTCAAGAAGAGATTGAAGTACGAAGTTAAAGTGGGATGAAACTATAGGAATACAATTGTCCAAGTTCTCGGAGATGGCATGGTGCTATGCGGTAACATTTCCTTTCTTCGAAGTTGAATTATCTATTCGCGAAAGTGCGAAGTAGAGAGCTGAGTATTACCACGAAGACGACTCCCGTTTCTATGTTGCGTTCTTCTTTCAAGTTTGAATATGCGGAAAGCATAAAGTGTTTGACAAATGACATTGAGTAAATGATTGAGAAAAGTCTTAATGACCTGAATCTGCAGCCTCTCCAGGTCTGTTTATTACTTTTTTTTACCAACGGTGATGCAATGCAATGTTTCAATAACTTGTATATCTTTGAATGTGATGGGAAAATAATTATTTTTCATAAATTTATCTTTAAAATGATTCGTGGGCAATTCCACGACACAAGAGTCAGTTATTTGGCAATTCCACGTCAAGGTATACGGACTGGTTTAAAACACCTATAATTTTTCTGTCGACTTATTAGAAAAAATGTTGATTTCTTTTGGCATCGGAGTGTTTTTGAACGAAAATTCAATAGAGGTAAAAATATGAAATTTAATTTATCATAATAAATTGTTCATTAATCACAAGTTATTTGTCATTTCCCGCTACAAAAGGTCTTCAACTGAAAAACTTAGCGCATATTGCGTAAGAAAAATATTGCATAAGAAAACTATTTCCGCGATTTCACGAGCTCCCTGCGTAATTGCATCAAAATCATTGCTCTACAATCAAAATATGGTGTAAAGTTTCTTCTTCATAAATTTCGATTGGATTTCGTATTGACTCAAACGAAATTATGTTTGTGGTGAACTATATTAAACGAATAATCGAAAAGTAAAAAAAGTTGAACTCACAAGTGAGAAATAGTTAAACCTTCCGCGTCGTCTGTTCCTGCTAAATGCAGGGGCTAGACGTAGACCCCTGATCGTTGACACCTGTTGTTGCTCCCAGCGGGACGTGACATGGAGGTGGTGGTCGCAATTACGGCTCCAATTGCTCCGAGACCCCATCGGTCATCGTGTGGTGGCACCACCAGGCATGCTAGAAACCAAGATGCACGGATATCAGAGGATCAGACTACAATTGACAAAAATACAAGATATCCGTTAATCACTATTCTGTTTTAAAGATAGAGCGTGTTCACGAGAAAGGTATATGTTAGGCATACTATCGAAAGATTTCAATAATACAGATTATTAACTTTCGGTCAGCCGGGACTCGAACCCGGGTCTAGTGCTTTGATCGCAAGGGTGTTAACCTCTACACCACCGGTTCGCCTCCCACAACTGTACACCATTTCCACCCAGACCTAAACCCGGCAGACCTGAGACACATCCCCATACAGGAGATAAATGAACCAGGCGGTACACTACGCTGTGTGCACTTTATTACCGGTTTAACACCCTTGCGATCAAAGCAAGAGACCCGGGTTCGAGTCCCGGCTGGTCACCATTTTCACCTGACCGAAAGTTATCACAAAAAATTTTCCACGTGTAGGGTACACGGAAGAAATATGTACACAGATTATTAAGTTTCCGAAAAATGTTTGGGTTTTCTGTGTAAAAAATTGTGCTCGAGCAAAGATATGGCGATCTAGTCAATAATAAAATTCAATATTGTCCCATTAAAAAGCACAATTTCTTTTAATGAATGCTCTGTCAGTCATTCCGTTCAATTGTATAATAATTTTTTTTCAAATTTGTTGTATTTTACCATAGTTTAGCTGTAACTACTTTCCCCCAAAATATACACTTTTGCAATGTCTCTCTCTTCGTTAGTGAGCTCATCACTCCATGACCACTCATCCGATTTATGTGACTATTTTAATTCATAGATATGTATTTGGCAAAGTTTTCGTGTGTTGTTTTTATCTTAGGTTACCTAAGTACTATTTAGGGACGATAATAGTGAATCACTTCCCTTGGGCCCTTGATCGGAATTGATGAGATAGTCCCTTGCTTGCTTCCGGATAGTAAATTAGTTTATTGTCCTCCATATGGTCATACACAGTTTGCAACTACTTTTTTGACAATAATGTGAAATTATTGTTTAAAATAATTATTATCCGGAAAGGTATGTTCGCGTAAGCGTTTTCAAATAGTTTGAGACAGAAATGTGTGGCTATTTCATCCGCCTCAGTTGGTTCTACTAATAAGTCTGGGATAGCACAAAGTATATAATGGTTAACCCACATTATGGAAGAACATGTATAAAAGTAGAATAATTTGGGTAGAAAAAAATCAATTCTTAAACATTTAAATATATTTTTTATTTTCTGCGTTTAACGAAGATAAAATCTGTTTTTAAATTGTGTTATTTTGTCGAATAGTTAAGATTTTAAAGCGTATTTGTGAACGTCCGCCGCTTTTGTGAGCCTCGGCATCATTGATCGAGCGAGCGAGCGAAAGCAGGAGAGAAGAATATTACTGCAAAACAGGGTGGCCCGCGGTGTAATGTTTAGGGCACTTGGCCTCTACCTATGGTGACACTGGTTCTAATCTAAGTGGTGGACGAAGCGGGTTCGTGGCAGGTATTCACCCTGAAGTGTTTGCTGACAGTATTCTACCATCAAAGAAGAGCTTACTAACCTCTAAACGATGATTTGTGTTGAACATATAATAATTAATAATAATTAATAATAATAAATTTATTGTCAAAAAAGCAGTACAAACTACGTACGACCACGTCGAGGACAATAAACTAATTTACTTTCCGGAAGTAAGCTAGGGACCATCCCATCAATTCTGATCAAGGGCCCTAAGGCATTCTTTATATAAATCTCATCAGAGGTCTGTGGTTGAATGACAATGGTAAACTGGGCCTAGAGGCGATGGCGTAGTTGGTTGTTCGTCAGCGCACTAAGCTGGAGGTCCAGGGTTCGAAATCCTGGTCCCATCTCCCATTTTCGATATTCAGTTTGTCATGAATTTGCAATCGAATTTTTTAACGTTACATATGGCCTCTCAGATGATTCTACTTATGATGGGTCCAGTCGAGTATTGGAAGAGAGAACACGATTAAACAATGATATCAAATTTAATCGCTGAACGACGTTTCGAGAGTGGTAAGCTTAAACGTTTTTAGGTTTCATCATCACTATCAAAGACTTAAAGTTGGTTTTGATGTCAACCACACAATGTGAATATTCAAAACCAGTCTTCAGCGTTATCCGAGTTAAGTTGTTTTAGTCTAGTATTGAATTGGAAGTCTGAAGTTTATAGCATCGTAGCTTAGACAGGTTAATTGACACATTTTAATTGTCTTCTTTAACTATTTGAGCAAATTATCTTTTTGTGTTCAGCTAACCTTCATTAAAGAGAGGCTTGATATCTATGAGATTATAATCAGTCTTACTTTGAATTAACTCCACTTGAGTCTGCAGGGATAAAAATTAAAATAACGTCTTTGAACCAATCATTCATCAATCGACAAAAGGTATTTTTTTATTTATTCTTCACAAATAATAAAAGCAGATGAAAAAATGTATCGTATGTCTTCTCTCTCATGTTTCTTGATCGCTGGTCGTATTATAGCTGCCTTCTTCCAAGCACTACAAAAACATTGACGCTTGTTCATGGGGAATCAAAAGATTTTAGAACCCACAGAATGGATAGCTCTTCCACTTATAGTAATAATAGTATTGGTGTTAAAATATTTCTGTTTATAATTTCATAACATCCTTAATGGACGGCGCACGGCGTCAGAGTTACTTGACCTTTCCTCGTATAAGAGAATGCACGCATAATCGTGAAGCAGGAAGGATTATTGTCTCGGCGGCGTAAGCGACTGTTAATTCCTCTATCCCAATACTAGCAGAAACCAAAGCGTGTTCAAGCAGGTCATCCATCAGAGCCTGCGTGTCGTTTCCGCCTCTTAGTCCAATCTACCGTGTCCCTCGACAGACGCCTGATTGGTGAGAAGGCCATGGGCGCACGTCGTGTGCGTGTGTATCCTGGTGGCATTGGCGCGTCGCAGCATTCGATCGCCAAGGGGATTAGAGCGCCCGTAGACACGCATCCATTTGTCTCGGAGCCCGGTATTCACCCGGCCGGCGTTGCTGCTTGCTGTTGCTTCCACCGCGCATGGTGTGGTGGCGTGAGGTAACTAATGCCCTGGCATCTTCTGCTGGTCGAGAGAAAGGGACGGAAATCCAATGCGGGATCTATTATTAAACTCGGTTCAATGCTCAGGAACCATTTAAAAAAATCTTTTTTCCCCTCGCCATAAGATTAAAAGGGCTTTGTAGTTATATTTCTTTAACGGATACGTCCTTATGTTTCTCACATGGAGTGGTAAGCAAAAAGAAACAGTTTCTAGAAAGCGATTTGTCCAGATGTACTGGTGAAACTTACATTATTATTTATTTATTTTTACAGATTCATTATTGATATAGTTGTCCTGTTTTCATCTTGTGAGACATTACGAGACTTTCTCCTCACCATATTCCTTTCTTCTCTCTTTATTTATTAATTTGCAGCATATCAATATATTTAATTTGTAATATTTTCTCTCAAATTTCTTTCATCTTCGTAATTATTCTATGTAATTAACGATATGTTGTTTTTTTTCATATTTTGTCACGTATGTATTGTCCCTGTAATTAAAGCATCATCTCCAAATACTTGTATGAGATACTTTGACATAAAAATCGAACGTAAAAAATGAATTATACCAACATCATTATTTCAACACGATTTCTGAGTTTGTAAAAGACGCAGTATCCAAAAAACAGCGTTAAAGACAAAATCTCGAAATAGAAAATGTGTCGAAAAATGTTTAATTTTGGTGCAGTCATTCGTTTGATCACGCATCATTGTTTTGAGACCAGACGCACGTATGAAGGATTCATCGATGAATAATTCGTGTTAACATATTTGCCAAATTACAAAAGATCAATTCAAAACGACTGGAAACGTAATCATTTTTAATCTAAACAAGTTTATTGTAAACGAGCGCAGTAATAATTCATCACATTGACCGCCCAATTCTATTTTCATTGGACAAAAGGTATTGTAGCTGAAACATTGCTACGAGATCTCAGTTTTCGCATTAGGCAGTCAGAACTAGTTTTTCAACAATTAAGAGATTATAGAAGAATATCTCAATTATGCTGATAGTGAATAAATGTTTTGGTATTAATCGATGTTTTCCTTTAATGTTCTGTGTATACTTATTTAATTATTTGCTTTAGACTGTTATGTTTGTGTGACATTGGAACTTAGTTTGTCTGGAACAAACTTTTTCTTATTATTTCACCCAGTTTCAATTCAATATACAATTAGAGAACAAAAGGTGTACCAAGTGCATTGTGGTGGTTGGAAAATCGATAATCGACACTGGAGATCGTGATATACGAGCTAGTAAACAACCACTCGTCGTAACAAAAGCGTTATAATACTTAAATCATTGATTTGCTTGTCCACTCTAACGTTCATTACCTCTTCAGCATCGTTATCATGAATGAAAATAGTCCTGATATTCGTCGTGTTTCGGCGTTTTGAAGCACGCCATTGATACTTATCGAATCGTTTTTACAAGATAGATGGATAGTCGCTCGTACCAAAATCGAATGTCTGTGACGCCTCAAAGCTGCCAAGCGAATACACATACATCTTTTGAGTGATTTAGACGGCTTTGATCTAACTTCGCAGCCTTTTCCAGTCTCGACGTCACATATACATTCGGTGGAAATACAAACAAAGTATTCAGTCCACGAGGCTGCTGCAGAAATAGTTTATCGATTTAAAAAATCAATTTTTTAAGACAGGTTGTGAAGAAATATAACACAGATTTGTCGTCATTCTCTAATCTATGAGTGATTAGCGTAGAAAGTTCCTTTCCTCTTTCTGAGACTACACTGAAACGCCTGGTGCTTACAATTTCTATCGCATTTAATCAGTGCAACGAAGCGACAATGGTCTGCTTTGCGAAGTATTGGCAGATGAAGTTGTAAGCTCCGAAGGATACTTTCCATTCAGCGCTTTAAAAGATGATCTTGACACTAAATTAAAAGTTCGCTTCTTTAGCAGGTTAATTTCTCTGCTTTGGATTTCCAGGTCTGTTTGGTGCAGGTATTCTGGTTGAATAAATTTATCACCAAAAGTAAGATTGAACATTGCTCATAATTATACAATTTTATGCATGCTCCTCTTAATTTATGCATGAAAATAAGAATAACACCTACAAATCATTATTTTAGATGTTTAAAAACATATTTTCAATTGTCAATGACAATTACATCAAATTCATTACACTTGTGTAATAGCTAAGCTTACAAAAATAAGAAATGCGAAATAACCAACATTCTAATTAAAATCTTTATATTCTTATTCTAGCACATCACAATTCAACAATATTGTCAGTGTTGTAGTCTGACATGTCACCTGAATGATCAAGGTGTTGGACAACCTTCAAATCTGGGTTTTGATGAACTGGTGTAACTATCCAATAGCCACTCACACTTTTCGGAGGCATATAGCTACCAAATGAAAAGTTGCAGAAAGCCACTTGGAAGTAGTAAGTTCTCCTTAAGATCAGATGTCTCAAGTACGTCCAACATGGAGGAAATTTGCACAAAACTCATTGTAATAAATACAACAATAATCTAATACATAAAACGTAAAGAAAAGTTGTCGATGTACTTTAAAGAGAAAGGCGAAAATGCAAGACCACATTTATTGTGTTTTACCTTGTCAATAGACACATTTTACCGGTGTTGAGTTTTCACTAACTTGTTTCAATTGAAAATGGAGAAAGGAAAATGTTGAAATTTGTCAATAAATTTAAAAAAGAGTTCCAACTTCAGTAAGAACACTAAACGTTAACAAATGAAGGTTATTGAAAATTTGACAAGAAGTAAGGAAGTTTGTCTTGAAATCCACACGGAGGAACGGGAGTTTTCTTCGAAAATGTTCTTCTAAAGAAGTCGAGGTTTTTCTTACTGTTGTTTCTCCTTTTCTTCAATTTATTTCAAAAATTGATAAACAAGTAAACAAACAAATTGATAAAGATGACCAAATAAATTGTTGTCTTCTTTAACTTCTAGTGTTTTTTAATATTTTACCGAACCATCACCATCGCCAACTTAACTAGCTTCTTTACTTCTTCTAGTATACGTGAATTACAAGAATAAAGAACAAGAAGAAAGAACGAAGAGGAAATTCTCGCGAGTTAGCAGAGGGGTATTTTTAATGCAGATTTAATTATTTAATATACTTTTCCTATCTTTGCAAAAACCCATTAGTACCTTTCAATTTATTTATTCTGGCCAAGATGTTAGTACGAAAAGTGGGAGGGATCGTAATTGTTAAACAGTCCAAAACGTTTGTCCCTCTTGCCGTAAAACTCGAACGATCGCGAAGTATGCCGTAATCGGATGTGAAGTCAACAACAACGTTCTTTGTTCTTTTCTCACGTAAGAGGGGAGTCGCATTTCCACGCTGGTATTGCAGGGCCCCTAGCGTGAAACAGGGGAAGCGAGTTATGGGAAACACACGAGACGAAAGGCTAAGCGGTACAGACACGATGCATACGGAACCACAGGAAATGCGCTTGCACACACACAATGACAATAGCGCTAATTTTTGAAATTCCAAAATTTCGCAAATAGAGGTACATACCACGAAATGACTACATTTTTTTCGTCTAGGAGAGAAAACGTCCATAATTTACTCCTCCATTTTAAACAATAAAATAACTATAAGTAGGATGGTATAGTGCGATATCTGATTTGAATTAAAAAATAAATATAGAAAATGTTGATTATATACGGGAATATAGAAGAAGACAAAAGTACACCTAATTTCTTATCAATTGTTTTACCAAGAGTAAATAAAAAATAAACAAATGGATAGTTGAACAATAATAATAATAATAAATTTATTGTCAAAAAACAGTACAAACTGCGTATGACCACGTGGAGGAAAAAAAAAACTAATTTACTCTCCGGAAGCAAGCAAGGGACCATCCCATCAATTCCGATCAAGGGCCCTAAGGCAGAGGCGGATTCAAAAAATTCAGCAAAAATTCCTAGATAAGATAAAAAGTTAGCTGCGAGTTATAATACTAATAGAATGTCAATATGTTTGTAATTTTAAGCAAAAAATTACATGTAAGTTATTATCGAACTATAGATTAGAACAGAATCCAGTTTCATTCTTAGTTTTTGTGCGAATGATATGGAATACCATTAAATATCTAAAATGTTAACATAAAATATGCTAATAAGAAAACTAAAAAATATGTGACCCAGGAATTAAGGCCACTAACAATATTCAATACGATAAATGCTAGAAGAGTAATCAGTTTTATAAATAAAGATAAAAACATTTGTTTGATTTTTTCATGCGGTTACTGACGTGAGTTAAGTGATAATAACACAAAGTAATTTCATTTGCGGTGGTATCTTATCAACCACGACTTCCAATAAAACAACTTGTTTTGTTGTTGTTCTTTTTTTGTAGTTTAATAAAGCTGTTGCCATTTAAGAGTTTTTTATGAACTATAACTTAACTCCCTTAAATCGTATATTTCCATGGAGAGATTTCAGTTTCCACTTCCAGAAAGCGAAGTAAAAGCGTTCTCTAGTAAACCATCCAAAACATTCTCCTGGGAGTAGTTTCTTCCGCTATGCTTTATTCGCCTTTCGGACTAAAAAACAACGTAATCACTACACAAAATAAAGTTAATAATGTCAAAATAAACTGATTTAGATTATTTTTAACGTGAATTTAAATTTGTGTAATGGAGTTCATTGATGCGTACCTTCTATTTCTACGTCGGGAAAACTAATACTTCTTTAAAAATAATTGTCTTCTCTCATATAAGTAATAAACTATCATAGAAGAACTATATTTCGAAATAATATGGAATGGTTACATTGAAAATAAGAAAATACTAATGACGAAAACATGTCTTTTATTATTACAATTAATCATAAATTATTTAAGAAGTAATAAACAGTACCATAGCTAGTTAATCTTTTCTCAATAATGAATATTTATCCAGTACCATAATATAATAATAATAATAATAATAATAATGAACACTTCTTGATTCACCTCTTCCATTGGAAAGTACGTTTAAATCAGATTGAATTACGCTGACGATAAGTTACCAAGAGTGATTTACTAAAAAGAGGAAACTTGCGGCGTGAAGACCAGACGTAGTACAGCTTCACTCCATTTTTAAGGTATACTGTGAACTCCTCTCCAATTTACGGAGCATTCGCTTGAATGAGTTCGCCGTATCGCCGAAAGGGGGTGTCTGTGTCGCTTCGGCGTGTCCACCGTGTACCCCCACTCCTGCGCAAACCCTTTCTCCTTCAGCCAATGGCCTTCCGTATTGAACTTGCAAAGCCTCGTCTGTGTCAAAGGCTCAACGGAACCTTTTGCCTACGTGCTGGTCATTTCAAATGACTGACTCGGCAGACGTCGGTCGCGGTACTGCTCACTAAAAGGCGATCGAACTTTGGGATAACGTTTTTACGTGAAATGACTCGCCGATTTCACGACCATTTTTCAAACAAAATATTTGGGTATATTAGGCATAAACAGCATACAATCCATTACACAGGTTGAGGACATTATCACTTATTCTTTTTGAAAAAATAAAATACATTTTTCTTTGTCCCTCAATCCGCATGGAAATGAATTTTCCCATGCGCTAGGGGAAGAACATATGGAATGGGTTACTTAATCTTATTCATGTGTCCTCTTTTAAAACTGATCCGTTCTACTAATCATTCGCTTCATTTTCTTTCTTTCGTATCAAAACTGTTTTAATTTTGGGACGTTTGTTTTGCTATTTTCAATTTATAGTTAATACCTCACTTATTATATTGCCTGCTAATTTTTATTTTTAAACACTATGATCGTCTTATCTCTGTAAACTTTATTGTCTTTCTTCCCTTTCCACGAAAGTGTCAGCCTTAGTCACCCCAACGCGGAAGTCTGCGTGTTATTTTGGAGGCGGTGCCCTGTTTTGTTCCCCCCACCCACCCACTTACGAACTTTGCCCGCTTACACTCTAATTTTTGAAACAAAAATATGACACGTGAGTGCAGAAATAAAACTCTTCTACGTCTAATATTTGTACCCAATATGTATGCATTTTTAAATTCGAATTTACTAACCGAATCCGTGCGTTTTAACCACACGGGAAATTGAATAAATCTAACATTCTGTATGAACGTTTACTTTTATTTAACAAACTATTTTATTTACCTGGATAAAATGGCAGATACTACTTTTTTCCCATCTGTTCGTTGCAGGCAAGAATCTCTCTGTTTCATATTTTGCAATGCAAAATGTGAACATGACATAAGAACAGCTGTGATAATATGATATTGTACAATGGAGAATCAAGTAACTCACTATTTATTCCTTACGAATATTGTTTATACCACCAAGATGAGAGATGTCAATTGTCAGGACACAAATAATCAAAGTAACATCCTTTTCAAATATACGAGACAAGTAGCTATTTTTCTAGTTGTAATTTAAAAGCTGTGATCTCGGAAAGGAAAAGGTGGAAGATGAAACAACAGGAAATCAAGGACACATTAGTAAATACTCTGATGTACGATACTTAATTTGTGTGATGTATTCCGTCAAGTTGCGCAAATAGGAACTAAAAGTTTCTGGGACATTTGCGAATTAATGTATGTGGTGATACTGAAATATTCTGTAGGCGCCTCCTGAAACGACCCGTCCCTGAGAAATAGTACTATCTCGCGCAACCGGCAAGCCAGCTCAGTTACTTCATATATCCACTTTGTAGCGTCTTGTCACATCATATCAATTTTTTTCTCAGATCTGGTTTGACAATCTGTGAAAAAGGTATCTCTCTCGAATTTTCTCCCTCGACGCATTTCAGCATTGACTGTGTTCTTCGTCGGTCGTCTTAATAAAAACTCACCGAAAGAATGTGTTTACAAAGAAGTTCGAACCTCGACTGAGTCTTATATATCGATGGCGAAATTGAAGTTGAAAACAAACTGTAATCGATGTTGACAGCCTCGGGGAAAGAACTCCTCACAATCTTTGTCTTCATCTTCTTTTTCTCGCCCTCTCCTGGTGTAAATGTCTTCGAAGGAGTTGGGGGCTGAACTGTACGATGAAGAACGTTCATGTATAGAGATTGTGTATTCAACGGTTGGTACAAAAGAGTTCGGTAAAACACTATCTGTAAATAGTGTAGATGATATTTTTTAGTGTGATGGCAAATTTTAGTTCCATTTGTAATGAATGCTTAAAAAAATATATTATTTGTACCCCAAAATATAGTTTTGTTTTCTGGTTGTGGGAAGACCAATAAATAATCGATCTTATTGTTTCACCCTGGATACTACGAGAAAAAGTTGAGCAGTTCTAGTTTTCATGTTCTTGGATTGAAAACAAATGTTGGTATCACCGCTTTGAAATCGGGACTTCGAAAAATCTAATTTGACTAAAAAAATACAACACCCCGGTGAATTCCGAGTTTATATCTTTAGTAGTTTCCCTTTGCATTGATGAAAGCGTTAGTTAGGACATCGTATCTAATATTTTCACATTCTCTCACTCATTTATAGTGAAGTAGCAGAATTTTCAGAAATTCAGAAAATATATACAGCATTGAATTTTCAGTAGCCACCAGTCGTGTCAGATGATCGATCAATACAGTTTTCTTTTCTCCGTGTAAGCTGAGTTAAAAACCATTGACCAGACAACGGTGTGGCAAGACATAATTCGATTTTATCTCATGCGTAACAAGTATTGCGTAATTTGCTCACAGTAACGTTGCNGCGTAACAAGTATTGCGTAATTTGCTCACAGTAACGTTGCTAAACCGCATGAATAGTTATAATAATGAGTTGCACAAATATACAAAATAGTCCAGGAATGTGGGCTGTAAAAGGGAGTCTAGATGAAACGTTTTACAGGATAAATGATTTTTCGTAGTCATACGTTTTTGGGGAGGTAAACACAGTTCTGCGTTTTGCCAACAAAAAGTTTCACCGAAAAACCTGTACTTGTACAAAAAATTGTGAAAATTTTCGACTTTTGCACAGTATTTTCAAAAGAACAATTATTTGGGAAAAGTTACGAAAATCTTCATAGAATACTTGAAAACTAAATGAATTATTAACCTTTATTGAATTTCCTAAAAGAATGGTTTTATTGAAGTTATAGTAAAAGAAACGGATGATTAGAAAAATTAAGTGAGAAAATCACCTCTTTATGGACGCTCCATCGCGGTATCCCATTGCCATCGCATCCCTCGTTCCTTGAATTACTATAAAATTGTAGTAGAGCTTTTAAGACTTACGTTGCACCACCAAAAGTAATCACCGACCATTATAACCAAGTTTTTTATATGTGATCGAGGTTATGCATGGGGGATTTTTGTGGCGTGACACATTTTGTTTTCACTATAATTTAGTGTTGAAAATGTTTATTTTCAAGAACCATGAAAGCAAGACCAGTCAACAACAGACGTAACTCCGACAAGCGGGAATGTTCAGTCATTTCTTTTACTTCTACTTTTAAAGATTTCCAGTTTCTATTAATCAGTTCTTAATCATTCCATTCGGTATGAATAGAATTTTATCAAGCATGCGTATCTTCTCAACGCCAAATTCTGGGGTGGGCACCAGAAGTGACTGGGCCCACCGACACGTCCCAACCACAAGTCTCGTCAATGCATTTCAGGGAAGCCCGGCAAAGGTCGCAGAAGAAAGTATCGATATCTCAATAATACTTTAGACGATAAAACAGTATATTATAGTAAGCGGATGTACAGGCCCCGAAACAATGTTATGCTAGAGAGGAGGGCGTAAGTCACGAAGGCCCGGGATTAGCAAACTAATTTCTTCGCTTAAACGGTAAAATTAGATCCTATCACTTGTGCTCTTCTAATATTTAATTTGTCATATTTATGAGTGAGCTAGCAGCAAATATTTGAGGCTCGCTTCAAAAGTAAAGGTGAATCCGTCATAAATAGCGGTTGGCCACACTAATAAATTTGTGGATGGGCATAATATTCCACTGATCTGTTAGGAATGTAACAACCATATTGCCGTCTGTTGATTGTTGTTAGCCATTACAATACAGAGTGTAATAATGAGTACGGTAATATCAAATCCCGCCAGATGTGAATTCCTACCAGTGATTAGATTTTTAAACGCGAGAGGTCATAATGTTGCTGAAATTCATCCTGTGTGAAACACATGAGCCTATCGTAAGGGGAAGCGAAAGTATAGTGAATGTAGGGAAGGCTGTTCAAATGTTCACGATGAACAGTGAATGGAGGGAAGACCTCGAGTCCGGGCGGACGATCTCGTTGAGCGAGTAAATGGAGGAAGCTGAGAGGAA
Organism: Laupala kohalensis; assembly: GCA_002313205.1. Taxonomy (NCBI): domain Eukaryota; kingdom Metazoa; phylum Arthropoda; class Insecta; order Orthoptera; family Trigonidiidae; genus Laupala; species Laupala kohalensis. Next base: position 570,155 of record NNCF01125948.1, read on the forward strand.
GTCCTTCCCCGGCCCTTACTTTTGAAACCGGCGCCTGTTAATATAAACGATTTTTGTTATTGACCCAATGTGATTATATATATATATAT
>NNCF01125948.1:570365-583110 GCA_002313205.1 Laupala kohalensis
TATATATAATAATATAAGATAGTACGTCCTCACTATCAGTAAGAAGTTTCTAGCCAGTTGATAGAGATTTCTTATCCATGTTCTTCATCTACAGTTTTGTCAATAGTTACGTTATTAACACAAAAAAGTTGTATTTTTTTGCCATGAGTATCAAATTTAGTAGAAGATAAGGTATGAAATCTTTTAGATTTTTATTATTTTCTGCATTTTGAATTCTCCACGATTTCCTCCCTTTTGGTTTTCAGCCTAATTTTTTATGAGGGTCAATAATCATAATCATAAATGAAAAGTCAATAATCATAAATAATTATTACTAAAATTTATTAGTTACTAAAATAAAAATTTTCTAGCTCGTTATCTCTTTTAATAGATACCTGTTTTGAGATAGTTTCCACGAACAAAAAAAATCAAAGCATCCAAATACATTGATTTGTAAGAAGAGCAGGAGATGTAAAAGCATCAGTAAGAAAATTTGTCCGGATATTTTTGTGGTAATTCTAGTAAATTCTGGAGCCTATTAATTGGTTTCTTATAACAATTCAACTGTTGCTTTTTGTAATTCCGAGTAATTCGCATTTAAAGAACAGATCGCTCACAATAAATTACCTTCCCCAGAGAAATATAAATTCTTCGCTGCGTTCAACGACAAAAACATACGGTCATGGCCACGACGAACCAAGAACAAAACAAAGTCGTGGTGACGGTGGAGGGACAGAGACGAAGCGGGGAGGAGAGCGAGCGTACGCAACAAGAACTGGACACTAACGTCGAAATTCAAGACAGGGAGTTACGGACGGAGATGAAATGCCTGCGGCTCTTGTGGAGAAAATACAAAATGGACTCTGCAATAAAAGAGAGAGTTTGATAATTACGAAATTCTTAAGGGAGTGAGGCAAGCCTTGTTATTACGTTCGTAGAAATTGAGCACAAAAAAAGAGGGAGTATCTGGTGAAGCCAGTGAAGAACTTGGAGGTGCTGAATGGAGTTGAAGATAAAGTGTAGCAGCTGTTGGCGACAGACATCCGCTGGAGGTACTCGTGAAATTGCTCGTGGGGCAGCCTTGGGTTGAGAATGTTGGGGACATGATAATGGAGGGACTCGGTGAGGCGAATATGAATGGCAGCCAAAATGTGTCTGGGAACAGTATTTTCGTTGTGTCTGGGAAATTGTCGTCATAGATATCTATTGTCATGTCTCCAAATTTACATTAATTCGCTCAACCATTCATTTCAAATCACGTGGCAACGCCCAATGTTTATATTTTAATGGAATTATATAATTGATAGAAATGTTTTTATAGAAAATAAAACACTAATGAGAAATAAGGCTACGATTCTACGGTGACTAAGACTATCATGCGTAATTTCACAATTACTTAAATTTTCTGTTTTTTGTGATTTCTTTCCAGTCTTCTTTCTGTGGATTTTTCTTGATTCCACATTAATATGAAGTTATGCATATATTTCTTCCATGTACCCTACGCGTGGAGGAGATATGTGACAACTTTCGGTCAGGTGAAAATGGCGACGAGTTGGGAATCGAACCCGAGTCTCCTGCTTTGATAGCAGGGGTGTAAACCACTGCACAGCCCGTTCGCCGGAGTGCTTTTAATATGAAGTGCTTTTCTTTAATTCAGTTTAAAAAAACTAACATTTTACTGTCTGAAAATGCTCCCTAACGGAATTACGGAGACACTAGTAGCGCTACCTCGGAGACCTTTTATGAACTTATTGGGTCACGCATGTTATCAAACGATAGAGGACGATTCAATAAAAACGTTCTCCTCAAACCTCTCTCTTCAGTTTGCCCTTACGGTGGCTCAGGGCTAGCATGCGTACTCGCCACTGGGTACTCACTCAGGGTTCAATTCCCGGTTGGGCCAGAAACAAATTGTAGCTTTTCTCTTTAATATTTCAGTTAATGTAAATTGCTATGACAATTGAGAAGTAAAACCTCCTTCTTCCCCTAGTATCACAAAGTGTTACTATTACTAAGTACTCCTGCTAACACCTCTACTTGGGTCAAGTTGTTGGTAAATCCAGCCAACCCGCCCACTTACTAACAATAGCCCTACCACTCACCTCCACCTCATACCGCCCTATGTAGATAAGATTAAATAGCACGCTACATTTCCCGTTTACATATACTACAATTAAAAAATCTCCTAAACGAATTGAGATAACGATGCGCGATTTTCACTAAGGTGAATCGTAATAGGCCTAGAAATTTGAGGTCTTCCGGCGCATCGATAATACATGTATGCTCATTCCTTTGGATGATTAAATGCCCAATTGCTCCAACGTACTGGAGTTAAGATCAAATAAGACAATTGTTAAAGTGGTTAACTTTTTTATTAACTATATTTTAACTTTAAAATATTTTTAATTAGTGGTTTTCTTTCTTTAGTGCACACTATAACTTATTTTTCCTTCATCTTACGTAAACACTACCTAAATTATACGCACAAAAATTAATGGTGAATCATATAAGAGAGCGTTGTTTATCGTAATGGATTGTTGTAACATCAGTCTGGATATATAAATAACTATTCAATCATCCAATATGAGTTTTTAAAAATATATCCCAACTCAATCATACATTAAAGATAAAATCTTCGTAAAAAATGTATTTTATTGAAAAATAAGATTGTTGTCCTACTAAACATTTAATTCCTTTCATTCAACCTAATTTTCTCTTTTATGTAAGGTATAAGATTCCTATATTATGCAGACGTATACATACACATATATCATGAAACTAGAGTGCGTGTGATACTGACTGTCGATCGCTTTCATAATTCAAAGATGATGGCGGTGATTCAATAACATTGTCTTCATTGCAGTAACTAAACATGTGAACATGGTTAGTGTTCTCTTCATTATCCGTACAAGCCAACGTCCAGATAGAAGTCATCCAGCAATATCTTAAGGCTGATAGGAAAAAATCTGGTACGTACATATGTATATCCATTCTACATACACATGTCAACTGTCAATACATATGTGTACGTAAAATGCGCAGTAGTTTCATCTTCTCAAACCGGATGTTTTAATCTAAGTTTCAACGTCCATAATGCCTAAATTGTATGAATCGTTGAGGTAAAGTCAGATATTGAACATTTGTTTGTATTTGCTAATGTTCCGGAAAATTCATTACCTTTCACTAAAACATATAAAAAGCTTTCGGAAGCTAATCGCCTATAGGCCTTCTCTCAAGACAGACCTCCATCTTATAGCAACCTCTCACAATTTCGTCTGAGATCACTGATCCAAGTCACAGTGATCCGCAGTGGAAGGTTGCTCCACTGTCTGGTTTGGTTTGGGAGACTGGAGGGGTTTAACACCTAAAAACTTTATATATTGTTAAACCCTGAGGAAGATAATGAGTTTTCCAAAACGTTAAAAAATGTATAAACATTTTCAATATCTGACTTTACCTCAACAATTTATGCAACGTTTTTTATTATTGGGGTCAATAATTATTCATCTAGTCCATAACTATTCCTATACTTTTAAAATCTCTTAGGTTGAGATGCGAAGAGGAGAAGGAGTTTCTAGTTAATTGGAAATAAAAGCTGATGGTATCACTTCACAAAAGAAGCTTCTGCCACATGAAGCCGGAAATCGCGTATTCCTGCCTCCCGTGGAGCCAAAGATTTCAAGTATCTGTTACGACCCTGAAATGTAAATTTATATTTTTAAGTCAAATGTACTCAATAGTTTTGACTTTCAATATAAGAAACTTTCTTTTATTTTTATTCTTGTATACTTTATGAATATTTTTTATAACGCAATACATTTATTGAGATGAGAGAAGCAGTAAAGCACAATAGTCGTTTTCTTCCAAACAAATGTTACAACAAAGTCTCTTCGAAGATATGAATATAAATCATGGAACAGCTTTAGCCTCATTTACGAGCAAAAATTATAATTATGTTACAAAATGTTATATAAATGTGTTGCTGCTATTCTACTGCAAAATTATTTACAAAAAATATCTGCGTTACTTGATCTATTGGTTATAAAATAAATCCCATGTACAATTATTAGTAAAAACGTTTTCTGTGTCATCATATACTTGACCTGTGAAGGAAATCGAATTTACACATTGTGCCTTGTTTAACAATTTGCACAATACTGAGGTATGCTGTAACAAGTTCTCAATAACTATCCACACTCTAATTAAAATATAATAATTTGTTAATTTCCGCAAACGAGGATAAACGAATTGACGGATAAGCGAATCCTCAAATATCACCTACACGTGCAGGCGGAATGTAATAACACAAAGGTTGTCATGCAATGTCATGTGGTGGCACTATTGGAGAAATTCCAATCCTTCTCAATTCCAGCAGACATGGCAATCGTTATCCGAAAATGCCATCAGCCTAGTGGGCGCTAGTTTTCCATAAACCAAACAACAAAAGACGGTTGATAAGTGCGTGTATTGCTCTGTTGACGTTACAATTCAACAACACCTGTGTCACTCATATGACTGGCGACTAGGGGAGCTACTGGGAAGGGAATTATTGAATATTAAAGCCACCGAAACAGGGGATGTTCGTCAATCATACGGTGATGTCGTCTAAACAAAGCCCGTATCCCATGGATGTCCAAACTGGTGGAAAGAATGCTCTGTTTCATATTGAGGTAAAACGAAAATTTCCGAACAAATTACAATGATATGATTTTCCAATACATTAGCAAACACCATCAGCGTAAAACAATCACCAATATTTCCCTGTCTATAATAGAGGTTATTCACTGTGCAGTTTTGCACTATACAAAACCTTCGAAGCCCACATTTTACTGTTTGTTATCTAATCGCAGACAAAAAAAATTTAACTCATTAATGCAACAAATAGAAGAATTAAGAACAATCCATACCGAATTTTTTTTTCGACCATAAGTATACGTAATTTGTATTATTAAATATGTCAACGAGAAACAATTTTTAATTGAATTATCCCAATTCAAATTTACGAGTGAATTTATTGTAGATGTGTCTAAAATTTATCTCTTTCCGAGACAGGTCATTCAAACTTGAAAATACGGAGAAACACATGCAATTAGTCTGTTTGTTATGACATACGAATGTTTAGAGAGTGACAGATTATTGAGTTGGTGCAAAGATTTCTTTTCTATTCTGATAAAAGTTTTTGAATCAAAAGAACATGAGTAAGTTGATATTTGGACCTCATTCATAAGATCTACTCGAGATAACTGATTTGTATTATCACACAAAGAGAACTGAGTAGTATTTGACTATTGGTGTTGTACAAATAGATATGTGATATGAGACCTTCAACAGGGACTCATGGGTCTAAGGTTTCCGCAAAGATACAAATAAATTGTCATTATTATCACAAAATGATCAATGATTCAAAATTATTTCTCTGGTTATCTACAATAATAATGTAATTATTCACGGTTCGTTAATTGAAATTATCTATATTTTATTAACAATAATTACCGTATTTTGGAAAAGGGTTCTTTTATATATTATTTTCGATTATTTGAGAAGTGGTGGAGAGGACCGCTATAAAAAGTTGTATGAACGTCTATCAGTAGGGTTCATAGCTTGAAGTAAAGGAGCCAGCAAGAGTTATAACTTCATGATAAACATTATTTGTAAGGCTAAAATAAATGAAAAAAAAATACATTCTTATAAAGGGATAAAAGAAGAAAATGTGGAAAAATAAAATAGACATCTAAATTTCCATAGCTTCAGTAAAATATTTGTTGACCATACGAGGACGCCGCACTGGGATAGATACCGCACAGGTCGGTTTAGCGAAACCAGCACTTCTTTTGCCAAACTAACCAGTTCACTGTGCTTCTGTACATGACCTGTGCTGTACATGTTTTCCCTGGTTAGCTCATAGTTCTCCTGAATTTATTTCAATATTTATTCTTCACATGTACTCGATAAGTCGTTAAGACTATTATTTATTTTAGCATTAAAAACGGAGATTTCGTTCGAAAACTGGTTATAACTTAAGACTAGGATTTTCTAGATTACAGCCCTACGCTTGGTTTTATTCTGCATCGCTCTAAGTGACGATGCAGTATCTTACTTCCTTTTGGGCAGATACCACACTTTTGTTGAGCGACAGATGCCGCAGCTTCATTCTTTGTTGTTTTTTGTGAACAAAGATATGAATCATCCTCCTACAGTGGCGAAAGTGTCCCCATGATGAACTCTGACGACAGTTTAGGATTGGAACGAGAATAATGATGTGCCAAATGCCTTGAATTATAGAAAGCAAATGTATATCTACAAAAATTAACCTTAATTTTCAAAAAAATGTTGTTAAAATAGAAGTGTTTAATTTAAGAAGGAGAAAATCAATCATCATTAAATTTAATGGATAATTTGTTTTGTGCATTTAACGAAGATAAAAAGGTGTTTAAATCGTAGAATATTGACGAATAGTTTAGATTTTACAAGAGATCTAATGAAATAGTTCAGCCGGATCATGCCTCGGAAACAAAAATTCGACAGATGCGGTTCCCGCTAGATGGAGTAGTGTTTACAGTCAAGTTCTGTATTAAATTTGAATTATTATGAATTTGATAAATAAGTAAGCTGTACATGTATTTAAAAACCAGTACGTAAAAGAATTTAGATCTTACAATACAGATAGATTTCATTTTCTCCTGAGTAAAAGAAATGTAGTCTCAGAAAAATCCCTTGAAACGTCGAAAACTTCATAAATTTTGAAATTTTGTGCGTATTATAATGTATTCATACTGGTCTGTGTGTCCTACAAATAAATAACTTAAATGAGATAACTAACTTGACAAACATTATATCGTACAATTTTGTTCACAATATTCCAATTGATACCAATTGCAGCTTCAATATGATTAATTCGTTACCCCTAACTCTCAAAGGACAATTACCAATTACTTCAACTTCACTAGAATTGATTGATCGTGTTTACGAAGGATAATGGAGGCTCTGGATACCACAAGAATAGAGCCATTGTAGCTTTCACATGTTCCCTATGAATTTTCATTATCATGGGGAGAGATTATCTCACACTAGACAACACGCCCTAATACATCATAGTACCGAAGATGAAGATTACCATATTAATAAACAATTAAGCCAGAATAAGTATTAACGTATTATTATCCTACGTTTTGAATTCAATCTAACAAAGTTGTACAGTCTTTTAAAACAATAATTATTATAACGTAGAAGAAGGTAATTCAAGAATTAACAATTTATTGCCAGAAACAGAATTGTTATTTCATACCCCCACTAAGAATTTAAATATATTAAACGACCTTCACTGGCCTTAAACTACCTTTATATATATATATATATATATATATATATATATATATATATATATATATATATATATATATATANATTATCGCTGGCCAATAAAGTACGCTAGAAAAATCAACAAGAATAACAAGGCACGATACAGTATGAGTTAATTGAGTGAGGCGAACGCATCGTATTACAGTATACAAACTTGTAATTACAACTCAGTTCTTTCACTGATTCAATTATTTGATCATCAATTTATAATTAAAACAGTAATGATAGCATATTATGTATGTTGTGTCATAGAGAATGATTAATGAGTGCCATTCCCTACTGGTGTGAAATGGTAACTTCGCTTAGATGAAAATTATTATGTCGAGAGATGTTGCAGATATAAAAGAAGATTTCTGCAGTAACGTCGATGTTACTACTTTATAATTGCCTAAACATATACTGCCACATTACAAACTTATTTAGAAGATAGGATTAGGACATATAAAATCATTATTTTAAAAAGTGTTACTGACCATTTTAACAGCATAACAATTCATTTGAACAATAGTTAAAATAAATAATGAAAAATATTTCGAGAAACGCCGGTCTAGTGGCTTCCGGTCTAGTTTTTAGATTTTGTGATAGTGTTTTATTTTATGACGAACAAAATTGTTTGTTTTATGACGACAACAATCGCCGGTTCTTTCATAATACAGTTCTGATGTTTAGAATCAGCGCAGTGCTTTGGCAAACAGTCCCAATCACGTGATCACTGTGTCTAAGATATTGGCATTAAGATACCATTTTACACTACTAAGGCAACAACGCGCTATCCCCCCGTATCTTTGTCTAATGTCCTCAGTATCATCTACCGCTCATCCTATCTGATACAATACCGCCATATTTTTTGTTGATATAACATTGATCCATTTACTCCGTATATGCGCCTAACGAACTGATTCATTCTCTCCGATACAATCATTGACTGTTGAAAACATTTATCTGTATACGTTACCCATCCTCTCGTTGATTCCTATGTAAAATTTCGAAAATTAGAATAACTTCATGTTAAAATGAACTGTAAGCTACTGTAAGATTCGTTAGGAAACGAGCACTGTGATTCTAAGACAATGCTCACAAAATTGAGCCAGCTAGTTGCTGTTGTGGGGATTGAATCTTAAAACTGTACACGAAAAAATATCTCTAGTGAAATCCGACTTGTGGTGTGTTTTCTTCGTGATCGAATGACCGGAGGCGAATCTCGGGATATCCAAACCGTCTTCAAAGTGAATCTCGGGATATGCAATCCTACGGGCTGATTTACCTAAAAAACCTAGGTCAAATTTCATTTTGTTTCAACATATTTACAAAAGTTTTAACTCACAACTTCCGAGTACCTACTCGTGGAGGGGTGTTTGCAACGTCAACAGCCAGGTAAAAAATGTGACGGACCGGGACTCGATCCCGGAATTCCTGCTCTGACCGCAGGTGTGCTATCCATTGCACCACCTGCCTCGTACGCAACGTACACCTGGCCTGATCCGGTGTACTTGGGTCACATCCCCCTTCAGGGGATAAGTGAACAGAGGCGGCTCCAATGCCGGTAGCTCTTAAACACGGTTTTCGCGTACCTACGCGTCGAATGTATATTCTCACTCACTACTTCCGGCTACCTATTCGTGAGGTACCAATATTGGATTGGATAAAAAGGAGAAAACGCAGCATTCAACAGGTTCTATTATATTCCGTATTCACAATGTATTGTGGAATGTTTTTCAGTAAAACTATACATGAAAAGGTCATCATGGGAATAATAAAGCTAAAGATAAAATTAACTTATAAATTATGGTATAGTAGTTTCTAACATTGAGTTGTTGTTTTTTTCTAAATTGCTCTCCAACATATTACCTCACATTCAACGTCATACATGACAAGGTGTCCTTTCCCCTTCATATCCCATCAGGATCCTCGGAGATAAATCTGAGAGCGTCCGTGAGCCTGTTCCTCATAAAAATTCACGGCGCATCCGTCAGACGCGTGGCGACACGTACAATCACAGCTCCAACCAAGAAAACGAGGGAGCGCAGGAAATGGAACACTTCGCGTGGGAACTGTCGGACATTGGTGTCACCTGCGCGGATGTCACTGTAGAAATTGGATCCTGGGATTCACCAGAAAACAAACGCCCCCAAATTTTTACATTTTTTCTTCTTCAATGTTTTTGAATATTACAGTCTTTATCAGTGATCCACTTAAAAATCTCTTCTCTCAAGTCGTCTTATCAACTTATGGATTTATTTTACTAATAAGAAGTCGTAAATTGTATTAATATAAAATATCACTTGATAGACTATTTCTCTTATCCACCTTCTTTTTTTCTCTTCCAAATATTAAAAAGATTTTTTAAAAGTTGCTATCTAAGTTAATAGGTTTTCCTAATATTTTAATACCACGATTTTCTTAAAATTCATTCAACGTAATTTAAAAATCTCAATTATATGTTTGAAGTTTAAAATATTCACTGTTTTGTCAATGAAAAATCAAATCGTATTAATTACTTGACGACAAACGAAGGTTGATAGTGTTGAGGAAAGCCGAAAGAATATTGTTATTATTTATCTAAACTTTATGAGCATAAATATACTAAAAATGATGTAACAACATAATTTAATAAATAATGTTACTATTGGTTCTTAATTCAACTTTTTTTTATTGTAAAGCTTATAACTGTTTTATGTCTGTATGATCACACACGTATGACCTACAATCGCTATTTATTTTGCATTATTAGACTGAAAATTCCTAAATAATAGACATTGAATACAGGAACTTATTTATTGAACATGGTATTTTTTGTTATAGTTTTATAAAATACATGCCATGCATTAATATCTTTTATTTTCGAAAGCATGTCAACAATTGTTAACTCTCGTGTATTTTTTATTAAAATGTGCGTTCTGAGAAATGCAAAATATATTGTTCCGTTTCCAACAAAACCTGTATAGTAAGAAGTTGGGAATACATTCCAATATAAAAATTGTATTAAAATATATTACTTTTGAAGTCTCTAAAAAAATACAACTTATTGGTAATTTAATGCTCTAAAATGTATAGACAATTCAAACAGTTTTCATTGCTTTATTTTCAGACGAGGTGTGTATTTTTAAATAATATTTTATTTTTCTCTTAATTTATATAAAATATAATATTTTATTTTTGTACATGTATGTACCTCTAGCAAAAGATAAAATCCCATTAATGGAGTTTACAATCAGCAATTGATAATACTTATTGTTCATCGTAGACTATTTAAGGTTTTGGTAAATAGGAGTTAGTCATCCCGATGAAAACCTCGAGGAATCCACGGCAGAATTTTTTGAAAAATTTATTTTTGAAATGCTTAATACAAAATTTCCTTAACCTTCTTCTGCAAATAAATATGCAATAAGTTTCGTGTAATCAAAGCGCATTTCAAACCATAAATTTTCTAGAGCTAAAGAGTAGTTATAACTAGGTAACTGCACTTAGAGACAAAACGACATATACTATCAGAAATGTTTCTTTTTCGCAAAGTTTCATTCGTATAGTCTAAATGATTAAAAAATGTAAATTCTTCTCGAATCGAATTGTGAAAATTCTCTTTCAAATTGTAAAAACAGCAATAACCAGACAAGAATATGTTTAATTAGACTAAATACGTAACTTTCATTCAAATATTCTAAAAAAGCAAGTTATATATTAATACAAACTTCAGAATTCAGATAAATAGGGTAAAATAATCAAAATTCGATTATCTTTAGGTAATCAGGTCAGTATTTTTTTCTTCATTTTTTACGGTAAAACCAAAATAAATTTTTCGTTTGGTACGAAAAAAACCTAGTTTTTGATCTTATCTATGAAATATAATAGCATGTTACATCTAAGTTAAATGCCAAGGTTAAAACAGAAAAACGTTATGAAACCTATAACCGTCCTTAATTGAAAAACCAAAGAGTACATTTACCTGGTTACCACCGGGTATCATACAAGTCACAGATATTATGGTGATAATTTTGGAACAATATATTATGCGTCGTTATTTCTTATTGCGTTCACAACTCGAAAATCCTGTCAAATTTCACCGAATTTGAACTCGAACTCAGTTATTAAGAAATCACAACTTCGGAAACTCACAAGTATAGAAATTTTTTGAAATTAGGACTGCGTCATTTGGTGTGCCAAAAGACTGCATCGCGTCTTTGACCAAATGCGTCTTTTCTTTCCATCTCTCCCTTCCCTTCGGCAGAATGCACTCAAGGGACGCGACCGTTTGCGGTGTCGAAGGCCTCTTCATTCCAGGCACGCACAGCTATCACGAGTTGTCCTAAGGATATGTAGACTGCGAGTCAGGGAACTCGAGGGCACATGTGTCCTCAACCCCAGGGTTTCGTTTGTTTCAATCGTATTACCAAATCGTTTTGATCCAGGGAAGGTTGTTTGTTGTTTGCGCCAGTGGACAGGATGTGCGATTCTAGAAGGAACGACTGCACATTCAATATGATTATGTACATGAAATATTTTTTTCTTTTTCTTTTGTCTTTTTTCAAATAATCATAATGTACAGAGATCTCATTGGCGTACATTCTATTTATCACTATCACGGTGAAACTCAGTGAAATCTCTTAAATTGCGGTGAACCTCACCGCCAGGTAACAGATAAATTATGTTATGTTGAATGAAAATGGACGTGACCGAGATTCGAACTCGAGACCTTGAGCTTAGCGCGCTCATGCGCTGTCCAACTGCGCCATCCCGATTGCCTCCCGGCTTCGTCTTCACCGCAATTTAAGAGATTTATGTGTTTGTGAACCAGAATTGGAAAATACGATCCAAAACAAAATACTTCCTAAGGGAGTCGCCTCATATGAGGAGAGTAGTCTCTACGAGACCACCTCAGAGGTCTTTGGGTCTCGCAAATTGAATGCAAATGGAAGACGAGGCCGGGAGGCGAACGGGATGGCGCAGTTGGAAAGCGCATGAGCGCGCTAAGCTCAAGGTCTCGAGTTCGAATATAGGTCCCGTCTCCCATTTTCATTCAACATAACATCATTATGGTGAAACACTTTAATAAGATCACCAAACATGATACTAATCAACCCCTTTCAGGAGCACAATGAACGTTTAGGTCGAAGTGTTGCCCTTTCTTCTACATCTTCATACTGAGTATGCAGGTGACTCCTGTCGTGTTAACAGGGTTGTGTATTATGACTTACTAGTAGCAATCCGTTAAATTATATTAAAAATAAATCAAATAAATGTAATTCTACAAAAAAATCCATATCTTTTAATTTTTTTTTTTTCGGGCTTTAGGGCTCGTCAACAGCGTGGTCATTAGAGCCCTTAAAACTTGTACAGGTAGGGAAAATGCAGTTACGCACTAGGGAGAGCCAACATGACTCTCCCCGCGTGTGGGACTCGCCGAAAGACT
>NNCF01125948.1:586407-601141 GCA_002313205.1 Laupala kohalensis
AATACAAAATTCTTAGGTCTTCATATTCAAGACAACCTCAAATAGAATTGTCACGTTGACAATCTTAATTCCCAATTAAGCAAATTGTGTTACATATTCCGAAACTTAGTTAACGCAGTTAGTCCACGTATTTCCCGTTGCGTATATTTTGCAAACGTTTACTCCCATTTACGTTACGGCATTACCTTCTGGGGTAATTCCGGTCAGAGTATTCAAACTTTCAGAATTCAGAAGAGGATAGTTCGGATAATTTGTAAATCTCACCCCCGAAACTCTTGTAAACCTTTATTCAAGGAATTAAATATCTTAACACTTCCCTGCATTTATATTTATGAAACGGTCGTGTTTGTTAAGACCGAATTACTGAAGCACCACCCTTGCTTTATACGAAACAGTCTCGTTCACGAACACAATACTCGCAATAGTAATAATATTCATCGCCCTAGAGTGTCAACCACTCTTTGCCAAAAAGGACCTTATCATTCGGGAATCGTTCTATATCATTTCCTGCCCAAGAATATAAAAGACATTATGAAATTGAATATCTTCAAATTCGCGGTTAAAAACTACCTCCTGCACCAGTACTTCTTCTCTGTAAAAGAATTTATTGATTTTAATAAAAGTTAAATTCGTCTTGTAGTTTATCACGCCATTGCTGTAGCACTTTTTAAATAACTTATAACAATTTCAAAAACTATTTTCTTGCATGATTGTGTTGNTTTAAATAACTTATAACAATTTCAAAAAACTATTTTCCTGCATGATTGTGTTGCCGTATGTCTCATATTAATTTAGTTTTGTGTTTACTTAACTTTGGCACGGTTGTGTACATTAATTCTGTAGCCCCATCCTGGCCCGGGATTTTCTCCGTTTTTCCTTCGGGTAGAGGCGGATTTCTTATACAGGTTCTCTAGGCTTTGTCTAGGGGCGTGTTTATTGTAACAATAAATCGTGAATTTAGTGTTTTTTCAACTCTTATGATTTTTAAACACTATACTCAGAATAATCTATAGTTCGATAATAACTTGTACATGTAAATTTACAAACATATTTGCGTTAAATTACAAACATATTGACATTATATATGTATTATAACTCGCAGCTAACTTTTTATCTTATCTAGGAACTTTTGCTGAAATTTTTGAATCCGCCTCTGCCTTAGGGCCCTTGATCGGAATTGATGGGATGGTCCCTTGTGTTGCTTCCGGAGAGTAAATTTGATTATTGTCCTACACGTGGTCATACGCAGTTTGTACTTTTTTTTTTGACAATAAATTTATTATTATCATAATACGTAGGTGTTCATAAAACGATGTTGAGACGTAGTCGTAGAGGTCGTTTCCCGGGGAGAATTTCCTGCTTTTTTATGCACGAGATAAATCAGTACGTTACAGATGTCACAAAAATGGACAACACTCTTTGTTTGAGTTTTGAAGGGAAATGGAATTGTTGTATTATATTTGTGTACAGACAACGTATCATATCGCGATATCACAACCCTAACTTCTTCGTAGATTTATCCGATTTCGTAAATGATATAGAAAATAACTTTCCGGAACTGATTTCATTATTATGAGTGATTTTAAGAATCGGTTCGGAAAATGTACCTGTATCTCTAAATGATGTAGGAGGATCGTGTGACAGCTGTGTAGAGCCAGTAAAGATGGTGTCACCGCTGGAGTTCCGAAGATAATTCTCAGACTATTAAATAATATACTAGACTAAAGTGATTACCTGTTGGTTTGGCCTAAAGCTGTTCTGATACCTATCTTTAAACGAATAGGGAATATTCATTCACCAGAAAAATATCGTGGAATCTCGTTACTACCAATTTTGGGAAAAACATTTTGTCGCGTAATAAACGAAAGACTAAAAAAGTTGTGTGATAAAAACATGGTCATATCCCATTACCAGTGCGGTTTCCAGGAGGGAGTCTGTACTATGCATAACGTTATCGCTCTAGATAATCTCATTCAGAGAGAAATAAACTTGAAAAGAGATCAATTATATTGTGGATTCGTCGATTTTGAAAAAGCGTTTGACTCTGTCAATAGGGAAAAGTTATGGGTCAAACTACGCAGCAAGGGAATTTCTTTTAAAATTATAAACTTACTTCATAGAATGAAAAAGGATGTCAATTTCTGTGTGAGATTTGGCTGTGGTGACTTAAAGACTAACGTAGGAACATCACAAGGGGTTCAACAGGGTTGTGTACTATCGCCTAAACTATTTGTTCTGTTCATTGATGATATTATGGAAAAGTTGAATCAGTCGGATATTATGGCACCGGAAATAAATGGATCTGTGTCCCCGGACTTCTTTACGCCGACGATCTAGTTGTCTGCCCGAAATCAATAAAGGCTTTCAAAGAGGGTATAAACACACTTGAAAAGTTCTGCTCGGATCTTTCACTGAAAGTCAATGTATCGAAAACCAAAATCATAGCCTTAAAAAACGGTACAGCGTATAGTAAAAATGAAATTTGGATATTCGGAAACTAAGAAATAGAAAGAGTCAAAAGGTTTAAGTATTTAACTTCACTATGAACGGGTCATGGAACTCGCAAATTAAAACTGCTCGCGCAAAAGGCATGGCTGCTCTCAAAATAATAAACCAAATGAGATACAAAATCACTGAGATCCTAGTCAGTGTGTATGATAAAGTGATCCGCGGTGAACTTAACGCCAGCCACGACATACGGGGCTGAAATTTGGGGACTCGAATCAAGCACCAAAATCCTTACATCTGTAGCAGCAAAATTATTTCAAAGATATTATGCGATTATCTCGTAATGTTCCAAACTCTGGAATCTTCAAAGAATTTGGATCCTTAGGAATTAGTGTTGAAATTCAACTGCGTGCAATAAAGTTTTTCGTTAAATTATTCAGGGAGGGAAACTCGCTTGCAGCCACATTTGTCCGTGAAGAGAGTTTAAGAGAGTATCCAACGGGGTGGGTTGAAAAAGTAA
Source organism: Laupala kohalensis (assembly GCA_002313205.1). Lineage (NCBI taxonomy): Eukaryota > Metazoa > Arthropoda > Insecta > Orthoptera > Trigonidiidae > Laupala > Laupala kohalensis. The sequence continues at coordinate 589,376 of NNCF01125948.1, forward strand.
AAATGTTCTTGTACCGGATAGGTCTGGGTAACATCTGGGAAGAATTTATCTACAATGATATTATATGTATCGATAACATTAGAAGAAGAATAATGGACATACAGGCGCAACAACTCGAAGCAGATCGGCTGGATAAAATATATTTTTCTCCACAGAAACATCTCGCTCTATATAGATCAGTTAGTGATGAAAGCGCGATGTGGTCTAGCTTGGTTTTGAACGAGCGGTTGTGCTATTAGAAAAATAGAAACAATCGAGAGGAACGCCATCTGCGTTTTCTGCGTGGAAACGGGGGATTGGGTATATATCCTATTAACGTGCTTGCTCCAGAGTAGGTTCGCCTAAAAATTTATATATTCTTTCTCCTGGATATGAAACAAAAAATGTAGTTTATAAACAGGTGTTTAATAAAGAAGATTCTTAAATTTGTATGAAGTAGTGTATTATTGTGCTTTATAATTTGTTGTTTTTATTTATGTAGTATATTTATATTATTGTTTCTCCCTAACCCGTGCAAAGCCGGGTATTCAGCTAGTATATATATATATCAGGCCAGCTAAGGACCACGAAAGACGACTTCCAGTAAGGCTCAGTTTTGATTTGAGTTTACTCACTAGACTCGTCGTAATAACCGAGCTCGGGCAGCGATTAGATATGATCCAGAGCACTGTATCCGAGCATTACAACTGCGGTTGTTAGTCGTAGAGGTCGGTCTCTTTGTAAATCCCAGCTAATCAAACTGGGACATGGATACAAAGAGCTACAAATTTTTCTTGCCCCCTCCGGGAATCGAACCCGGGATGACTTAGTGACGAGCGAGAGCGTTGCCACTTTCGCCACGGTGGGGCTGTATATATATATATGCATGTGTGTGTGTGTAAATAAAGCACATTTTGATTTGTATCCGGGTGTCTGTTGGAAAGATAACCGTCTGGGAAGAAAGAAATTCCCATCATCTGTATTGTCATCATGGTTTTAGTGAAGTATTCTATTTTCTTCTGGTGTTCAATGGTATAGACAAAAGAAGTGTTGAAAGTGATTATTCTAGTGTAACCTGTAAATTGTTGAGCCTTAAAGACAAAAACACATTTGAAATTTGAAAAGAGGAAAGGCCAGCGCCTAAGCGGAAGTTATTGGAGATCATTGTTTCCTTGTATAATAGGAATTTTTAAGTAATCTGTAGTCTTAGTTTTTATGTGAGAGGTTAGAGGGTAATACGTTGTAATTGAAATCATACTGCATTCAATCATTTAAGAGAAATAAATTAACTTGCACCCAAGTGAAACTGTTTTCTTTCCCGAAAAAAGTGTCCGAGAGTAGTGAGTGTTAGAATCCGGGAACCCTTAGGTAGAGAATATTATTGGTACTAGTTCACGTTTGTTAAAATTGGTGCTCCCGAACAGGATTTTAATCGTCAAAGTTTTCAGTAAACTTCGTGTTCGTTACTGTTTTAGCGAACTCACACACCCTATCAGACTTCAACTGGCCCACTAAATCACCCAATCGAAATCCCATAGCAAATATTTGGGAGTATTTGGAACAGGGGGTGATGTAGCAATCAATATCCCCGCAAAGTGGTTCCTCTACGGGATATAATTATCAGTGAGAGGCTTCCGCTGGCTATGGCATACCCGAAGAAACTTCTTGACTCTCTTCCTCGCCGAATTGAGGTCATTATCACTTGGAGGTAGTGTTACATATTAACGTGGTTTCCTAGAGGTGACAATTATTGTGGGCGGTGAGCTTATTAGTCAATGCTTTTCACGTTGTGTAATAATAACCCAAAGAAGGATAAAATTATTTCACTTCTCACATCAGGATTTCAGCAGGTAACGATCCTTCATCGGCATTTTTCTCCAGTTATATTTGGGTACCATCAGTCATAACCTATAGACGTGGCAAACTTATTCTTAAGTATAGAACAACCTACGGATAGGAAAAAACGAGACATACGTTATTTTTATTGGTCAGTGAAGTGTTTCTTAGCCAATAGTATAGATAATTCTCGATAATTTAGGACATAGGCTTTCAAACTTCACAGAAAGAAATTATTTTGAAATATTTAACTTTTGAATAATTGAAGAAAAATGTTATTAGAATATTATTAGAATTGCTATGTTATTAGAATATAGAAAAAAAAACGTGAATCTAACGTCTATTTCCAATAAATTATTTGTGTTATTGAATTGTTGAAGTGTTATTTCTCATTTATTTTGTTGATACTTCATTTCTGAGTTACGAATTCTGTTCCAACCACATTTGTGTATTTTTGGATTTAACACGAAAATTGTCGTATATTATGTCGCTTTTCATTGTCATCCAATTTTTGACAATAATCATTGACTACGTGTTCGGGCATTAAGAGATAAATCCAAATACTCCAACATAATATCACATTATCCCATATAACTATCTCAGTGTTTTGGGTACGGTAGACGGTAAATGATCTCTCCCGACTGCAACCTCTCCAGTTCCAGGGCTATTTGCAAACCACTCGTCATGTACTCCAACCTGGAGTTTCCTCTCTACCTACCCATCCCTACGAGCAGTGTATCAGCTGAATCAACTTCATCAAACACTTCGTTGGAACAGCAAACTCTCTCTTGAGGACGGAAATGCGGGTTCTAATCGTCCACGAAAAAGTCACCAAGATCGAAGTGCATACGCAAGAACAGTTTAATTCAATTTCCAATTTGGCTTATACATTTGTATATGTTACAAAAAACACAGTTGATTTGAATTGTTTTATTATTTCGAATAGTCGATGTAATAAAAACAACTAACACTGAAATAATTGCTCAGGATGTTGAATCCCACATTTTCATGTACTTCGACTTCTCTGGTAGTTGATATTACGCTTTCTTCCTAATGACATTCGTAAAACAAAACGGGTAATGATTGCGAAAACACGAACACTGCTAATAATGAGAAACACATTCAAAACACGTCAATTAATGGAACACATACAAAAAACTATTTGTATAAATCATGCTTGCAAAGCCGGGGATGCTCGGTTACTACACAATTAAAAATGCCCGCACTCCCTACTTGTAAATAATAAAGTAATTTCCTTAGACTATAAAGCACTCTTAGTACATTATAATCTTACCACACATACCCACCATAAGTCTACATTCGGACCATAAATTATCAACATACTTTAATGTTTTTTAATTAATTATTATGCATTTTATTCAGTAATTCCCTATATTATGTCATTTCTCCATGAACATCATAGAAGCGTTGGTCTGAAAAGAGATCCTAGATCATAACGAATGGGTTCACTGCGATTTTGAACGCGTTATTTCAGAACAGCATCGGAGATGTTAAACCATTCGCCTCACATAACAGGCATCAGAAAGCCAGCGATCGAATGGAATAGTTATTCAACGTAAAAGGCGGTATTTTTTCCATGAAAATACTATCATGATACTACTGAAAAATTAAAAAACTGTATCACTGTAACCAGGAAATTTATCCGTTGAGAAACAAAGATAATAATGAATTTAAGTGAAGTTTCTACGCATATTATATTACGAGAAACGTATTGTTTTCTTTTAGCACACGGTTTTTTGTTCAGGAAGGCGGCTGTAAAACCCAGTATTTAAATATCAACTCTTCACAAGAATATTCTTTTCACTTGGTGTGATTAACAGTAGTGAGAGAAACGAAGTGACAGATTTATAAAATCAATGCGAGAGAAATAAAAACGATAGAGAAAAGGAAACCGACAGAACCTGTCTCACTTGGTTGCTTCATTCCCGTGTACGAGACTAACATTATACTTCACATGAAAGTGCTAACCGACTACAGCACGAGAAAATATTATTTGATCATCAAACACAATGAAACATGTTTTTAAAATGCGAGCATGTTTCTCTGCGAATAAAGCATTATCTTGGATAGTCATGAGGTTTGTAACGTATATTTCTGTTCAAAGCGCGTTCAGAGGTGTGGGTATGTATGTATTCATTGCAATGGACCATTTCAGGCTTAAATAAGAACTATTTTAATACCAAATAGTACCTAAGAAATGAAACTAGAATAACAGCAGTCTCTCATCTTTAAAAGAGTTTAAGATAATTTTTTCTAGGAATTTTCGTAATAGTTCTTTAACGAAGTGCATTCTTTCTCTTCATACCTCATATTAGCCCATGTCTCAACATTCTCGAGATCAAGAATAACTTTTATTCTATCGACCGCTTGAAGATGAAGAATCCAATCCTTTTGACTGGTACCATCGAACACCTGTATTGAGTACGGGGTTACGGGTCTCCATGAATAAAGTGATCCATTGACTGTGCAGTATTCAAGTGTTTCCATCAAGTGTTTCAAAATAAATAATTCAAAGATAAATGTAACATTAATTTCTTTAATATGAAATCGTTAAAATATTTCTTGTGTTTCTAAAATCTAGCACGAAAATGTATTGCTTATTGAGAAATGTTTCAACACATTACAAATTTCATTCCAGTTTAGTCATTGTATTATTAAACGATAATAAAGCAGTGTTTATCATGGAGTGACGATGAGAACGCAGAGTAATGATCCTCCCATTCCTTTCCGATGGAGACTACCAAAATCCAATAATCTCGGCAAAGCCAGAGCCCTGTTTGACAGAGCAGGTGCTCTTGCCTCCAACCCACTGATCAACGAAAGCCTTCCGGTGCCTACCTAGCTAAATGAGCACATACCTAACCATATCACGCCTGTTAATAGGCTTTTAACCTCGCTGGTGGTAGATCTGATGCCACTAGTTTTGTGGTCAGGAAGATGTCTCTCGGTGCGATGCGTCTAGTACACATTCGATGCGGTTCCGTTTAGGCATTTTCCTCTGAAACTTCTCTAGTTCGACTCCACGGTGGTATATATTAAAATCTACAGTCGCGGAATTATTAGTTACTACCATGGCAGAAATATGAAAGAACTCTTCGTTGAAAGAACTATCACCTTTTGTCGGAACATCGGCATTCCCTCAAGAATATCCATAGAAAACCATTACTTTATTGACTGTGTATTTATTCCCGTAATATTTCTTTCTTCAAAACCTAGAATTTGGATTCTTTTTGGAGACTCTTAGCGATTTTTCGTTTCCTTAATCAGCAATTCCAAAGTCAAGGAAGCCAACGCTTCATATGAAAGCAATATCAGACGATAAATGGGAAAATTTTGATGAAATCACGGATTGTACCCAATCATCATATTAATTGAAATATCTTGACTTCATCATACTCTTTACACTTTTATCGAGCTTTTAGATGTCTTTTATAAACAGGAGCATTTCGTTTCCTCAGTCAGACACATGAATTCAGTAGTGGAACCGCGTGGTGACTGCGGATTAGTGGAGATGCTATCGCGCGCACCAATCGCATTAACGGCGCAATCGCGCGCTACCTACCGGTCAGATCCGTAATTAAACGTCGACCGTTGCTTCCACTGCCACCATTTCGTGGTTCTCATCTCTTCAGCATTTGCATACAGATCACAGCTAAATAAGAACATGGATGAGCAAGTATCGGTAAGGATTGTCCATAAATCAACACAATAGTCTCTGCTTGTGCCGTTTGATTAAAACAAAAAGTTCATATTTATTAAACATTCTTATTCGATTAAAGGGAACACTTTAAATACTTTGTTACAATTTAAGAAACATGTTTTTCAGGCTAACAAAACACCAATACAAATTATATGAATGGCATTTTAATATGAATCAATTAATAAGAAACGTATGAACGCATTCATTAACTTATATTGATTTGAAAATCAAATAGCAACATGCTTCTTAAAATATAATTAATGATTCAAATTGTAAACGTTATAATAAATCTGTTGCTCATATTGTATTCCTGTGGATCGTAGTTGCATTTTCTGATTTTTCCTTAAACTTAACTCTTTCTTATATCGCTGCTCGCATTATCCCTAATTTGCGTCAACAGTGTCCAACAGTCTAAAGACAACTATCCCTTTCATTTCCACCTCAGAAGCTTCAGACGAAATCTGAATAATTACATCCGCTTCTTCCTTCATCGTTTTCAAAGTCGTTAATCCCGTGCGGCGCGATGTCGCGGCTCAGAGCCTCTCCGCTTGAAGGCGAAGGAACGGGAGACGACTTGTCAAGAGTTAAGGTGCTGTTTGGTGAGATTTAGGTACCTGTTGCCTCCGCACAGTGAAGAACGCCGAGGCGAAGACGAGTTATGTTTTGTCGCGAGCGGATTCGTAGCTCAAGTACACGACTAGCACAGGAAATGGGCTCATTGTGTTGTTTGGTTACATGTCTTCAAGCAGTAACGCAAGAAGTGCAATATTTTAACAGCTGGAATTAAGCTTGAATTCGCGTGTTTCAACAGACGGTCGCACGATGTTACAAAATAGAAGAATGGTGGCAGTGGAAGCAACGGAAGGACTTGACTGAGTGAATACTTCATTTTTTTTTTGCGGAAGAAAAAAATATTTTGCAGATCATCGCGCACGAATTTGTTTGGATATAAAAACAAATTAGGTGATTTCGAATTTAAAGCAAAATGCACCGAGTCCGATACATAACATTCGCAGAAATATTTATTTTACATGAACATTTATCTTTAAGTTTCGAAAAATAAGTGAAAGAATGTTATTTACTTGACGTAAAAACTGACTTTCTGTGATATATGGAAACGGAATTCTAATAATCGGACTACGGATTCCAATAATTTAATAAAATAATTGTTTGGAAATAAGTAATTATTAACAATCAATTGAAATTTGAGGTGTTTTCTCATTTTTGTTGCAACTTTTTAGAAATCTTCATTCAGTTCCTAAAACATTGAATAATCTGACACAGCTACTCCTCAGGAATGTGGAGCATAATGATATTCAACGNGCAACTTTTTAGAAATCTTCATTCAGTTCGTAAAACATTGAATAATCTGACACAGCTACTCCTCAGGAATGTGGAGCATAATGATATTCAACGTACCAGAGATGTGTACAATGAAATGACTCTTGGCAGGGGAAACGTGATAACCGCATAAAATCCATCTCATATTCTCCCTCAATAATCAACGTGGAATAAACAGCAGCGTTGAGATATCTATGCTATGAATACTGAACTTTTGAATTGTTGATGAAGCAAAAATTGTTGCTTAGGATTCAGTGAATTATATACCGTTTATTAATGCAATTATGCTCTTCTGGTATCCACAAGACTGAACAGTGTCCTACAATATTATTCTGCAATATCGTTCTGTGTATATCACAATATAGAAAGTGTAAATAACTATCTCTTAATACTAGATTGTTATATACTAACATCTTTAACTTCAATTTTTTGTTTCCCTCCATAGTTCTTTTTTACGAGGGTAGGTGAAAAATCTGCTAACAGATGCCCTAATGGGTCCGCACTTCAGGGATATGTGGGGATGCGGATGTAAGCGTTTACGTAAAGATTGGTTTGGCCTAGCCCTTCAATCAATTGATATTGTTTTTAGCACATTCTCAGTTCATTGTATGTATAGTCCATTGGCGTATCAGTACCAAAATATATACACGATTACCAAGTTGCATGTCCATTGACATTATAAGTTATTTCCATACCCAATTTTTTTGTGAAGCGTCGAATGTACGACCAGTTTTTTTATATTAGATCGCGGTATACCTTAATGATACATAAAATAAACGTGTTGGAAAATCGTATAATATCTTGACCCACTTCTCTTTAATCGTTATAAACCGACTTGCACCCTTGAACCTAAGGATATTCGACAGCAACGGTAACATTAATGCGGCCTAAGTAGGTAATCCAATGTTCGGATTACGATGAAACATAAGAACATTCCACAGAATACTGTCGATAACTTTCATCGAAACGGTTAGGAGTGTTAATATCTAATTAATAACGGTTTACTTGTCTTTTACTGATTGCTGGGATGTCACCTTGAACTCCATAACGCGGCAACGTAAGTTCCCTACTTTGGCAAAAGACTAAGCGTCATCCTCATGTTTCCCTAAACCATGTAGACGGGTAGGAGGAGATAAGTTTAATGAATAGAGGTAGTTCCGTTGGGAGGTGATCAAGAATCGGGGAAGGACAGTCATACTTTCAATTAGTAAAGATAGATTTGACACATACGAACCCGTCGTGTTCAGTATTGTATTTTTCAAGAAACCCGAACTAAATTGTTCTGAATAAAATTCCCCAATATTTACAACTCTTTTTCTGAGTCATGTGTCTACCATAATACGTATTTTTTAATTCTTCCCTAGCTTATACTAACCCTAACTTATACTCTGGCACTTACCTGTATTAATGTGTAATGCATTTGATTTGACCCACAAGCTTTCAAGTTGAACCTCAGGAAGTTGTTCTCATTTTTTACTTGTATGTCAATAATAGTCACCAGAAAACTCGCGTGAATGACGTGACACCTTTGGTAATGTCATTTTTTATTAATGAAAAAGTTATGATCCATTCTCACTTCCCAGCGGAACCCCAGATATAAACTTTTCTGTAGAGAATAATTTACTTTCTAAGAACACCCCGTTAAAAATATGTAGTTTATATTGCCCCAAAACCGATATCAATATACTCGTATTTAATAAATATCATTGCTTGTTCAGCATTAGGAATTGTAGCTATGTATAACTAATTCAATGTTTTATGTCGAGAAATATGAAAGAATAGAAAACATTATGGCAACATTACAAAAAACTTCCATGCCTGTTCGTAAATCACTACTTTCCAGAATTGAAACTTGATTGGAAATGAGAAAATTTACTTGGCGATATGAACTGTCCATAATACAATTAGAATTCACTTCATTACACAATAAAAAACGATTCTCGTCACAGACGTAACGCGGAGGTGAGGAGGAGGAAAAAGCAACAAAGGCTAAGACAACACATTTTAAGCAAATGTCGGGAGAGTTGCGCTTCGATCGGAAGAAATTCAATTTAGTTAATTTTTGAATAATTTTGTGAGTCACCATTTTTATATCGTCCATACCATTCACTGGTATACGTCTTGTTTGCGACGAGAAATTGGAAGAAAGAGCCTCAAAGTGCAGAAGGGTTAATCCGTACTAAGTGATCGAGGGCATATCGCCGTACCCCATCTAAAAAATTCTTTTGTTTATTGTTTCTAATGTTATTGGAGAGTTAAAAACATTTATCATATCTGGATTAAAAATAATTCCATTTTTATTCTACCGCACGCACCGTTTTTGGTAAGCGTTTACGTAAATTTTAATGCCTCAAGATTAGTTTGGTCTAGTCCCTTGAAATAAGTGATTTTTAGCTAATTATAAGCTATGTTTCAACACGTACTTATTTTCTACAGTTTTCTGCGTCTAATTGATTTCGCATCTTAAATTAGACGTTCGAAAATGTGTGGCTAATGTTTATGTTAAGTAAAAGCATAAAAAGAAGAACAGTAACTTCCAAATAAATATATTTCATGAACGTTTTCTGACGAAATATCACTACTGTTGGATGAACACCTCTGATTCACTGAGTAGAGTAATTGCACACCTGTAATTTGTCAATAAAATTACAAACATTTATCACGCTTATACAATTACAAATTTCATTTATTATACATGACATATATTTGCTAAATTATTATTTATATTTTATAAGAGCATATTGTTGGGTTTCTGGAGGTTTAAATTTGATTATTTAATGTATGTCTAGGCAAAAAGATTCAGTAAATTTGGATAATATCTTTGCTACCAGTTGAATCTAATTTGCAATTTTAACAGTAGTTATCAATCATTAAGACCTTTAAACCCTGGAAGGATGAAGGATGAAATACCTCATCTACGTATACGCGTGCGTAAGCACCAAAAAATTGAAGTCTGAGACTTTATCACTTTCTTTAGAAAATTGCTTTCAAAAACACAAATTTATTCATTTTCAAACGTATAATTCAAGACGCAAAATCAATTAGACACAAGTTACCATAGAAACTGAAAACGTGTTACCAACTTTACTTTTTCTGGTTCTTGGTAGGAATAATAGAAGTGTTGAATTCGTGCCACCAGTTGATGGTCAACCTGAAGATACCTAGAAGGGGTTTGACAGTGATTAACGATGAGTAATTGTAAATGTTCAAAACCTTTGAGTGTTTCACTTCAGCATTGTTATCTCTGTTTCAATTTATTTGTTTTTATCTTCAAGACGTCGTGAATTTCTCAAAACAATATTTTAACTTAATTTTTAAATATGGACTTGCGATTCAATGAGGTAGGTTAAATAATTACGTAATCTTAGATAATAATGTTGGTTAATGTATGCATTCTGTATTTTTATTTTTTATTTTTAGGAATTAATGTAAGAGACAACCTTATGAGGGGACAGAGCTTTGTCCAGAAACGTTGTTGATACAACACTTCTTTTAAAGTTTTAAAGATTTAATATACCACGTATTGGTAGAAACTGGTCGGTGAACATAATGTGATTGTCTATAATATAATATGAGCAAGTGAAATATGAGATTGATTTATTCATAGACAATCAATATCTAAGAGCTGTAATAAATTTCTCAGATATGGTTTGCATAACAAATGTTAATAAACTGAAATAGTTATGACAAAATATTAATCAGATCCATAAATTTATTTTCGTTGTACAGTTATCAATCTTTGATCGGACGACACTTTATCTGCCAAAGATGTAGACTTTTTGAGGGCATTGTTGTCGGACAAGTTTAAAATGTTGGTATTTATTTCTCTTGGTACATTTTATTTACTCTTACACAATATTTTAACTCCTATCATTAATCTTCGTTGTAGAAGTTGTTGGGAGTCAATATGAGTTCTGATTTGCCTCTCCAAAAGATTGGTTTAAACAAATAGCTTACAACGAATGGTGTGAGCTTTATGTAGTGATCTACAAATGTTATGTAAAGAATTATACAAATTATACAACCTACACCCAATACTTAAATCTATCACAGTTAAATATATTAAAAGAACTTAAATAATCATGATTCAGGATTTTGTTCTGGTATCCAAACCTATTCTTCCGTGTTATATTCTTCCGTGAATCAGAGATATATATAACAAATGGATACGCTCTTGGACATAAACTATTCATTTAATTCGCTACTCCCTATCATTAAAAATAAGTTATAAACCATTCTCGTCGTTAACTAACAATGGTGCATCTAATAAAATATATCTTAAGAAATGCATAAAAAATTACACTTTACAACAATCATTAACGTTCCTTCAAACCACAAAGAATTTTATATAACACAAAGAAATACAATAGATGGATCACCCAAGGGATAAGGATTTCTTCAAAAAACAAACGCCGTTTATATTATCTTTCAAAACGCTATAACCAACCACCCGAATTCCATAATTATTTTCGTAAATATAAGACTATTCTCCGAAAAGTAGTCTATGCAGCTAAAGTTATGGAAAACGACAGGCATATACTAAAATCGAACAACCGGATGAAAGCCATGTGGAATATTGTTAAAAATTACACGTCAACTACTGAAAATAGCGAAGAAAATGTTTCTTTACTAAACGATGACAAAATCGTAACAAATCCTCAAGACATCGCAAATTTGTTTAATTCTCACTTCCCAGAAGTTGGTAAAATAACGAACTCAATATATCCAAATCAATGTCCTACAATTAAATCCACCCACGTACCCAATTCTATGTTCACTTCCGAAACTAATGCCAATGAAGTCATGAGAATCATCAGCTCATTAAAAAACAAATTTTCAACAGGCGTAGATGATATACCTGAGTTTATTGTTAAATTTTCGTCCCATGC
>NNCF01125948.1:602436-614535 GCA_002313205.1 Laupala kohalensis
CGTTCTCTGTAATTCCCTGCCCAAGAATATAAAAGACATTATGAAATTGAATATCTTCAAATCCGCGGTTAAAAACTACTTCCTGCACCAGTACTTCTTCTCTGTAAAAGAATTTATTGATTTTAATAAAAGTTAAATTCGTCTTGTACTTTATCACGCTATTGCTGTAGCACTTTTTAAATAACTTATAACAATTTCAAAAACTATTTTCTTANATTAATTTAGTTTTATGTGTACTCAACTTTGGCACGGTTGTGTACATAAATTATGTAGCCCCATCATGGCCCGGGATTTTCTCCGTTTTTCCTTCGGGTAGAGGCGGATTTCTTATACAGGTTCTCTAGACTTTGTCTAGGGGTGTGTTTATTGTAACAATAAATCGTGAATTTAGTGAGTTTTTTTTTCAACTCTTATGATTTTTAAACACTATACTCAGAATAATCTATAGTTCGATAATAACTTTTACATGTAAATTTACAAACATATTTGCGTTAAATTACAAACATATTGACATATATGTATTATAACTCGCAACTAACTTTTTATCTTATCTAGGAGCTTTTGCTGAAATTTTTGAATCCGCCTCTGCCTTAGGGCCCTTGATCGGAATTGATGGGATGGTCCCTTGGTAGCTTCCGGAGAGTAAATTAGTTTTTTGTCCTCCACGTGGTCATACGCATTCTGTACTGTTTTTTGACAATAAATTTATTATTATTATAAGAATTAAAATTCAAAAAAGTATAGCTGGAGTCCAAATGATAATCAATAGGATGTTAAAGGAATATAATGAAGTACTACAAGTGGGTATCTAGCTAACTTGTAAATTTTCTTTGTTTTAGGTATGTGTATGAGACTTAGGGGACGATCTAGAATACAGAAACAAGTTGAGGGCGGATGATGGGGTAAGTTGTATTCCGTAAACTGTTATCGTGATTTTCTGAGCTCTACTTTTATAAATGTGAGGTGCAGCGAACTTCATGAAGGTGTCTGTGTTCATAAATGTTCGAAATTGTGTATAATAGTTGATCGAGCAGATTGTCTTCTATAGTGAGAGACTGAACGCGATAACACGAGAAGAATACTACCCGAGAAGACATTATTCACGAAACTCCAGAAGATTGAATCAACGCCCAGAAATTGCTTCATAATGAAGTTACTATTCGGAGCTATAGTTGGACTGCCAATATCAATATTGATTTACGGCGTTCTACGGGCTACAGTTGGCGTCATTCATTCAACACTGATCATTCACTACTTCTATTTCAATTTGAATTACTCTAATAAATATTCTCGATTCGTACAAATCCATTCTAATAAGAAACTCTTATTACACACAAGACGTCCGACCAACTACTCGGTTATCGACGGTTAGACACTGTTGATGGTTAAGAATAAACTAATGAATGATATTCAAAGTTAATGGTCCAATACAAAAAAATCCATGTAACTTGTATAGTCCACTTTCGCTAATTACAATCGGAAGCTGACTTTCAGAAGAGTGGCAGTGAGGGGTATAGTAATCGCCACGTCCGGCACCACCAGCATGATGATTACGTTTTAATGAAACTTTGACCCTCTCGTCTCTCAACTGCTATAGATTGCTACGTAGGTCACTTGTTTCGGTCAGCTTGAGTTTTGCTTGAAGGTTTTCTTCACGCGCGCTTCAAGCTAGCTACCTTAGTTAGTAGGAGACCCGTGGCGTAGTGCCTAGCGCACTCGCTTTCTGCCTCTGATACTGGTTCAAACCCTTTCTTACCTAAGTAGAATTCGCGGTGGTGGACGAAGAGGTGTTTGTGGCAGGTTTTCTGGGGGTACTTCCATTCATTCCACCTCATTCTGCATGTCATAAGGTCATCTGAGAAACAGGTGGCGGTCGTGTGAAATATATTTTATCTTGGAAAATATGTAAAGAATCGTGTACAGGTACACATTTGCTTAGGACTGTTAAATTAGTTTTTGAATTATTTTGTCATTTCATTTATTCCGAAAAGGAACAGGGCCATTAGTGTAGATGTGCAGCTGAAACTATATAGCTTGCATATCAGTGACGCATAATGTGTCACTTATTGGACAGGAATCTATACAAAGACACCACGCAATGCATCCAAGACAATTATAGGAAAGTGAAGTAAATAGGAAAGTACGGGACTGAAGCGATGAACATTATCGACTAACCAAAACTGCTAATGAATGGTAGAATCAACAAGCCGCATTCGAGTATCGCTCTGTGATACGATACTGCATACATAGACGAAATGAAGCAAAACTTTTCTTTCATAGCGTTAGGAATTGCGTTCTGCCAGTCTGCCATTTTTTAAAAGTTTCTATTCGTCATAAAACTTGGTTTTACTAGACTTTATAGGGTCCAATATACAACGATTTTGAAACTTTTTTGGATAATCGAAATGTCAAAAACGTAATACATAATTATAGTAGAGAGAGATAGTTACACAAACCTGTTTTGGAGAAATGTGTATGTACAAGGGAAACCTTACTGATCTTTTACGTGAAAGAGTATCTAATCAAATTGGACATTACTGTCCCGTGCTGTATATGAATAATAATCATATAAACATAACTCCATATTTCCCTTTTTTCAGAATTATTACAAATAACTGCATTTTGTACTAACAGTACTGGCTTTCGATGTAGAGAAGTCCGACTTAGGTCTACACTCGTACATTCGTTTCATCAATACTGACTCATTCTCCTTAATTCCTGGCCACCTGATTCCATTCTACAAATTTACACAATTGATCCGGTCACCAAATAATTCGGATAGTTGGATTAGTTCTATAAATAAAAAAACTTTATCCTATTAACAATACTTGGTAATTGTGGTGCTTTAGCAACATTATCAAAGCATGATAAATTAAAAGTCGTTTCTATGTTGCTCATTTTTTTATTATTGGTATTAGAAAGCTTTTTCGGCTGCATAGCAACCATCGTCAGTAACATACACTGAGTGTTGAGGAATATTTTTGGCACTCAGTGAATGTTACTGACGATGGTTGCTATGCAGCCGAAAAAGCTTTCTAATACCAATAATAAAAAAATGAGCAACATAGAAACGACTTTTAATTTATCATGCCTATTAACTATACATTTTAGCATGGTCTAAAAGAGAACGTTAATTGAACCAACAAGCTTCTCAATATTTTCATGCTGTACAGACCAGAAAACATAATTTATAATCATTAATAATTAAAAAACGATACCAATTATATAAAAACAATTTATTAATAAAAAATTCACATAAGAGTTCATGAACACTAAAAGTAAATTAATTCTATCATAAAAATATATTTCATACTCAAAAATATTTGACAGTTTTTTTTCAGTTTTCTCCAATTAGTTCACATTTCATTTTGAAACAATCCTTAAAACATTATGTTTGCAAATAACTTCGCGGTTCCCTTCAATGCATTGAAATATTTAGTCCATTCATGTTCATACCAGAATACACTAAAAAATAGTGTGCCAGTAATAACTACTTATTGTAATACAATATTTTATACATGATAATCTTCTCTTGTTTCAACAATGAGTGCTCTTGTTAATTATTATTAAGAAAAGAACAATTAAATGTTTGAACCATGTATATCATATGGCAATCACAAGACAAAAGGTATTGGTATAGATTTTCATTTCACTTCAAGTAAATATCATCGACTTAATAATCCTAAAATGGAATGTTTTGAAATGCACAGTAGAAAAACAAAGATTATTATTTCTTCCTTTGGTATTTCACACAGATGTAATTATTTTAAATCATGTTGTTGGATTCGTAAGTTCCAACCACTTGACATGATAATGTATCACTAATGAGTAGCAATTATATTGTAATAACAAAATAATATTGTTCATATTAGGGGATACATTTTTAAAATGCATAAAAATCAACCACAAAAATACACATTGCAGTCCACACCAATATTTGCTTGGTCTCTCTGAAAATTGGACATCTTTACCTCTATAGTAAAATTCATAAAACGATAATAAAACTTAAATCGTAGAAAAGAATTGAGATAGATTTTAATTTTTGTACAATTATCAACAAATATTTATTTACATATTAAAATTAAAAAAACTTAAAATCATGTAACAAAATATACGATGCCGGCATGGCCCAAAGCTTTTGAAATTACGAGTATAATGAACGCATGCAGAAGATAGCCGTCATAAAAACCAACAATGTTATCCATAATACTAAGCACAGAACTTATCAAATTCAGTAAAAACAATTATGTTATAAACTGATCTGTTCAAAATGTAAGGGTACGAATAATTAAATCAAAAATGTAGAATACCGACTTCTGCAGCTACTCACTGATCATATTATAGCGATTTCAAACAATCTCGTAACAATTCGAAATATTACTGAAAAAGATGTAGAAAACTAAAGCATATATCTTTTGAATTAGAAAATTAAAAACATTATCTTGCAGCCATTGATTACGGTAACATATTGCCTGTCATTTTTGATTGCACACACAAGACATAACGTATCATTGGTATAATATTGGCTAGTACAGTCTTGTAAAATGAACACTTATTACTAAAGGGCATTAAAACCTTACAGTGTTGTAATTATTAGCGTGTCATCACACAGTCACACCAGGTGATATTTTCATTTCTTAAATTATATTGCAAGCACTCTCGCAAATACAAAGCAGAAGCAAAATGAATCACCCTAAAATACAAACTTCTTGCAGTGAACACTTCCACATCGACAAGGTTTTGTTTTCCTGATGACATTTGCATCCATCCGTGAAGGATCCCCAACATAATCTATGGTCAACTCTTGGCCGGCTGATATGAAATCTACAGTGAAAAAAGCCAAGTGAGGTAAGCTAGGATCCAAACAATCAATCCACACGAAACACACCGTTAAGTTAGGATTGCAAGAATGATTGATAAATCTCGAAACAGTTCCATAATCCGTAGCATCAACTGTGTATTTGTAATTTGCACCATTGTAATCCATGTCAAACAAATAGGTATGCTGGTTTCCCTGATACTTCTCTATTCTAGCTTCAGCATCCGTGTTGTCAATCACTTCTCCAAAGTAAGTGCATACGTAAGTACCCTTTTTTATATCTTCCAAGGTTTTCACTCCCCATCCGCGGTTATCCGTTGTGCGGAAGATACACAGTTTTACCTTGCGTCCGTTCTGCACCACGCGATTCGCACAATTGCTCTTGCATCGACAACGCTTGTTGCATTCGTAAATGGGCATGTTGGGAGACACTCTCAAAGTCCCTTGGAGGGTGTACGCAAATCGGAACGTGGCTAGTGAACTACAGCACAGAGATTTTCTGTCGCAGGTTTTACACTTGCAACCTACTGGCGGGTCGTCGGGAATGATCACGTTGGGACCCGGAATGTACTGGTTGATATAAAAGAAGTTGTCTGGAGGACCTTCTAAATCGAAGAGGTTTTCCACTATTATGGGCGCAGGGTCATTACTCAAGCCGTTCATTTCTTCTTGCCATTCCTTCAAAGCGACCAACTGGCGTGACCTACGAACAAATAAATACTTCAACAACAAAGCTTTCTTCAGTCGCATTTCCAAATCTTTGCGATTTTCTTTCTTTTTTTTAGCCAAAGAACACGCCATTGAGCGCAGTTTTTTCTCAGAGTGAACAGTTAACAACTGTTTATTCTTTTCCATCAACAAAGATTGAAGGAAGTATTCCAAGTTCGTTTTCGTGGGTTCCACCACAGAATCTATGGTTTTATCGACTACTTTCTCTTCATTTCGATAAACAACGCGATCAAGATACTTTTTTATCCTCGTTTGACAGTCCAAATGTTCGGCAGGTTCCCAAGTGTTGTATTTAGGTTGCCAGAATTTCCATTTAACTAGGAAATAAACCTCTCCGTTTCCAAAGTTGCAACGGTCCACAATTTTTTCTACCTCATAAACCCCCTTTTGTTTTCCCCAATCAGTCTCATTATCATCGTCATGATCCGTTTCCGGTGCATCGCTGTCATTTTCGATTATATTTCTGTTTCCTTTCTTCGTTTTAACTGCTTCCACACACTTTTGCCTCTTCAACTGACACTTTACGTCAATGTCACCCTGGTATTCAAGCTCAAGAAGGCCCACACACATGAGATCCATGGATCGTAATTTAGAAGCCGCTGACCTGTAATAAAACAAGTAATTGAAAAAAAACAACATAAGAAACATAAACATAGGAAAATATAAATTATTATTAAAGAAAACGTCAATCAATGTCAGCATGCAAACAGAACCAAGTAGAAAAAGAGAAGTATAAATCAAAGAATGTTAATGATAAAAAAAGTAACATGATTACCCTAAACCATTGAATGTATATGTAAGTCCTTAAAATACACAATTCTCATAGACAATGGTCAAACATATACTAAATAGATCTAAAAGAAATTTTTAGGATAATTAGGATAAGTTTACTCGCGATGCTATTAGAAAGAAGGAGAAAGAAAGAGCATTGTATCACATTGATTACTGTAACAAGGTAGGACTTGCGTTCTCTTAAAAAAATGATTCCTTGACAAGAAAATTAATTTCAAAAGCAGTAGACCCTGAGTGTGAAGTTCAACAGCCATACTGAATCTTTTC
This sequence comes from Laupala kohalensis, assembly GCA_002313205.1. NCBI lineage: Eukaryota > Metazoa > Arthropoda > Insecta > Orthoptera > Trigonidiidae > Laupala > Laupala kohalensis. Next base: position 609,044 of record NNCF01125948.1, read on the forward strand.
CAGTAAGCCCGTTTATACAGCAAATGGGAGAAAAATTAACAGACAAAAGTTTTGCGCGTGCGCACTTCCACTGTGTGTCCCTCCATGTTTCCATCCGTACCTGATTTAGAAAGACATATCCTTCACAAACATTCTTGACCACGACTGATATATGTTACGTTTCATCACTCTGTAATAACAGGTATAACTATTGTCAAGAATTATTATCGTAACAGATTCTTAAACAAGAATTGCCAATGCGAGAATATGTCAATACTTCCTAAAATATTGGCGTTCCATTCGCTCACGTGTATTTCGCGACTTCGTACGAATATTCTTTTTTAAACTCTTCCTTTATATCAACTAAAAATGTAATTACTAAATGTTGGTGTTTCGGTAGTATCCATGTGTAATTCAACTATAATCTACCTCTAGCAAGACTCGAAGGAACTGCTGTTGCTACTGATGGCAATTCACACTCGTTAAATACCCACCAATTTTCACACACTTCCGATTGGAGATCATACAAATATATTTAAAAATGTGTTGTTTTAAATCATAAAATAAGAGATGAAATATATCATCGCAGGGTATAGTCAACTCTCGAATAACAGAAAGAGTTGTATCGGTTTGAATTTTCCGGGCGAGTTAAAAAAATAACTTCACACAATCCGTTTTTAAAGACCTATGGTAGAACACGTATTGCGAAAAATTCGATTATCCTGAAATGTAAGAAGACAATTTATATGACACTAAACTATAATCATTTAAATATTTATTCTGCAAGACACTGAATAATAGAGACATACAAAAAACGGAATATAATGAACATTATATACATTGATAATGAAATAAGTTACACAGGCTTCATACGGAAAGACGTTACATGAGAGTCTTTCTCGTCGTTTGTAGAATCCCGTTCATCTACTCTCAGTGATTCTAACTAAAGTAATGAGACACGTTTTTTTTCACACTTCTTCTTAATAATAGTATCTTCTTTTTGTCGATGTGCATGTTCAAGACTACTTATAAATTGAATCCAAAGGGTACTTCATGAAGATGAAAGTATTTTTTAAATCCTAAAATACGACTTTTTTTTAATAATTGTGAGCGCATCAAGTGTAATTAGTGTATATTACACGTGCATAAGAAGTATTTCACTTGAAACGTTATAGGGTAGTAAAATAATTTCTACTGTCCCAATAACCGTGTTTTGACCCTCTAAAATCCGTCAAAACATTTTAAAAATGTATGTGTGCATCAAATCATGCTTAGAAACGTACACTCGAAACTTTTGAAACAGCCTACAATGGATTCATGTAAAGTAACGAAAGTATTTTCACAGTAGCTCGGAACATTGAGAAGATTCTACGTAGAACACTGCGAGAACTCAGACCTTTGTCCGCCGGAGGCTGTAGAACGAGAGGCAGAGGACGGAGGCGGCGAAGGCTTAGACCGGCGGGCAGGCCGACGCCATTTTTCCCCATTTCCTCCCGGCGATCGGTTCCGCAGAAACCAATCTGAATCCTGCCACCGCCACAGCAGCCAGCAAGTCTCCATCGCCATGATGTCCTGTAGTAATGGTAGTGGTAGTAGCGCAAATGTCACCACCGCCACCACTACCACTGGCCGGCGGGGAAGGAAAACCTCCAAGAGTGAGAGCTCTTTTATTCAAACTCCTTTGGGATATTCCCAACGCGAGAGGGAAAAAGGCTGAGACACTTTCTAAATCGCGGAGACTTGAATGTAGTATCTGCAGCTTTTCACAAAATCAGCAATGTCAATCATTAATACATTCAACATCATCGACGTTGAGACGATTTCGCTTTAGCTCTTCGAAGCTCTAAGGATTTGCTCTTTCCTCTCAGTCTGGGAGTGCGAAACTCATAGCAGTAACTCAAACCGTGAACTGAATCACATCCATTCTTTTGGAAACCGCTGTCATAAAACAACGTGTAAGAGCTTTGCCATCCAATAAATGGATTCGCATGTAACCTTATCTGATGAGAAACTATTTACCTCACTACTCATCCATGATACTCCCAATAGAACGTATTGAATTGGATAATATATATTTGTGTATTTTTTACACCTGCATCTTCTGGAGTATTTCGAATTGGGACAGCAATTACATATGTTTTACTCAAAAGTCACGAATATCATAAAGAACAAAGTAATAAATACACATATAAAAAAATTTAAAAATATTTTATGATGGTATTAAATATGCACTTCATTCGGGTATCCGGAAATAAACCATCCCCTTGCGATATACACGAGATATTTTGTTACTGAATACGTAAAACGAGTATCGAAAATTTAAGTATTTTAAGCGCGATGCGGTGATGAAGACTTTTATAGATTCTTTAAGCATCTGCTACTAATATCAAAAAAATATAAACCTCGAAAAAAAAATGTTTCTGTTAAGTCGTTAACCAACTAGGGGGTAATTATTTATGTCACCATTATATTTGAAAAGATTGCTTCGCGTATTTGATCAATCTTTGGAAATGTAAATAAAAAAAATTATTTTGAAACTAATTAAACGGAAACATACACAAACATTAAGACAGATGAATAAGTAAAATAGGGAAATTTCCTTGAACTCATTCTTTTATCCCAAACAACCAACCCTGTAAGCAGCATGTTAAGTTCAATATCCAATCACTTTCCAGAAATTTATACACAGATATTTTCTATTTAAGTATCAGTATAAAAATGCTGAAGTCGGAAAATTATAATATGACTAAGGGCATTCGTAAACTGAAACAACCACCGCCAACTTATGTAAAATGCAGGATATGTAAAATGCAGGATATTTTTCGTTATTTTTAATTTACACAGGATTAATTGTGACATGTACTGTACATTATGATCTTATGATTTGTTCATTTTTTAATTCATTTTACTTCTCTTTTTTTTACGCGAATCGTTTATTAGTTTACTGGACTACTCAGAACAACGGGTCTCATTACAATCAAACAGCGGGCAAGTCATTTTGTGGTACTCTTCTAGAAAGTTTAATACACTCAACCTATAATAAGAAAATAGTTCAACGTGTAGCCTTTGACTCAAATACAAACACAATGTCATTTACATCCGGATCTCATACAATTGAAAAAAAAGAAAGATAAATCATCTCCTTATTGCCCCATAAGAAAGTGTAGTACTGTGACATAGCTGTGGATGTCTGAGGAATATCCAGGCTTGGAATCCGGCATGTGTGAATTCACAAGGAGCGTCTGGGAGTTAAATCCACCAACGAACTAAGTGGGACACAGCCCTAAATGGCGGTTTTCGTCGAGCGAAGAGAGTCCGATTAAATTAAATAAATGAATCCAATCACATTGTAAACAAATGAACAATAAAATGTCATGTTAGTTTTTAAGTAAAGCAAAATTTTCGGCAAATTGTTTTCCCATCCATAATATACGAATTCTATTTTAATTTTTCTAAAATAAATTTCGAAGAGTCATGTTGATTGATAATCTCCAAATTTGAAACAAAAATGAGACATTCGAATGAAGAGTTGTAGGTCCTGCTAGTCTTCGCAAAGACATAACCACTGAGCAAAGGCGCATCTACTAACAAAACTGCATAGAAAACGTCCGTGTCTTCTCAAGGAAGTGGCTCGCTTCCTCTGTCGCTTCGTGTCGGCTGGAACGTTGGGTTGCGGAGCGAGGGTCGCGGGTCGATTCCTCAACGCAATCGATCCATCGCACTCGCGACGCTGGTGACTTCCGCGTCTCTCTTGAAAACGCGCGCCCTGAGTGCAGGAAATATAAAGTAACAATTTGTTTTGAAAAAGAAAATTTACGGAATCCCACAACTACTACCTATCGTACTTTTGTAATTAAGGATACGGGAATTGTCAATCTTTGATGTGTAACATTTTTGTTTAAATGCTCATTTACTTTAACCTATTACCAGGTTACCTTCCTCTAATATTTATTTTGCCCCACAATTCGTCATATGGACAGATATTCTCGAGGACGGTTCCCACGATTTTTAAGTAATTCACAGAAAAAAAAAGTATTTTGGTAACGCAGTCTACCATGATTTCCGAATAGGATCGTAACCAAAGCAATACGGAAGTTATTGCACTTTGTAGCTATACAAGCAAATACACGACTGAACGATTGCTTGACGGACTTATAGAAGAAAATAATAAATATCAAAATCATAAATATCAATGAAAACCCTTTTACGCTAGATAAATTTGTCCTAGTTAGAAGTACTTGAGAAAGAATTAAATCGTCATATCACTGACATAATTAATAAATGTAATGGTTTTCCGGTCTAATGCAATCCCCCACTCAGTACAGACCAGTACATGATCGTCCACTCACACGCAACACACACTGAGATTGGATTCCTTCCATCCGAATGCAAACACATACGTGACGGCGGTGAACGTCCGGTAGTGGCAGAGCGGTGACGGTGGCGGGCAGTTGGACACGGAGACGTGGCTCGCTGCCAAGCGCCAGGCAGCAACCTCCGCTTCTCCTCCACCGTCGCCACACCGGAAGCTTCCACGCAAGCCCCTTGCTCCCTTTACGACATCGTATACGCAGACGGGGATATGACGTGGCCTTTATGTGGACACCGCAGCCAAAGTGAAACGGAAAGTCCAGTGCGTCCGTCGGCGCTGCGCTGCGCGGTGTTTCCACCTCACAAATGCACATCTCGCACTTGGCGAGCGGGAACGTCGGCCACTTGCCACTCCACGTCCCACGGACATTTGAATGTGCTGCGAACGGAAATAATAAACTACGGGACAGATATCCTTTCTTCACAAGAAGGTAAACATAGTAAAGGCGATTGCTACAGAAATTTGTGAAACAGTGAAGTCCATGTCGTGACATTAATTCGTTCTATTTCCCACATGATAAATACGGATGAGTCAAGTTTTTACAGCCACTCGCCTATAACCGAACTGATTTGCGCGGGGCGATCATCGATAGTAGGCTATGCATATTGGTTTAGAGGAATTATACCATGTATAAAACCTCACCTAAAATCATATTCAGCTCTTGAGGGAGTCAAACCTGAAAGTTTGGCGTAGGGGCACACGATATCACAACTCCGATCCTCGGTGTTTTATGAACTCGCAGATCCATATAATCATTTAACTGGAAGTGCTCGACAACTTCTTTACCGTATTTGTGCGCAAGAGAATATTTTTAATATCAATTTGAAACAAACAGTATGAAACAGTATAAATAGAATTAAGGGATACAAATGGAAAACGTCGTAAGTATCAAAAATATGTTTTACATCGGACACAAAAAGCTGATTAAACGCTGTAACTAAAAATAAAAAAATTGGAAAAATCATCATAGATTGCTTGTTTGATGTTGCAACAAAAAAAATTTAAAAAGTATCCAAATTTGAGGTGTTCTGTTGATACCATTGTAAGAATCAAATAATTTAAATATGAACTATGTTCGAAATGTCTCATGTGATTTCCCAAAAAACGCTCGAAATACCACGGATAGTACCCAAAAGAGTGG
>NNCF01125948.1:614644-627464 GCA_002313205.1 Laupala kohalensis
TATATATATATATATATCATAATATCGATTTTTCCGAGTGTTATTGCATGCCATGTTTGCTTCGTGACGATGTGAGCGCCCGCGCTATCTTTTGACCATCATGGCAATTCTATCAACAGACGGCACTTGATCGATTACCACAGAATTGGCGTTGCCGAGAATATTTCCCATTTTCTCCAGTTAGATCCTTCGTTATTTATATGTCTCAGTTCATTAATAAAATGCGTAATAAACCCTTTTCAGCAGTTTCCAGACAATGCTTATCTTTTTTTATTTCAGTGAAAAGTAGGAACATATATTTCGAACATTAAATTTCAATTTAAAACGCTTTTTGTATCGTTCTTTGTGTATTCTTCTTTCGTCGTTGTGAACTAGGACGTAACAGTTTGCCTGGTTCGTAGAATACTCGCGTCGGCGACTGTGTCGGCAATATATTTATCGTATTAGTAATAGTACCTCAACATGATTGTCAAATCTAAATTTACTACCATCTACCATTCAGTACTCAGAAGACAGAAATTCAAAAAAGTTGTTACTTAAATTAAACCTTAAAGATATTTACAGAAAACACAATTAAAGATATGTTGTTATTCGTGTTATTCAAGCATGCAAATTTAAAATACTTATGTGTCTACACATCTATTTCTATCTCCATAAGACTAAACCAGAGTGGAAGAGATTCGACAGATTAGGAAATGTATGAAACTGCAAAATAAAGGTTTGTAAAAAGTTAAAAATATTCCCTACATTATATCTCGTATTTCATTACAAATTAAATTCTATGCTTAGAGTGAACACTCTTTCAAATATATCTCTTTAATTCATGTAAAAATCGAGTTTTACGGTTTTATTTAATTTGTGTTTATTGAAAACGGATTCTTTTGAATATATATCAAGCATTATCTCCATGCGTGACGCATGAATAAATTTACTTAAACTCTAAAACAAACACAAAGTACACCAACTGCATTGATTTAGTCAATAATACGTTTACCATTTATCATAAATAATATTAACTAATGTTGTAAATTATGGTCATATAAATTAAGATAAAGTATGTCTTGCAAATCAGTCGATATTATAAGGGAATATAAATCACAGAAAGCATCAATTAAAATTTCAATATACCACCTAAGATACTTTGACTTTTCAATATTAAAAATACTTCCAAATCAATTTTAAACACAAATTCAAACCGTTTTCGACTGTATTTGCTATCAGTTTCTTATAAGCACTCTTGTCCACTTCCTCATAGTGGAAAACCCTTTAGTCGAAACAATTTTTAAGAAATGCGTATCTTAGGTGGAGAAAACGACTATATTATTTTGGAGTCACTTTTGTTGAGATATTTGTACAACGGAACCCAACTATTTTTCCGTTTCAGTTCTAAACGATTTTGGAATTACGGTCCTCGAGAATAATTTCGGTGTTTTCAGATGTAGACGAGAGTATTACATTTAAAAAATCATTATTGAAAGAAGGCTTTAATGAAGAACAGTTAGGATCAACGAGGCTTACGCGCAATCGATTACACCTTCCCTCAATTAGATCAACATTCGATAATCTGAAATAGGTAAACTAACCTCCAATGATAATAGTGTTTCGGAACACAATACGATGATGAGGAAGTGCTCTGGCGTTACGGCAGAAGCGCACGACCGCGCCGCGTCGTCACTGGATCAATGCCCCACCACGCAGCGGCGGCCAACTGCGGAACTAGCGTGTCTCCCCATCTTCGTCCTTCTCCTCCTCCTTCCCCCATTCAACCTCCATCCCCCCCTTCCCTCTTTCACAGGCGCATGTTGCGAGAGGCATGCTTCATTCCCTGGTCCCAGCATTCCCAACACCCGACTCCACCTCGTGTCGGATTCATATCCCTTTGTAAGGGCTGCTTCCTCAATGGCACTTCGCACTTCCACCACGGTTTCTCTCTTTTACACTCATTCCCTCATATTCTCCTCGCACATCATTTCCTTCGTCCTTCGAATAATGTGCGGCTCACTTCCCTAGAATCTGGAACGTATGCTTTTACTTCTGTTCTTCGCTTCTCCGACAAATTCTGGTGGGTTTTATTCTTCTGGAATTATGGATGTGTCCCATAATTATCAGTCATTTCAACTTACAGAAAAGGTCGCATATTTTACTTTGAATAAAAAATACTTCAGTTTCTGCCGTACAGAAGCCTTTTTACAAAACTGCAAGATTTTTCATTTGTTGTTGTTTTTTCAACGACTACGTTTTTTACTCATACTACATAAACCACAATACGATACGCCAATGATCTCTTTCAAGTAGATCCCGGTTAAAATAATCGCAGATCGTCGTACAGAATACAGGAGTACAAATGACAGCGAGATATTCGCAGTAATTTATGTTAATTATGTACGCCGATAGGTATATCACATGAACAATTAAATGCATTTTTATAAGTGAATATTTTCGATTCCATTTATTTCAAAAGAAACTTACTTACCTTTAATTCGTTGTGTCTAGTATTGATGTCCTACAGTATCAAAGCATCGTACACGTCGTGTAGTTTGAGTTTTTCATTCGGTAATCGAAATACTTATCCAAATTAACATAAAATTCTGACGTACTGTTCCATAAAATTGTGACTATATAGAATCGATTCCATTCTTATTCGATGTGTTTTATTTTTGTGCACATGTTCTCTCTCGTTTACTCTAATTTTGATTTTTCGGTGACATTTTAACACATGTTACGGATTTCAAGAAAGGAAAAACACATCTCCGAAAACATACGTAGTCATATCCAATTAAAAACACGACCTATTAAATACAATATTTTGTATACATCATAATAATTTGATTAGTTGTACACATTTCTCCAAATCGTTCATGTAGGTTCCAGGAGACGGTCTAAGTTTAAAGATTATTTTCGAAGCAATCCAAATGCATCTTGTAAGTCTATAGTACAATATGACATATTTCACGTATTTACTCATCCATCATAAGTTTGGATAAATTATCTGTTTATCTTGTCCCGAAAACATGTTTCTAATAATAACATTTTTCCTACGTGTAATGCGCAGGGTCATTCTTTAATACGAAGCTCACTTTCATTATATGGGAATTACAGAACAATTGAGCATAAAGATTTTTTCTTTTTATAACAAAGCTTTTTTTTAACCTTTCCTTCAATTCAAGAAGAATTTTATACAAAAGAATCATCTTGACATGATAAACAACACAATTTTCCTGTATCGAGCCAGCCAAGTAGTATTTAACTCTAATGATACCACATCCTGGAACTGACTTTATCGCACAAAATGTCTCTTAAAAAGCAGGAAGTGGGTGGGAGACAAGCGAGTCTCATCAGGCGACGGTATTCTGTTCCATATACAAAGTTGAGCAATAAAAAGGATCTAGGTTACATTAGACTATGAACTCAGTTAACCATCTCGCTTCACGATTCTGACGCATAAATAGCTCGTTCGTGCAAATTAGTATGGTGGTCGATGAATGGAGTCCTAATTGAAGCAGCGTCTTTTGTATTCCACAGGAAGCACAATTAACGGTGTATATAAAGGGATAGTGGAATAGAGAAAACCTTTTAAGTTGTAGAACCAAATAATATACTGGAAACATCAAAGAAGACTTCAAAGGAATTTTATATTAAAATATAAACAAAATATGATGCCGTATATTATCGAGGTTTAATTCACAACGTGCCTTGCCAACCATCGGTTAAATCCTTATAATTAATGAAGCTTCAAATACTTATTACGAATTTGAGAGGTAGATCGGCACAATTTTTCATAATATATTTTTTACTGGCATGTTCGACTCTCCATGTTAAATTTTAATTAAGATATACGTTGCTCATCATTTCTTATTTTAATAGTTTATGAACACCAGTAATGACGCTAATCTCTTTAAATTTTCAAAATTTTAAAGCTTGGTAAACCCAAAAAATATATTTTTAAAATCTGAAATTTGTACCGGTCTTTACAACAGAAAACAAAATAGGTGGGTGCCCCGTAAAAATGTCAAAAGTTAACTTTTTAAGAACCACACTAATATACATACAGTGGTGAGTTTATTCCAATATTGAGTTTCATACTGTCGTCTCGAAATTATTAAATAGAAGCCATATTGTTGGGATAGCTTTATTTTGGTTGAATGAATAAACAAATTTGGAGGTGTGAGCTGATCGACATATCTTATGTCCCCTACGTCTCCTGGCCGTCGATTAAGCAAACGTTTCCTCCACAACAATGTATTCGGAAGTTAATCGTAATAATATCCTGAACGTTGGTACCTGGAAACTGAGTCCATATGCTCCAACCACAGTAAACAGGTTGGCTTGACCGTTGTACGGGGAAGTGTCCCAGATTTGTAGTAGCAAGTCAGATGAAAATTATGGACGGGCTTCGAGGGTGGCTGGCACACAGCACCCTGACGACCCGAGTATTATATCTGCGTCTAGATCCCAAAATACATTTAGTATAAAGAAAAGATTGGGACGATCCATTCCCAATCAACAGTCATAAATTTTAGAATACTATAATGCATATTGGGAAGAACATTTTGCAATAATAAATAAATAAATTTACTGTCAAAAAAAGCAGTTACCTACTACGCATCACCACGTGGATGACAAACTAATTGAACTATTAAATATTTTTTATTAAATATAATTTAATAAAAAACTGTTTCAATGTTCAATAATAAAAACACACAATCGTTTAAATTTTATTGTAAAGAATTGATATTATTATACTATATTCTCAACCGCAATATATTGAATCGTTTCGTATTTAAACATATGAATTATGTTTCAAACGCAATATAACATGGTTCGTCAATAAACTGCTTAAGGGGTAATGAAACCAGAGAGACTGATGTAGCTGACAAGTGACCGGCATTTCATTAAACCCTTTTCCGATAGGTTGCTGGTTGGTTACACGCAGCGCAGTTGTCAAAGGGGACACACGAGGCGGCCGAACTAGCGTTCTCTATGAAAGAAGCAGCGCATCTGAACTACGCAATGATATAGGGAAAGAAAGCCAAGACTCATACCTATTCCAAGAAATAATTCAATCATTTTCTTGTACTAAAACATTGTTGCAAATGAATTAAGGTCTCCATCTGAGAATACCATGCTATAGAACATTTTCTCTATGGTTTCAAACTCGAAACTAAAATAGCGATAACTCCTAACAACACAATATTCAATACTGTGTTGAACCAAGCTCGCAGTCTGAAATTTATTTCGGTGGTGACACAGTTCCCTAGTCGAAAATTTATTGATACGAACAGTGAAGTTATTTCTCCTTAAAATATTTTCGATTTGTTCAATGGTTTACTTTATGCGATTACTTAATTAACTATTTCATACAGATAATGATTTGCATAGCAAGGTAATGAATTTCAAGAGAAGGACGGGCTTTGCAAATTCTCCTTTCGGCTGTGTGCTCGACTAGTACTAGAATAACACGAAGTTAACTTCATCTGTCACCATTCTCGAGCCTGATCAACGGAGAAAAATAGTCTGGGTATCTTAACTCAGTTTTCGCAATGTGTATTAGATATTTTACATTTTTCTTTCGAATAGGTAATTAATACACTATATATCAACCCTTGATAAGATCGTTTAATGTGTATAATTATTCTAGATTTATAAAACAAACTTAAGTTCAGGGTGGCTAGTGATTCTCCATTACAAAATTTCTTTGACATTACAAAACTTAACTTTCCCTGACTATTATCGTACTACATTAATATACGCACAAAAAATACTTAAACAATTGAACAACAAACATCATAGCAGGTGAAATCTTATAAAAATAAAGACGTAATTTTATAAAAGGAAATTATCAATAAGTCATAAATCATTCTTCAATAACAAATAACAAACAAGCAAAGTTATCAGAAATAAAAAAAACAAAACAAATCTCGGTATTATACTGATTAAAGAATGTCGAAAGTAGCCGTGTCGCTGTCCCTTTGTCGTTGCAGCGGCGCGAACACTACCGTAACTCTTGAAGCAATTGCTAACAGTTCCGTTAATTCTTGTTGCGAACTGCTGAAACAATAATTAACTGCGTGTATTCATAAGTCCGGGGAATCAGATTTGTGTTTGGCATAAAAAATATAATCAAAGTTAGACCACAATCTAACATTTTACGCGATAATCAAAATAAAATATAGTGTCAAACTTTGTTTTACACCTACACATGGAGAAAACAAACTCATACTCTTTATATTGTTAATATGCAAATAATGACACACTCGTTGCAACAAAGGATTGCGACTGGCTCTGTCTGGCACAACTCTAATCACGCTTTATCAAGTCCATTGGAAGAAACGCCGGTTACTTTCGCTGTCAATGAGGTAGCTCTTCTTGCTACCAATGAAAGAACTCCCGGGTTATTGGGTTGAGCAAGCCGCCTCAAACTAATTCAAAAAAAAAAAGAAAAAAGATTATTTATAGAATTCGTGGAGTATTTTTAAATAGACGACCTTTGTTTTTGGTTTTATTTATTTTCTCCCTGAACAGTGAGCAAATTCCGTGACTTTTCCAGAAACAGAAAAATTAGCTGACTTTTCCCAGTTGCTCGCTACTCTGTTAGTTTTACACCAAGCTGTGTAAGCCCAAACATTATTTCTCTTTTAGACTTAAAGAGTTTAGAACTTTATTGATACAGCACCATTGACAAAGAGAGGAGCAGAGCGATTGTGAAATTCACTCCCGTTCGATACATGCGGTGCTCCTGTTCGAGAGGAGCAAAGCACCGTCTGGGAGCTTATGGACAGCAACGCGGAACCGCAGATCCGATTCGGAAACACTAAGCGATTCGCCGACTGGGAGAGCAACACGGCTTCTGTTCCCAATTGGAGAGGAATCGATAGCGTCGCCGATCGTAAATCACACGTAGCTCGCTCCTCCCATTTTACTGAGTCCTCAAGGGCAGCGTATTAACGGCGAGCGAATTTTAATTCCCTCTCTCGACGACGTTCCTTGGCAACGACAAAGGGATTTTATCCTTCTCACGATAGATTGCGAAGATGACGTATTATATTATCAAAAAGAACCAGTTTCCTGTACAGTCACCTTTTATTACGTACTAACAGTCCGTATTTAGTCTGGAGTAAAGTTAACAGGCAAGCACTGGAAACTTTCCAATTTAAGTACACTGCATTCGCACGGTACAGTTTCTTCGTTTACATACTTCAGTTATCAGTTGGTTATTATAAATTGGTTACAGTAAATTATTTAAAACTTAAAACGCATAGAATATCGTAACATGTAAGGCAATCTATAGACTATAACAGGGATTAACCAAATTCACACGAAGGAATTTCCCAAATTTTAAGCGACAAGCGCTAACGGACGAAAGAGTATTCCTATCGAACAAGATTTATGGTACGGTGTATATCTATCGATGAGAGTTAACCTGTTATTACTTCAAGGCGGCATGGTTCGAGCATCAAGCAATGATTCGTTTGGAACATAAATTTGGCTTGAAAATTAACATCCTACAAGAAACTAATACGCGTTCACAAGGAAATGACTAAAATCAGTAGTATATGATTTACACTTTTCATGCATTCGTGATTATTGCATACGCTTTTGATCAAAGTGATGAAATGTGTAGTAAAAACCTCTCGATTATCAACTATCTTCATGAAACACGTACGATTAATACCGAATGTACTTGCTAAGTACTACAACCATTGATTGTCTTATTCCACTTAAAATAATTTTTATACTAAATTAATCCATACATAATGCATTTCTATACTAAATTTTCGAACAAAACCTATGTATTTTGTTACCCTACGATCATCAAACAATAATACATTATAATTCTAGTAATTTCTGAATGTAACTCTTTACTTTTAGAGTATTACGGGAACGTAACAGAAATTGATATTGGAAAAACATATCACCTTTTTCATTTATTTAATCTGTTTGAGGTGGATTTGTACATTAATAAAAATTTTCCAGTATAAAAAATGTTGATAATGATATACTGAATACTAGCCAGTATACTGATTGGACCAAATCGAAATATTTTGTAGATAATACAATAAATGGAAATTTATTCACCCAAACTTGTGCAAATTGAAAGGTACTTAATATTAAATACTCTAATCCCGCAAAGTATAGATTGCTTATTTCGGTTACGGAATAGAATGAATTATTTCCTACTGGAAACTAGGTAGAAGTACAAATTAAAGAATACCATTTTTTCATACATGATTAGTTTTCTGAATTTAAAGTTGACGAAGTTCCTTATCTATTGCCCTATGTTTTTATCAATATAACTTTAAAAGCAAATTAAATTTTACGTAGTGAAAATTCATGATCACTTAAAGTTAACGGAGTATGATAAGTAACAAATTTCCCATGAATCGAATATACCTTCAAAATAAGATAGTCCAAGAATTATGTAATTCCACGAATCAAGAAAGTTTCAAGTAATACAATTCATTGAAAACTTTACGTCACTCAGACACAAAATAATTCGTTTAATGTTTACGAGAGCAAACCACTTTGGTTGCAGGCCATCCAAGTCGAGTACACATAGCCTCTTTCGCATCCTATTGAGGTAACGTGAGCAATTTCGCAGCCACAAATCCTGGCGGTTCGGAAAAGCATCCTGGTCCGCATTCTAAATGCGTTTCAGATTCGCTCCAAGGAGCACCACAAGGCTCCCTTATACTTTACTTATGGGCGATGAATCATTTCCTACCTTCTCCAGCAGAATTCCTCCCTGTGCAGGATGGAGATGTTATCCTATTCCCAGTATTGTCTTTCTCAGAAGGATGTGATTTAGTCATACACGCTCCAACTTTCTATGGACTGCAATTCTGTACAGGAGAATGTTGGGAATACGCATTACTTTTAGAGTGATAGTACAGAATCACAGATAAAAGAAAATGTGTGAGGAGAGTAGGCAGAAAAAATCCTTGTAGGTAGAGGTTTTATACATCGTGGTTTATTGAGCAATAACTCTAACTTCAATGATTAAACGATAATTTAACTCTTTTATAAGCTCTTTTGTAATATTAGTAAATACCTTGTACAACAGTTTCAAAATAAATGCTAATAATAGGATAGAAATACCTCATGACATAAGGAGGCAAACGATACTTGCATGGGAAGTTCGATTTCGAAGCAATTAACTATAAAGGTCATCGATTCACATTATATTATAAATAATATGATGTAATGATTATGGAAAGTATTCTATAGTCACCAACTTTTCAACAGTACATATTGTGTACCAGAAGGAAAATATAATGCTTCAAATATAACTCAAGAATTGTGAGCATTTTGACGTTTTAGAAGTTTATATAATTCATATAAATTGTTCATAAATTGTTTTTTAATAATAATAATAATAAATTTATTGTCAAAAAACAGTACAAACTGCGTATGACCACGTGGAGGAAAAAAAACTAATTTACTCTCCGGAAGCAAGCAAGGGACCATCCCATCAATTCCGATCAAGGGCCCTAAGGCAGAGGCGGATTCAAAAAATTCNCATTTTGACGTTTTAGAAGTTTATATAATTCATATAAATTGTTCATAAATTGTTTTTTAGACAGTGACATTGACCTCCCTATAGAAATAGTATTATTTGTCTCAACCATATAAATAATAAATATTGTCCATTTGATCTCTTTTACTTGTGGATGTAAATGTGCATGGGAGTCATAATGCACTTGAGTCCTTTGTTTATCCTTGCAAGTGTGGTCTTCAAAATCAGTAGAAGTATGTACAATTTCTCGCATGAAAATGAAATTCTAGCATTATTGACTAACAGGACCTAACTGAATCCGCTACGTTTTCCCGTTTCGAAAATCAAAACTCATTATGTATAACTGATGTGTTCTAAGAAATAATGAATCATACACGAGAGAGGAATATTAGTATTTACGAGAGGATTATTTTTATTAAAATATTTAATAATAAGGAATCTTCGATATATAAGAATAACATGTTTTGTAACGCCACTTGGAAAGGAATGTACAGGTATTTACTCTTCAATATGTTTCGCGGAACGTGGCATCCGAATAATTTTTAATATCACTTATTAACAATGGCAATGTGTTTCGTTTCGCGTCGTTGCTATCTAACGCAGTTATTCTACTCATTAAGCTCAGCAATGAGCGATAATATCGGTAGAAAAAAAATGTTTACAGGGTGTGAATTGTCATATTTATAGCATATATTATTCTCAACAAATGACATTTCTTTTCAGTGTCACCTGATTGATTGCGTATCACTATTACTAGTAATATGGTGATGGGATTCTCCACTCGGAGCCAACAGAGAAATTAGGGATATACTGCACGTGAAACATGAATATCAAATAAATTTGCAATACCCAACATTATTCAACATCTGTTTTCTCATACTTAATCTCCCCTTAAATCTTCTCCGGGTTTCCAGAATCCTATCAGATTATAGGAATGAATCTTGACTACATATTTCTTACGTCTCCGAGACAAGGTTTAAATAGAAAATACAACAGAAAATCCAAATAAGCACACGTATTCTTCTGGTATTATAATCAAAGTATTATTATTTTATTGCATTTTTATTCACAGCACTAAACGATTTTCATTAAGTGAATGATCCCAATTTTAACAGCATACTGTGGTTTAAATTATGTCATCCTTTTTTTCTTTTCTTTTTTACATCTATGGAAAAGATTGTGGTTGTAAATAATTAATTTTATAATGACAGTAACATATTATTGCAGAGGTAAAAGAAACCAACTTCGCCTAGTGTTCGTATTCTTTTCTTAAGTAACCTTAATTGTTTCCTTTATAGAATTCATTAATTATAAAAGTTTTTTTAAAGAATGAATGTAAATTTCTCCAAAATTTCGTTCGTGACGTATTTTTTGTCCGCATACGGTGATCCACGGACCCATAGGGAAACGCCCCACCATGACGAGCACCGGTAGCCGCTGAGCTTCATCTAATCCTCGCCAGGAAGCGCACGGGTAGCCTCTTAAACCCCCTCTTCCCAGTCTCTGTCCGTCCCTTACGGCCGGCTCTATCTCCGGGTGGGCGCCCGCTCATTCATTTTAATTGGCGCCGTCATTAGTTGTCGAGGGCGGAGCCAGACGACTCTGCTCAGAGACGAGGGGACGGGGGATTGAAATAAGCGAAGAGGATGAGATGGTATGAACCCCCGGCAGCCCGGTGATACGACACACGCGCAAATAACATGTGGAACATCATTAATGGAAGATGAAAGAAAGGCAAACGTAAAGTCTTATTAAACAAACGTGTAATAAAACCTCACTGTATAATAAACATTCCCTCGACATTGATAAGTACTTAACGAGTCACTTCCACAGGCGTGAGCGCAAAAAGAGGACTTAATGACCTGTACGGTAAACCAACTGTTGCTTACAGCAAAAAGGAGAGATCAAAACACAAATACATTTTACTAGTCGTACACATGGGAGGTATAAAGAAACATTACGCGGACAAGTACTATGAAAACTCCGTTGATGAGGAATAAGGAATAAAGAAAAGGATACTTCTTAAATGACGAGAGTAATATGTGTCCAATGCTAGAAGGATCTCGGGTGTGATAATTTAGAAGGCATAGAGTATTATTTCAATATGTAGTGCGTGTGCATTGTGTTGAGAGATTCAACATTTGCAACATTTTGAGGTACCGGTAGGAAATAATTGTTCATCACACGAAGTCTTTGATTTTTCTCATAAGAAAAGACATATCAAGAGAACCTTAAACTCAGCCCTGCTTTATGGAGCACATAAAATTTAATGTGGTTCGTCGAGTATGATTCTATATGAGGAAGGATATACTGATACTTGAAACATACTTCGTCGCACGTGCAGCGTTCTCCTTAACACTAGCTCTCAACGAACGATCGTCGTAAACGTGGCCCAGGAAGTCGTTCCACTCTTCTCGCTCTTCCCGTCTTGCAACAGTCGAGACGACGGACGCCACGCGCGTTTCGTCGGAGACGAGAACGAACGAGTTTGGAGCGCGACGTGACGGCGGCGGCGACCAACCGACGCGACAACGCGCGACAACACCACCTCCTTGTCAGAGGGCAGATGGTGCGTGCGTGGTGGAGTGGTCGACGGAACGTGAGTGGGTGGCTCAAAAGGACTGTGGCGGGGAGGTGGGCGGTTCACGAGGGCAAAGGAAGGGCGCTCGAGTCGCCTCGAGGGCGCAGTTGGGCCCATCCGCCCTCTCTCGCTGTAGCCACTCAGTGGCCTGACAACCAAACCACGTGGCGATGGCGGTCATGGGGACGTGGAACGTTGTTTTTTTTAAAATAATATAATGATGTTTCTAAGTTAAGTTAAAACTACCAAGCGAAATAAGTAATTGTTTATTATTGAGAAGCACATAAATAAATGCGAATCGTGGGAAAGACTCATACTCGATCTTAAATACTCCCTCAACTTATATTCACAGCCACAGAATGTTAATAATAATAAAAAATTTATTGTCAAAAAACAGTACAAACTGCGTATGACCACGTGGAGGAAAAAAACTAATTTACTCTCCGGAAGCAAGCAAGGGACCATCCCATCAATTCCGATCAAGGGCCCTAAGGCAGAGGCGGATTCAAAAATTTCAGCAAAAGTTCTTAAATAAGATAAAAAGTTAGCTGCGAGTAATAATACATATATTATGTCAATATGTTTGTAATTTAACGCAAATATGTTTGTAAATTTACATGTACAAGTTATTATCGAACAATAGATTATTCTGAGTATAGAGTTTAAAAATCATAAGAATTGAAATAACACTAAATTCACGATTTATTGTTACAATAAACACGCCC
>NNCF01125948.1:627901-663334 GCA_002313205.1 Laupala kohalensis
AGTACAAGACGAATTTAACTTTTATTAAAATCAATAAATTCTTTTACATTCTAGAAGCACTGGTGCAGGAGGTAGTTTTTAACCGTGGATTTGAAGATATTCATAATGTCTTTTATATTCCTCGGCAGGGAATTATATAGAACGATTCCCGAATGATAAGGTCCTTTTTGGCAAAGAGTGGTTGACACTCTAGGGCGATGAATATTACTACTATTGCGTGTATAGTGTTCGTGAACGAGACTGTTTCGTATAAAGCAAGGGTGGCACTTCAGTAATTCGGTCTTAACAAACACGACCGTTTCATAAATATAAATGCAGGGAAGTGTTAAGATATTTAATTCCTTGAATAAAGGTTTACAAGAGTTTCGGGGGTGAGATTTACAAATTATCCGAACTATCCTCTTCTGAATTCTGAAAGTTTGAATACTCTGACCGGAATTACCCCAGAAGGTAATGCCGTAACGTAAATGGGAGTAAACGTTTGCAAAATATACGCAACGGGAAATACGTGGACTAACTGCGTTAACTAAGATTCGGAATGCGTAACACAATTTGCTTAATTGGGAATTAAGATTGTCAATGTGACAATTCCATTTGAGGTTGTCTTGAATATGGAGACCTAAGAATTTTGTATTTGTAACAGTTTTTAATTGTGTTCCGTTTAAAGAAAGAGAAACCTGGGGTAAAGATTTTGTGATACTATTGTGAAATGACATAGACACTGTTTTGTCAGTGTTTACAATGAGACGATTTGTGTGGAACCAAGTCGAAAGGTTAGACAAAACGTTTTGAACATTGGCGTGTTTACATAGTAAATTAGTGTCATCAGCAAAAAGTACCATTTTGCAATCTGATGTGGATGATGACATGTCGTTCACATACAATAAAAAGAGTATAGGGCCGAGAATTGATCCTTGGGGTACTCCGCAAGTAAGTGGCTTTGTTTCTGAAAGACAACGCTCAAGTATTTTATTTTTAGTATAGGATATTTCTACTTGTTGATATCTATCTTTTAAATAAGAAGTTAGCCATTGATGTGGAAGTCCACGAATGCCTAAAGAATGCAATTTGGTAAGGAGAATTCCGTGATCGATGACATCGAATGCTTTGGATAAGTCAAGAAAAACACCCTGAGGATTTTCTCCACTGTCTAGAGATGTGGTAACATCGTTTAAGAAGGAAAATATGGCGCTTGTAGTGGAAAAGGATTTCCTAAAACCGTGTTGATCGTCAGAGAGAATGTTATATTTTGATAAAAAATCTAGAAGACGCTTATAGAACAATTTTTCTAGGATTTTTGAGAAAGTGGGTAGTAGAGATATTGGTCGGTAATTTCCAATATTAAGTTTGTTTCCTTTCTTGTGTAAAGGTTTCACTTTAGCTCTCTTAAATATATTGGGAAACACCCCTTCCGATAAAGAACTATTAAAAATATTTACGAGTGGATTTAATATAGCGTGGGACGAAGATTTAACAATAAACTCAGGTATATCATCTATGCCTCGTGAAAATTTGTTTTTTAAGGAGCTGATGATTCCCATGACTTCACTGGCGTTAGTTTCGGAAGTGAACATAGAATTGGGTATGTGGGTGGTAATAATTGGAGGACATTGATTTGGATATATTGAGTTCGTTATTTTACCAACTTCTGAGAAGTGAGAATTAAACAAACTTGCGATGTCCTGAGGATTTGACACGATCTTGCCATCGTTTAGTAAAGAAACATTTTCTTCGCGATTTTCAGAAGTTGACGTGTAATTGTTAACAATATTCCACATGGCTTTCATCCGGTTGTTCGATTTTAGTATATGCCTGTCGTTTTCCATAACTTTAGCTGCATAGACTACTTTTCGGAGAATAGTCTTATATTTACGAAAATAATTATGGAATTCGGGTGGCTGGTTATAGCGTTTTGAAAGATAATATAAACGGCGTTTGTTTTTTGAAGAAATTCTTATCCCTAGGGTGATCCATCTATTGTATTTTTTTGTGTTAATTAACTTGCGTTTTATGGGAAAGCTAGAGTTGTAATGTTTTAGGAATGTTGAGATAAATACATTGAATTTGTCGTCGGTGTTTTGGCAATTGTAAACATCTTTCCATGTTTCTTCACGCAAATAATTTATGAATATGGATTTATTTATGTCATTAAACTCTCTTGTAAATTTGTATAGGATTTTAAGCGGTTTTAGTTTATTATTAATAGTCAATACTTGAGCAAGGTGATCACTGTATCCGGCGAAAAACACTTCAAAGAAGTTTAAGTCTTTAGAAATACCACAAAACACATGGATTTATTAGAATTTCCTAATGAAACATTTAATTCGGGGCAACTGAAATAATTCAAAAACACCAAAATGTTTCAATATTTGCAATATAAAAGAATGGAACACTTCTCGTTTTATTTGATTCCGCATTACTACGAAGTAGATACACATCTTGGCCCGTTATCAGATAATTCGTACTTCTCTTCGTCACATCCGGAAATATAAATAACATTGGAAACCAAAATCGATATTCTTAACATTTGTAATATCAAGACTACTCGATAATGATGAGAGCACTTTAACCCCCTCCCCAGGATACATCTCTAAATCATATGTGTGGAAGATTGACAAACCATTCCATAAAAAGACTCATTCAACTCGAAAAGTAATTTAAATACCAATTCCTTATTTTATTCAGTACGTTATTGAATAGCTTCTCAAAAATATAAGCACCGCTGCGCGACTAATTTTCAACAATTACGGAGAAAATACAAACTGTGCAAATAATTTGCACACACGCGAGAACTCTTTTTTTCTTAATAATAATTCAATGGAAACTCTCACAGAATAAATTGTAAGAACTAATATTTAATACAGGATAAAACAATCAACGAAAGGAATAATTTCAAATTAAACGGAATACTTTCATTAAATAACACGTTATGTAGACTTCCGTTAATACAATAGTTTGTGACTTCCTTTCCGCCCGTGACTCTTCATCCACCAACAAATTATAATAAACAAGCACTTTACATTCTCATAAATGTACACATGCTTGATTCATTGTCGTTGACTTTTTTTTTTTTTTTTTTTTTTTTTTTTTTTTTTTTTTTTTTTTTTTTTTTTTTTTNGTCATTAGAGCCCATAGTTGACTTTCGATAGACCATTTATTTGCCATCAATAGATTGGAAATTCGTAACTCATTTCGCCGCTGTAACAGGTTGTAAATTGAAATGTCAGTTCGAAGTTGCAACAAATACTTAGATCTTATTATAAACTGTTGGTTAGGGCAAGTTGTTGCTGTCTGAATCGGAAACAATTCAACGTTAGCTATGTTCAGAGAATCTGGTGAATGCATGATTCCCTATCAACTATTTTCATCTCGAAAAGTTATTAAATCTTAAACCGCAAAATAGGCAACCCCCGTCATCACGAAACATGTTATAAAGAAACATATTATTTTGGGTGAAAAAATAATGTTTCTTTTTTTTCATATTATTTTGTAAAACAATGGCAAAAAATGAGTATTTATAATACTAGCCAATTCGAATATCTTCTTCATATGATATTCTAAAACAAACCTTTTTTTCTTGTTTTAATTATTTGTGATATGTTTAATCAACCAAAGAATTGTTTCCATGGCCTCTATGCTTTTCCGAATAGAATTTTTTCTCTTAATTTTGTTTCACAAAATAACTCACGATCCATATGATCAACTATTGACGATCAAGAAAACACTTTTGTAATTTACCAGCTTTTGTATCTTAGTATGCCAGACGTAAAACACGGAACAACAGCAAAGTAAAATGAGGTAGCACATTCCATCTAGCATGCAAAATGTACCTGTTAATTGTTCGCATCCAGTGGAGGAAACAATGTAAAATGTGCAGATATATCACCACTAAATGACAGTAGAAGTTTCTTATAATAGATTTTACGTATACATAACACGGTTCACTAATTATTGTTTCATGAACAATAATTGAACAAATTGTAATGGAACTTCGATGTACCAGATTTAGTGTCATTATGCTATAAATAAAACATGTGGGATTGCATGGTAACAGAAGCAATAGAATGTTAGGCTGCGGCCTCAACTTCTCGCTAGAAACCAACCTGTCACGTACACCGAGTACAAGGGTCTTTCATCAATCCTCATCTTCTCTACACCTCTCATAACTCCCATCATTAGCAGCAACGTGATCTGACCTTGATAACGCCACGCATTAGCACAAAAGAGAATTTCGCTTAAGCAATACCACACAGAATTCTCCCTGTGCGGTGTTTTACGGTGCTTTCTTCACAATCGCCACGTGCAGCGGAGAAAGAAGCCCCGTGATTTCCTCTTGTTTAACAAGTGAGAAGGGCTGCGGTTGTGGCGCGCGAATACGTTCAACCGGTCGCGGGCGCGAACGAACACACGGCGCGCTGATTGAGGCTTCGAGTCGCGTCTCTAGATGTTGCCTTAGTTTCTGTGCTGAGCGAATCAGAAGCAAGCACTGGGTGGGAGGAGGAAACATGGAAGGAATCTCCCCAGATTCACTTTCTGCTGGTACTGCATCCTCTGCGGAAGCGCTGACACGTAATCCTTTCGGTGTCAATTATTATTTTCCAAAAAAGGACTTTATAATTGATGATCCTATAAAAATTCATGTCCCTCGTAAATTTATAGAATTGCAATTCACGATTCGTTGCCACAGCTATATAGTATACATCTCTTCTTTATTATGCAATTATTCGTATTTACAAGTCAAAATTAAATAAAAGTTTTTTTCCAGAAAGTAGTGTAATTATTCCCAATAATTCTCCATTTACATATTCTTATTTTGCGAGAAGGTTCTTCGCATTGTTTGAATTTACAAATTAAAAGAGAGTAGTGTCAAATACGAATTAAATTTTTTATATTTAAATGGAATTGAAACTGCTAATCAATATTTTGAATAGAAAAACATGGATGTATGGATACGATTAAGATACTAAGAAGTTATTAGTACTAAGAAAGAAGATTAAGTACTAAAATTATTTTAGTAATTTTTTCCTCTTTTCTACAACTCGAACTTCTTTCTATTAAAACATATAGATTAAAGAAAATGATTAAATGAAAAATATCACTTTCGTTTCATTCCTTGGATCAAAACTAAAGGATTAATATTGAAATGCTAAGAAGCAATTTTCTGATGAACAGGCGCAGACTAGACTATCCCACCATCAAAATGCTTGCGCGTAAAGCGTATTGCCGAGTACCACACAAGCAAAAGGGGCACCAGTCTTGAATTCGAACCGTAAGTCACCACAAGGACAAGTCTCTAACCGCTTCGTGTGATCCGATAATAGTCAAATGATAGGAGACTTAAATATTTATTTCTGTGTAAGGAGAGTCTCCTCTCCTTAGGCTCTTTTTCTCTCTGTATGGGTTTCTTTTAAACACGGAACACCTAAAACTACAGTGTGACTCCAGAGCGAATTCGGGCAAATACCCATGTTTATTCACATCCATAGTCCCATTATATTAGATTGCATTCAATTATATCCTCCGAAGACTCATTATATTAGATTGCATTAGCTTCTTCATCAGGGATACCTTGAGCGTTGTAAACTAGTTTTCACAATTCATTGCCACATAAGCATGATATAATGTAAAGGGAAAAATTACCAAACAGATGTATCTGACACAGTGTAATGTTTACCGTTACTTATTTTTGCTCACATCATTATAATAATGCTCGTACATAATATGTTTCGTATCAATGAAAGTCGATTCATCTCAGATAATTTCCTCGCCAGGATACGAACACCATGTTTCAGGAATACACAAATCAAATTCGGTCTTTCGAACACGTTTCTAAATAATTTTCATTTAAAATTTAAAATTGGGTTTTACATTACATATACCTACGTGCATGATACACGTGATCTCTCGCTAACTCAATTCTCCGCAGTTATGCATCCCTGCAGTCTTCCCTACCTTTCGAGGCATACTTTAAAGAGACATTACGAATCGTGAATGGACAGCATGGTTTGATCTTGATGAGGTGGTTTTCCCGGGCACACTGTGTTTAAAAAATCTGCTACCTTTCACATGCTTCTACACAACCCACTGAGAAATTACAGCATTTTATGGATTCGTCGATATTGCTTCTGGTACAACATCATAGATTCAGAAACACCTTACATAGATTTTGACGAATTACTTCAGTTAGGTATAGTATTGTAACGTAGTATTGGAAAAGGTTCATCAGAATCAGTAAATCCGAGGCTATATACTACTAAACTGAGCAACGTGAAATGAAAATCGCGTCTGTTATTATTAAAAATGTATTTCCTTTCGCAAGTCTCTAATTATCAGCAATTATCTTCATATCCTTTAAGCTCACGAACTCGATAACAATTTTTTTTCCGCCGGGGCAACCCCAACACTAAAAGGAGTTTGCAACGCCTTATCCTAAGAGGGCTCTGTCTATAACCCCTTTGTAATAAGGACACGCACGCGGTCTACATACCTGAGTGAAAACACTGATTATCTTGTTTTGTTCACATTTATCGCGAAGTACTAGCTATGTGTAATACAGATCTCGCCCTGTTCTCAAGTAAACCCTTATACATGAAAGTGAATTTTGTTTAAAAGTATCGAAAGCAATGGCCCACAGTCCTTCTACCCTACGATTCGGGAAATCCAGAAACGTTGACGAACATGTGCTGGTTTCTCAGCAGATATCATTTCATGTACACCACAGGGGGCCTAATGAAGAGAGTAACCCCTTTTGGCTGAAGGTCCTTTGAAGTTTTTATGCACATGAAAATTGGAACGGGGGGCGAAACAAAGCATAATGTTTCGGATTAGTTATATCATAAACCACAGTAAAACTATTCCTAGAAAAGTTGAGTCAATGACATACTACAATTCATTTATTCATTTTGTTTCCAGGAATTAAAATATTTTATTGTGAAGTAAACAGTGTTAATGACTTAAGACTTTGCAACAAATTAGCAGGTTTAACGACTTACGACTTTACTTGATATTTCAACTAATAATAATTATAGTGGAGAAACAATAGAATTCATTGGAACGTAATTCGAAGATGATTAATTGATTGACTTATGAAGAAAAGAATAATAAACGTTTTTTTTTTAAGAACCAAATCGCTGCTAAGACATCAAAATTTTAGTATCATGAATCAAGAAAATTAAGAAACTGACCTTGAGAAACAAACTTGAAAAAATAATGGAGCACATTATCCAATGAATGAGAGTTTAATTTTGAATAATGTAAATTGAAGAATCACAATCCTCAATTAGAGAGCCTTACCATTGGCACAAAGCCGACGCAGAGGGGATGGGGGTCGGAAGTGAGTTGCAGGTAACCGCAAGGCGGAGCCGCAGACGAGGGCGGCCAGCGGACGCCTAACAACCTTCCCTGGGTCTCTACCTGTTAATTGGTGTAATAACGCGAATGAGGCGAAGGTCAGCGCGCGGGGAAGAGCGTCCAGGAGATACGAAGGATGGCGCAAAGACAAAGTCATCGAACATCGACGGAGATACGACCGCCGCTCGCTGACATTGCTTCGATGACATTCAGAAGTGGTGATATTAATACACACATATTGATAAAGACGGAAAACGGATTGGCTCTATAAAAATGAGATACAAGGTTTGATAGATGGGAAAAATGAAAGAAAGAAATAACAAAAAGAGTGGCACACTATAATTCCTTCGTAAAACATTTTGAAGTAAATGCAGCTGTAATCTAAACAAAATATGGTATGATAATTCATTTATTAAATGATATGTATATTATCCGTTCTGTTTTGAACTGTTACACTCTTCCTTTCTTCACAAAAGATGTTAAAACTAGATTTCGCCTTATGTCACGACAGTAACCATATTTTCATGATTATTTCCATCCATTCCAAAAATTGTTATAATTTCGTAGTTCATGAAATTCTCAATCCCGTTTAACTTTGTGGGATTACCTATTTTAGAAGTATTAGTGGAAATAAATGAGCCACGCGTCGAAAACTTCCTGGCCACCGCGAGAGCACCGGGAACACCTTTAAGTTAGCTTTAGTGTTGGAGCGCAGTTAGCACAGTGTCAACAATCCACGCGACCGTGGAAGGAGGCAGCGTACATATGGACACCGGTTCCTAAGACCCAGGCGAAGGAGCAGGGATGGAGGAGGAAGGAGTATTATGCTAATGAAAACGCAGAGGCCGCATTTGCATGAACCCCTTGCTAATGAATGTACAGGCGGGGATGTTCCCGCTCCCTTGCTGCTGTTCGGGAGTGTGTTGCGTAAGCGAGGTGAAAGCCTAGGGTTAAGTCGCTTTGCAGCTGGACACTGGTTTCTTTTCCCAATTACGGTTGAATTAACACATCAAGATGTCTCAAATCTGAGCTAACGGGTGTACCTTTAAAACTATTTTGTTTCATTTCACATAATTTCTGTAATTTATGGCTCAAGAAACTTTATATATGATAGCTCATAAAATTCCGTTCTGTACATGATTTCATGTTGTAAAATTTATTATAAAATATATTTTAAAAGGCGCACTGAATAACAAAAGAATTTTCAAGAATGATACTAAGAAACAATTTTATGCACAATAATTATTAAGAATCGTTATTTTACTTCCTTCGGGCGTTTGCAAAAGTCGCTCGGAAAGGGTTGAAACAAATTCGGTACATTTTCTAAAATCACAATTTCAATTCATATACATCTCATAATTTAATACGATACTCCGAACCACGAAATGCGAATTAAATAATTATTATAAAATATTTTCTCTAAAATATCACATAACAATTACCTGCATTGTTAAGAAATATCCCACATTGTTGTTACACCTCACATCAAATATTTTTTATTTTTCTCATTTTCGTGAGAGCAAAATAATTCACATTTTTTCGTGAGTAAACAACTCATTAGTATTTCTCCGAAAAATAGAAAAACATCGCATAAGTAAATATGCCTTATTGCCAAGGAGATATAAAGTCGTCTTAGAAACGGATGATTCCACTAGCTCTTGGCTGCAGGAGAGGAAACGTCAAAAATTGGTAGAGTTCACACACATTTGAGAATTTCTTAGCTATAGTTATATTTTGTCCGACGATTTAAACCGATTATTTTGCTCATCATTAAATTTATTCATTATTTTGTGATGACATATAACAAATTATTGTACAGAGATTGTTTCTCTATTTATGAGTAGTATAAATCTCAATTTGAGCTTATGAACTACTAACATGTCTAACGTATCACTGTAATTTCGGAATATTTTTTTAAAATAACATGAAGATATTAAGTAAACGGAGAGTAAATAAGCCACGTATTCAATGAGAACAGCGTAAGCTCCAAAAAAAATCAACATTCTTTTCCATGCTTTATAAACTCCTAAATTCTTATTAAGTTGGTAATATCGATACAGTAATGACCATGAAATACGTCTTAGACTGATTAGTGAAGAACTGTCCGGTTTGACTGTCATTGCAATTTCTGAACATTTTAAGAATTTCCTATAGTTCAATTTACAACTTTTGTGCAGCACGGTTCATTTAACGACAGTTAATTACTAGTCATACTTTAAACAATACTGCAGCAAAATCGCCACAAAATACATTGAACGCTAAAATTGTAAAAATAAATAAATAAATGATTATTGGATATAACTATCACTGATAATTCTGGTTTGATACACTCACCGAATATTTTTTTATAAATGTGATGCTATTCTACATGTTGTCGAAGCCCATAATTTTTTAACCTCGTAGGCATTAAAGTTCACAGTGTGTGGAATTAATGGTAGCCACACGCGGAGTTCATTAACATGGCCAAGCAACTTAAAATGGAAACTAATGCTCTTCATTAAACAGCTTCAATGGATTACAGTACATTACCCTAATTATATTTTAAAAAACATCCACACCAACAAGCTCTGTCTGTGTTTTAATGGAGTAACGAGGAATCATAGCAAACGCACAGCCACGCTCACAAATCAATGATATGTGAGATAATAATCTTTCCACGTATTACTTAATTATTACAAATGCGACTGACTCTCAAGTTTCATAAAGTTACAAGTTCATTCTATGTAATCCATAGAATTAAATTGTTATATTTTCTCTGGATACAATTCAATATCTAACATCTAATTGAAATAAAATATTAAGGTTTCAGTTTCAAAATACCAGTGTAACGTTTTGTGAACTACTTCAATTGTGTTCTTAGATAACCCGCAGATTTGCTATACATTTCTTCAATTTCTCGAAAAACGTTAATCGAAATTGTAATGACGAATTTTAAGTTTCTAATTTAAAGTTTCGGTCGTTATATCACTGTTTTGACCTTCAATGGAAATTCCAAACTATCAATAAGTTTAATAGCCCTAATATAATAAAATAAACGCATGAAAAAAATTCAGGTATACAATCAAAAGCAGAATATTTTAGAAAAAAGGGGCGAAAAAATTAAACACATTTTCAGCCACGGCAAAAGCAAAACATTATTTATAGTGACGCCAATGTTGCAACCAAAAAAGATTTAAGTCCTTATTTTAAATAGAAATAAAGGAAATAAATTCACCCAGAAAAAAATTTAAACCATCGTGCAATAAAAGACGCATGCGTATATTAATATTTTTATCCCAAGTACTTTTTTTTCTCCGTATGTAAATAGCATAATGAGGCAAATGTATTTTAAGAGTGATTCTCTTTTGAATATGTTCATTTCCTTCAAATGTTAAACTTCACGAATAAATAACTCGGCTTTAATACTGAATTTAGTTTTGTGAGCTAAATAATTATGTGTAGACTGCGTACAGAAATCTTGGGTATAATTTTTATTCTTCTACTTTTGCGAACTAGACTGCATATGTATGCCAAAAAATAAAATTATTTTCGAATACTTCATGAATATTTGTAAATTAAAACTCGTTCACTTTTTTATTCACCACGTACAGGACAAAACTCGTGTGAAATTCACTCTTCGCAATCCTTGATTAATCAAATCAAAATATATGCTAAAATATTTCAGACAATGTCGGTAAAGTCGATACTTTTCAATCGTAAATAAAGGCAAGTGGCGAAGTCAGACGAGTCGTCGAAGGCACCAATAGATGCAGGGGTCGTTTCCATTTTGATTCCACTAATTGGATTGCTGGGAGAGATGGGGCGGCACGAAGGGAAGCTGAAGAGGTGAAGGGTGAGGGCCAGGGATAAAGGAATGCCCTTGGGAATCGCGCGCACCTGCGACTGCCTCAGCACACAGGGTGGGAAGGAGGGAGTTGCACGGTGCCACTAAAGGGTGAGTATTCACAGGCGGTCGATCATTCAGTCGAGCCACAAGGACACTCGCGATTCACTCTTTGTTCATCGTGAACCGACCGACTCGTTTGTCTATCCATTTCATTCCCTCTATTTGCGATGTTTTGTTTCGTGGTTTGTCGAATCAACGCCGAATGAGAGCTTTGGACAGAATAATGGCGAGGCATGAAATACAACACACCAAATGCCCAAACCAATTACACCGAAAATTACGAAAACCCATACACAACAGAAGACAAACGCACTATTCTCAAACCGACAAAATACGACATTATATTGCAATTCAACTTCAACACATTTTTCGTCCATAAATTAGAAAATTTATACTAGAAATTGGTGGCATTCTAGTTTAATCGTTAGATCTAGAATCTTCAGACTTATCTAACAGGTAGTTTTACAGCAATATAGGAAATAATTGCTGCTATTGTTATTATTATTATTATTATTGTGGGACTTTAGGGCTCTTCAACGGCAAGGCCATTAAAACCCTTTCTATGGTTTTACAAATTGTGAAAAATCAAGTAAGATGAAAGCATGTATTGTGTTATTACGTTTCGTATAATTGTACTTTATCACGCAAATTAATAGGAGATCATGCTCGCATTAATACTCGGGGTAAAAAACAAAAATGAAGAATAAAGATCATCAGATAACACGAAACTACTTTTGTATCAAAGACAAAACTAAAAACAGTTCGAGAACCTTATGAATTTTTTTTTTTGGGGGGGGGCTTTAGGGCTCGTCTACATCGAAGGTCATTAGAGCCCATGCAAGTAGGGAAAAATGCAGTTTCGCACCATAGAGAAGAGCCGTAGTGACTCTTCCCCGTGTGTGGGACTCGCCGAATATCTCGACCATACCCACTAAAAAACCCTCCTGAAATCAACAAATATCTAAATAGAAAGATGAAAGAAAAGAAAACAGAATACCAATACATTATATCACAAAAAGGGAAAACAATTTTTAAATATTATATTTTCGAATTACAGAAACGAACGATGAAAACAAAGAAGACAGTAAAGATGAAAAGGGAATGCAAATTTTAAACCCTCCCGAGAACTTGTGGGAGGAGCCCCGATCTACTCATAAAATTCAATAGTTTATTAACATTAACCGTTTCATTTCCGAGAATTGTTGGTAAATCTGCAGCCAGACCAATTTGTCTCCGTATACTTGAGTATCTTCTGCAATCAGTTAGTAGGTGACGCACTGTCAGAGAACAGCTACATTCCTCACAAACGGGTTCATCGTCAAGTAGTAAGAGATACCTATGAGTGAGAGGACAATGTCCTATGCGCAGCCCGGCGCGATGAGGTCTTGCTGACCCTTATGAATTAATTGTTAATCTTGATATATCATTCAATACCGTTTTTGTGATGTACCTGTTAAATAAAAATAGACCCAAAACTTTTTATGGCATCACAAGAATTCGTATTTAATAAATAATACAACAATAATTTAAATTTTATATTCACCCTGGAGATAAGATAGTATCAAAATATATTAAAATAACAGACTAGTCTAATGTTTCAGCTTAAATTTATTGACAATAAAACCAGTTTTTTGTATAGCTTTTTTTACTAATAGACAGACATAATTTTTATTAAAAGTCAATAACAAATGATCTCGGGCCCAATTAAGATAGTAAATGAATAAATGTTGAGTTTCTAAACACACAAAGACAAAACCTTACAGCAAAACGTATTTAATGCGGAACATAAATTAATACTACAAATCTCAGCTTTCTCCTTTCAGGAAGAAAGAGATACATCACAACGTTGTTTGTTTTGGGATCATCACAATTTGTTTACCATAAAAAAGAAAATTCTCTTGAATAAATTTCTACAAAACTCCTTCAAAAACATTTTTTTGTTACTTTCGCGTAGTATACTATAACATATTATTGAACAGTATTTGAGAACAATAAATTTGAAAGAAACGATTTGAGTCTAATTATATGGGAGTTAATCGACAATCAAACAAAAAAATATTAATGTTAAAAGTACATTTATAAGAACAAAAGTAATGAACTTCATATATATTTTACCATCTATAGAACATATTATGAAGTAGGATTTTCATTAATACAATGCGCGTATTGCAATAATATAAATGTAATGTGTCAAGTCATGAGTTACACTTTTAATAGTACCTGCAATGAGAACAACCATGAACACACCAATGCATAAACACCCTCGATGATTGTTCCTAAACTCTATAGTAAAATAATTTCACACTCATCGCAACTGCATAATGTTCCGAGTGCATTGACGTGTCCCTGTTCCAAAATAATCAATTTTCACTTATCTACAGCCTAAGGCTGGCATCGCAATGAACGGAATCCAGTGGTCTTTGCCGCGGAAATCGACGGAAATACCTTTAGGTTTCTCCATGCTGCTAGACAATGACTCGAACTATAGATAACGGAAACAAACGGAATATTGTAATCGTGGAATGGCGAAACTCCTACAAGAACTCAACGGAAGAAAAGCAGTGAAAATGCCTTAGTTTGTCGCAGTGTAAGGTATTATATGTTATCTTATTCGAATGGAGTTATTGGGTACAGAAAAGTCGGCACTACTCCAGACTGGTGTACGTTAAAGTATTGGAGCTAGATTTTCTTTCACTAAGATATTCAACAATACTCTTAGTACGAATATACGCTACTCGATTCATTCGAATTAATTCTATGTAATCAAATGACTACTTTTCTGATTATTTAGTTAATTCCGTATTACCAAATAAAAAGCTCGGATAAAACTAATATTCTGTCACTGAAAAGTTATTTTCACTGCTATAAGTGCTGAGGAATGGTCTTAAAGCGTCCTTCACCAGCCTTTTTATCGTCCGGATAACACAACTCTGATAAATTATCCGCTCGAAAAAGATAGATTGTTCACCCGTGGGAAACCACTTTAACCTGTCCGTGCGGGTGACGAGGATTTGAGTGCGTCACTGAAGCTGGGGGCTATGATGGTGGTAGCGTAGCTAATGCAGGGTCACCCTTGCAGAGAGGTCAGACAAAACTTGTAGTTGAGTATTTTACCAAAGTCTAGGGGAAAACAACCCCTACAGTAAGTTCAGTGAGCTTGGATTCTGTGAGGAGGCAGCCCCTCAACCAGACTAGCCAAGACGTAAGGTTGATAACTTTAGTGAAACATAAATATATCCAGAGACAAAGAATAGCAGTCGGACAGTTATTGGATGTTGGTCCAAGAGTGAAAAGGACTATGATTATGGGAACCTGGAATATTACTTCCCTCATAGGCAAGGAGAACAAATAGTAGAGGAGATGGAAAAGTGCAGATATTGGGAATAAGTGAATCAAAGAAGGGATAGCAACAGCAGGAAATGGATAAAGAATATGTGATGAGATTTTTAGATAAGGGAAGAGTTGAAGAAGTGGGAATGATCATACTGATGAACGCAACAGTTAGGAACAGAGAGTAAATTCACGAATTATATGGGTAAATGTGGAATTGGAAGAATAGTTTTCCTAATTCAAATATGGTGGGAGAAAATGAGCTGAGATGGTTTAGATATGCGGTAAAGAAGAGTGTGCAAATGAAAGTCAAGAGAGGTAATGGATGCGAGGCCGGAGAGGACGAGAGCAAGAGGAAGAGCTAGACTCCGATGGGAAGAACACATTGGAAGCATAGCAGGAAAAAGAGAGAAGAGCATGAGGTGAAAGTAATGGTAGCAATCAGGAGGAAGTTTAGAAGGTGGATGAGGGATCCAAAGGAGAAGAAGGGTAGATAGTCTTTCACCAAACTCTATCCGTTAGATAACAACTATTGGAGAGATAATTTTAGCCGTCCGATAGGTGCGTGGATAACGTTATCAGAGGAGATAAACTTCAAATAAGGATGCCACGGAGGTTGCCAATAACCTTATTTCTGAATATCATGATAACTTTAAAGATCGTTAGTTTCTTTTTAGAATTACATCAATAACCTCTGCCTTTGAAAAAACGATGTCACTATAAATTATATTTAAAATATTTAAAAACTCTTAATCAGGTATAGAAATAAAATAACCCAAATCTCTAAAGCTTACGAAAAGATTTTCTGTAATGGAAATGTCACAAGATACACATTTTGGGTGAAAAACCATTAATTAATAATGTTTTAATATTTGTGCTTTGGGAATCGTCCTTTTCTTTATTATTTTTCAATTAATGTTTTCTTCGAGTTTCTTGAATTTTCAGTCCGTTTCTCGATAATCACATGTTTGATTTGTAATATTTTGCGTGGCAGTGTCTGGTGTTTTGTAAACAAACCACGTCACTGGTCCCTACGTTCTAATCTTTCATTGTTAATTCTGGCAAAAACGACAACGCCGGTTTGTTACAAGGTAAGATCAAGTGGTGAAAGACGCAAGATCTGCCGGCAAGTATCCAGCAGATAGTACAAGAGTGTTGAAAAATGATCTTATAATTATTTATCACAATTTTGAAGCAGTATTGTCGGAAGCTGTCTTCAAGGTGCATAGCAGTGAGGGATATAACAATCGTTACATTATCCGCCACTGATAGTGACGATTACATTTTAAAGAAACTTCCGGTGCTACGCTCAAAACAAAATTAGTCCCTCTCTTCTTCTTCTTCTTCTTCATAAACTGAGAGTAACTTGTTTCTAGATAGCTTTGCTTTCTTGATTATTTTGCTTGGACAACGTGGTGGAGCTTCTTCTCCACCAATGGCCTTCGTCACGCGTTTCTCCAAGAAGGTTCCTAACACCAGGACGATCTTCCCCGTCTTTTCAGCATTTCATTTGCCGCGCATAGGTATAATTTCTCTTGCTTTGTACCATCTCCCTCATTCTCCTTACCCTGAGCGAAACGGAGGGTAAGAGCATCCTACACTCAACGGAGTGATGTGTTACCGTTTATCTAGAAGTCGTTTATTTTATTTTTTTTATTATTTTTTTTTTATGTGGGGCTTTACGGCTCATGTCGACATCAAAGGTCATTGGAGCCCGAAAAACTTGTAGAGGTAGGGAAAATGCAGTTACGCACTAAGGAGAGCCAACATGACTCCCCCCGTGTGTGGGACTCGTCGAATGATTCAACCCTACCCACTAAAAACCCTCCTGATTTACAATAGATCCAAAGATAAATCAAAATATAAGAAAAAAGAATTGTATGAAAGCATTCTAAAAATCGAAAATAAAGAAAAGAATAAATTTCGAGAAAAAATAAACGAAATTAAAATTAAACAAATTTAAATCCTAACCCTCCCGAGAAATTGTGGGAGGAGCCCCGTTTCGTTGATAGATTTGAGTAAATACATACGAAGATAGATCAGATACTGTTCCAGAGGCCGATTTCTTGAAGGAATCTAAAAACGCGCATTAAAATCAGTTCATTTTGTCCCAACATAATGTTCAAACTGTTCGGTAGATTGTGTCGCTGTCGGCTGGTACTAAATTTGGGACACTCCAGAAGAAAGTGTTCCACGGTAAGAATCTTGTTACAAGTTTCACAGACGGGGGGAGGTTCACCGCGTAAGAGATGACCATGGGTAAGATAGCAGTGGCCAATACGAAGGCGTGTAAGGATTACTTCTTCACGTCTGTTCGCACGGGATGATGACACCCAGGTCTTAATGGAGTCTTTTACCTTTCTCAGCTTGAAGGCGCGAGTTTCCCATTCGGCTTCCCATGTCCCAAGAAGAGACGATCTTATTGCAACCTTTGAATCTGACGTAGGAACAGATAAGAGGTCAAGGACTGTCCTCTGGGTTCCCCACTTCGCTGCCTCATCAGCTTCTTCGTTACCCATAATACCCACGTGCCCAGGAACCCAACAAAGAACTATTTCAAAATTTCTAGACACTAGATGGCTTATTAGATTCTGAATTGTCAGCGTAAGGGTGTCAGAAGTGTACAGTGAAGACACTGACCACAGAGCACTAATAGAATCACTGCAGAGAACCACACGCCGTATTGAAGATAGCTGAATGAACTTCAGCGCCTCAAGGATTGCAAATTTCTCAGCAGTGTACACGCTGCAAAAGGAATGGAGGCGAAAAGAACGGGTGGCCCTATCGCAGTGGAAAGCAGCACCAACAGAATTATTCATTGCTGAGCCATCAGTGTATATGAACATGTGATCCAAATAGAGGTTTCTTAGTTCTCCAAAGTGCTGTTGAAACACAACAGCTGGAGTGTCTTGCTTTGAAAGGTGAGATAGCCGAAAGTCAATGGTTGGTTGCATGAGGGACCAAGGTGGTGTGAGAAAGTGTGGGTATTTCACTGGGGGAGGTAGTGTGATAACATTTTCATCTAGCAGTTTTTTAAAACGAACACCCGCTGGGCGGGGTAACGAAGGTCTTGCAGCGTAAGATGTAATAAATTTCGGCGAATGAAGGTGTTGCCGAGTGGGGTGACTTGAAATCCCCATCAGTTTCACTCCGTAAGATCCAAGTAGAATGTCACGTCTCCTGTTAAGAGATGGTTCGCCAGCGTCTACTAGCAAGCACTCTATGCGACTAGTGCGGAAAGCACCAGTTGCAATGCGGACTCCTGCATGATGGATACTGTTAAGTGTCCTGAGTGTCGACGGTGATGCGGAGGCGTATACAATACTGCCATAATCTAATACAGACCGTACGAGACTTCTATACAGACGAAGAAGGCAAGTGCGGTCTGCGCCCCATGATGATGCGCTTAAGCAGCGAAGGAGATTGAGGGAAGAATTACACCGGGATTGTAGATTTCGGATGTGATTGCGCCAAGTTAGTGTGCGGTCGAATGTGAGACCCAGGAATTTTGCGGAGTCAACGAAGGGCAGACGTTGGCCCCCAAGAAAAAGATTTGGATCATTATGGAGATGGTATATCCTACAAAAATGCATGCAGCATGACTTGGATACAGAAAACCTAAAGCCGGTAGACATAGAAGTCGTTTAGTTTTTCACTTACATAAATCAGCAGCCACCTACCTCTGTCCGTTTGAATTCGATTTAACCAATCTATCGGATAACTGAACTAGAAAGTGACGTTTAGTTACAGCAAACTCTATACGCACCGGGTGATCTATTATATGCAGGAAGGTATGCATACGAAATACACTACTCTACAATATTTCCCAGAATCAACTCCAAGTCTGGCGAACAGAAGTTGGGAAAGAGAGATGTGAATTCACAATTTTTTAAACTCACGCACACCTCCGACCCAAAGATCCGCTCAAAATCCCCGATAAAGCATAACAATTAGTTGCCTCGTCCCCGAAGAATGAGGGAGTTCGAGTACAGAGCGCGACCCTATAAATAAT
Organism: Laupala kohalensis; assembly: GCA_002313205.1. NCBI lineage: Eukaryota > Metazoa > Arthropoda > Insecta > Orthoptera > Trigonidiidae > Laupala > Laupala kohalensis. Next base: position 646,480 of record NNCF01125948.1, read on the forward strand.
TCGCCTTCTCTTGAATACTGCAAGAACACGAGTCGCGCACCCGCGAAGCCACACGGAACACGTGATTGGCAAAGCTGCATTATTCCGCGTCCTCCGCCCTCAGTTTCTGTGCTGATAGACAGTGGCATTGCAGCAGCAACAGCAGCTGGCTACTAGCGAAGCAGCGAACCATATGCAAGAGATGATTCCCAGGAAATATGATTTCGTTCTCGATGTAATCGTAAATTTCGGAACAGATACCGTGGGATTCTAGATACAAAGAATGAATCGAAACCCAGATATATTTCACCGCAAACGATGAGCGGTTTGATGTGTATGCTCTCTAAGAGAATGACAGTTTTAAATAAAATCTAATATGATGACAAAAAGGTATGTACAAATACATAAAACTATACAAAAACATACTTTAATACTTTAAAAAAAAATGAAAAATATTTATAAATTATAGTGTTATAAATTACAGATTTCATTCGGAGGACGCTCAATGGACTACAGAAAAGCTTGGAAGTCCGACATTCTTTGACCTGGAAGTATCTAAATTCCGGCATCTTCAGTAATGACCGTCCATTAAAAAATTCGCCGTTTTTTTAAAATTAATTTTGCTGCGACATGCATGACGTTTATTGTAAATGGAGATCGTTATCCCCGTTGTCATTAAGTTTTCGATCGTAACTGCAGCTAAATGGATGTCAGTTTTTGATGTACTATAGACTACTTAAAAGATGGTCTATATCTGGGGTCGGCAACCTATGACCCGAGGGTCACCGAGTGACCCATTTGATAATTTCAAGTGACCCATTTTAGTACCGAAAATAAAGTATAATATATAAAAATAAATTATAAAACATAAACATGAAACAAACTTTGAGAATAAAAATAATTGAAAAGATATACTAAGAACAACATTTTAGTTCGATTACCATGGATCTTATACACATAAGTGTTTATGTATATAAGATCCATGACGAAAATATCTCTGACCCAAACGTCTCTTTAATACTTACATTTTGGTTGATTTTGTCCCGCGGCCAAAGAAGGTTGCCGATCCCTGGTCTATATCATGTGGGTTTTCGTTTTAAATATAAACTATAAATTTAAACATATATAACATGATCAATATTTATTAATCTTGTTCAATGTCGTTTTAAGAAAAAAAACGTAAAATCACTAATCCGGTATACCTCAGGTCCTATTTTAAAGGTTCAGATTAAAGAGATTCTAGTGTACGTATATTTTCCATAAATATTTCAGTAGTAAATGAGTTTTTTGTGTTTATGTCATGTCACAGAGACCAAAAATGTTTATCTTGAAATACATGTTACATAAACTCACGCTCGACGTTTTTACAAAAGGCGCATATATTAATTTAAAATAAATGCAAATTCCAGTGAATTCACGTTTAAACAATATCCATCATGATATTCATCCGTCCAACGTTATAAGCCCCCTCTGTCCAGTGAGGGCATATGAGACGCCATGCGACGAGATTTTAAAGCTCAAGGGCTCATCGGTGGGTTAACCCACGAGGAGGCTGATGGCCTAGGCGACGGTGGCGCTGTCGACAGCGGAGGCGGCTTTTATTGAATTAACGGACGTGGACGGGGTGGTACTCGTAGAAAGCGTCAGAAGCTCGCACCGTCGAGTGCAAGGACTAAGGTGTGTCAGGAGCACATCGTAACTTAAGGTCTTTATCGTATATTCAAAGCTAGATAAATGAATAAAATTCAAAATAATAGTCCGCAGTGGCATATAATTGATAAACTTTTAGGGTAAATATTAGAAAGCACTTGTCGAAGGGAATTGAAAATAAATGGAAAGATAGAAAAGAAGGTTTCGTTCTCCTTTGTTCTGTCCATACAAACTGCTTACTTTTAAAATTACGTGAAGAGAAGAAGCAAGAAATAGTAATCACTTCAGTCTATTAATATCTCAAGTAAGGTGTGAAACAACATGCGTATTACAAAAGAAACAAATATGAAATTAAGATAAAGGATTAGATCTCGAAAAAAGCATGCCAAAAGTTGAAATATATCACATGCTCAAACACAGATATTACATATATGTTCAATATACTACCTATAAAACTTGGGGAATGTCGTCCTTACTCCGTAATAATTGGTAGTCACCACCAAAACGATCGGAATGAGACATCAAATTGCATCACTTCGCATTGGAGGAGTCCTATTATAAACTTGTGCCCAGGTCAATAGTGATCATGTTCACCTAAAAAAATATATTAAAAAACACTAAGGTTAATTACTGGTTCACCTTGAAACTGCAGATAGGACAAAAATATCACAACAAGTATACAATAGGCTATTAAAAACATACAATTAGGCTATTAAGTGCAAGTTGTTTGAAACCCAAAAAGAGAAGGAAGAATATTCAAGACGTTCTACTTGTCCGCACTGCACCTCAAATCCTTATTCCTTGTCCCCCACCCCAAAGAAAAAGTCCAGCCAATTGGATAATGAACCAAGTAATGTCTTCGGAAACGAGGACGCACGCGTTTACTTTTAAATACAGTAGTATATCTGTATAACGTTTCTCCTTATAACGATAATCGCTCCATTACGATGAAATGAAGAAGAGTTTATCCGTTTGCCATAACAGTGATGTATGTATTCTTTCTCTATGCCGAATCCCAAAGTCTTTTTAACGATGGTATTTCAGTCATCAGTCTTTGGAAGGGGAAAAGGAGGCAAACTGGGACGACGAACTTCTTCCATTAATGTAAATAGAGTTAAAAAAATAAAAGACGTTAATAGAGGAAAAATTTGTATATACAGCAGAAAAAAACTAAAACAGCTTTTTTTCAAATTTCATGTAACTAAGTGTAATATTTTAAAATATGAGTTTGTGGTCTAATTTTCTTTTTAAACCTGTTACATCGTATTTTGGTTTATCTCTGTTTAACAATCTTTATATGACGAAGAAAATGCCCAGTTCCTTGGATATCGTCGGAGAGAAGACTGTATCTTGAAATTTCTAATAAACCGTAACTCTTGTAGCAATCAACAAAAAGAATTCTATTAAGATAATATTATCACCGTAATTCATAAAAAAATAGTTCCTCGTATGAGAGCAATCACAATAAAGTAAACAAATCCAAAGGCCTCAATCATCTTTGAACTTATATCCTTTCGACCTGCTACCAATACCATTACTACTACTGTAGCTTCCATAACCGAGTATCATGACGAGAATGATATCGCACAAACTGCACCACAATGACGCAGCAGAACAAAATACCAATTTTTCACTCACTGCATCCCAAAGCTCAGTGGGAAAGCGGACGGATGAACGAGTTGGAGGTTTGCGGCTACGCGACACACACGCGGAAGTGTCTGCGGGAGAATAATCACATGGGAATCAGTGTGTTGTTAACAGATGAGTGACGCCGATCGCTCGGAATCTAACAATGCGGGTTGTTGATGGCGGTGGACGAAAAGACTCGTGTGGAGGACGAAAGCGATGACAGGGTCGCTAATCCGCGGCGACGCGGCACCAACAAAATCTCTCAAAGGCACAGATTTTTACACGACAAATTAGCTCCTTTCCATTTTCTATCGATGTTCGGAAACATACATACACACAAATAGAACCCGTATGCAACACACACACACGACTCCATAGCTTTTATTTCTCGATTCACTGAGCTATCATTCCTGTAATTACACAGAAACTGAAGTAAACAGCAGAGAAATTGTAGTTGTAATAGGTTTAAAGAGGTGTCTCCAGGTCGCAATTGTCCTAAAGACACAAATTAAATCATCGTAATGAATTTAAATTGTACCTTCTCGTTCTACGATTGATCAAGAGTGAAAATCTACTCCATCTTACAGTAAATATGTCCACTCAAGCATTCGAATGAACTTTTCGGGCAAAATCTATCGAAGAAAAACTAGGGTTTCAGGATGAATCGAACAAAGCACTCTTAGTTTTACATTATTAAAATTCTGCGCCATTAGAAAATGCTATGCCATGCTGCTATGGCAGACCCAAATTTTGAATAGTGTCAGTTGTGACAAGAATTGCCGATATTGAAATATGCAACAATTTTCAAAACGACTCGAATGAATAACTCGGGAGATAGAAAATAGCATAGACTATGATTAAAATTCATTTGGAATTCTGAGTCGCACTATTACGTGGTGAATTTAGTATATTTTCAAAGAAACTATGTTTTAATACATTTTAATAAATATTTTTTATATTATACATAAATTATATTAGTTTATGTGTATTACAATTTTGTCTACCCGCAAGATATGTATATGCTTTCTATTTAATATTTGTCTCATCTTTGACGAAGGATCGCGTTCGACAGGAATCGCTCGGACGCTCACAAATACCAGAAACGATTTGCAGGGAGAAAAAGCTCAAGTGAAAAAGTCTTGCATTCCAAACGTATGTCAGTGAAATTGTCTACAACACTATCACGCGTTCTAAGAGCCAATTCCACTAGAAATTAAGTACATAAAGAAGATGAAGTAATAAGTTAATCTGTTCTTTATGAATCTGTGAAAAATCAGAGAAATCTCATGTTGGAAGAGCTTTTATTAGAAAGACATTAGTGAGATCCTGTAGCATATGACTGACCGAACGGCTCACAACCAACGAGATGGCTCGCAGAACGATTGTTGACAAAACACTCCCACTAACTAAATGCGAAGTGTCAAGAATACGTTATATAATGCAGGACCTACAATTTGAGCATTCGTCTGCAAATTAAAATACAAGTACTATATTCGCATTCAGTCATTATTCATAAGGGTCAAATCGAGTGCTCTGCAATGTATCGTAACTAGTATTATCTCTACGTTTGTGCATATTGTGTTCCATTATATCCTACCTAACTTAACATAAGGAAAAATACACATCAACTTACAAAGCTGGTAACGAAGTTTTATAGAGCTTCCAGAATTCGGGTTTCGGCGTAACGATCTGCCTTTTTGTGTCCATAAACGGCATTTTTTATAACACGTCATTATTTATTATAACACATATCTATAATTCTTTACTTCTACGAAAATGAGAAATTTGAATTATTGTATGAGATAAACGCATAACATTAAGCATTCGGGAACAAATGGATAAACATAAATGAGGAAACTGAAGAATATTTTAAATGTATTTTTGTACCGCAATGTTACCTAGATTTACAAACTAGATCACAAAAAAAACATTACATTAGATCCCGGCGAACATATTTTCAACTGTCTTTCTTGACTTTGCTACCTTACACGTAGTGCTATTGAGCACGCATTGCGTAGGACAATTTTTAAGTTTGAAGTTTTGTTGATGTTTAAGTATCTTCGTACCTTTGTTAAAATTCAAAGCACGAACGTGTCAGTAAATGCTTGAGATAAAGAACAGTACTCGACTGCGGCAACAAACCACAAGCACATGCTTGTTCATGTCCAACGAAAGAAATCTCCTGAATCAGGATACGTTCCTAGTCTATAGACCTCGTGGGTAAAAAAAAGTAATAAGATGTAATAAATTGAGCGAACGTGCAGTGTTGTGATAAGTATGCTGCGGGGGGTGGGCTGGCGTAGGTCCATTCATCCCAGACGCTATGCCTCGGCAGCCTCTCAGAGGCTGCTATAACCCGTGGAAAAGCTAATTTATGGTAGTGTGCTTTCGGTCAAAGGTTAAAGAGCAAACCCTCCTTTCGTCACAATTGTAATAATTATTACCGGTTCTACAAATCGGCTGATGTAGGAGGGAGGAACCGAATGTAATCTCGCAAAGATTCTGCTGGCACGAGAAAAATGGTGACATGTTAACAACGAGAGGAAGAGTCGGCAATCTGGCAATACTTACAAAGGTTCCTAGACCTTCTCATGGACTTTAGACTCCTTCCTCATTACTTTCCTTTCACCGTGAGTACTGTAGTCCGTGAGAGCAAGAGAAGTGAGAACGTGTTGCGCAGAATACGTGCGTTGGCGTGCGCGTGAGGCAGGAGTCGCAGCAGCGAACGGTGGTTCTGTGTTGCGGGACGGACGTGCGAGAATGAGGCACGTTCAAAGCATCCGCTTCGCAATTAACAGGGTTCCAAATCAACTTGGCGTCGTCACACGACGTGCACAAGCCCATCGCTTCGAATGAACGGGTGGACGGAGTATTGGGTAATTTGGAGTTCACTCTCCTTCATGTGAAAGTTCACACCTTCACTTGAGATTTCATTAATTTTGTTTCCGAGTTCAGCGAAATAAACTTTATGATACTCGAGGTGTTGTCGTTGGTGCGGTAAAAAAAATAGAACTAAAAAATGGTTGATCTGAAAATAAACTAAGTCACAATAGTCAAACCAATAGTAACTGCGAAATCGAAAGACCGTCCAAAGAAAACCAAGGATAGCACAAAATTGAGTAATTGACCATGGATATGGTAGTGAATGTCAGTTTAAATAGAGTTATCAAATCAGTGTCAGTCACAAGGGTCTTTCTACTAAAATAATCTGATACGTTCAAACTTCTTTTTGTTTACATACGGTATGACAGTCTCAAAAAGAAATTAATTGTAATATAATAGCTGTAATATAGTAGTTATTCAGTGACCGACGTTGAGTGCAACCACAGCAAACTATTATAACCCTGTTAAATTAAATAAAGTTGTTTCATATTATTTGTTGGTAGGTGCTTTTGTAAAAAAAAAGTTGTACTTGTTGTAAATATGTCCTTCCCTATAAAAACCACATGGTCGTTATAGAAAGAAATACCATCGATTACTATACGTATCGATGTATTCCACGTCCGCCTTAAACGACATTATAGAAAAAAAATAACAAAAATTATTAAAAATTCGTATTCAGAGTCCGGACAACCCCAGTTACTTNAATTATTAAAAATTCGTATTCAGAGTCCGGACAACCCCAGTTACTTATACGATTAATGGTATAACAATCAATTTAATAATCACGTAACCAACTGATGCTCGGTATCCACTATACAACACTTAGCAGATAAGATAATACATGCCCTCTGAACCGGAGGGAATGTGCGCTGCTGCGCCCGTCCCTCATCAGCGAAGCACCCTCTGTCCCAAGCGGGAGACACACAGAATCCGAGTTAGAGTGTGCACAAGCGCGTGGCAGCCGTCAACGAAGGGGACGGGCGCAGCCAGATACTGCATGGGGCTCAAAGGAAGGGTCTCGCAATTAGTACCTGCAGGGAGGGAGCGCGCCCTTCGCTCCGACGAACCTTGGCGGATGACAGTGTCTGTTTGGTCTTCGCGCATGTGATTCCGTCACCACTGTTGAAAATGCCTTTCGAGTGTTGGGATTACGTATTATATTCGAGTGAAGTGTAGTTTGTTTTTGCTATGCTTAATGGATTCAAAAACGAGAAAGTGAAAAGAAACTAAATAGGTGGACTTCTATTTTTGCAAAAGCACATATCAATAAAATTTTATGAAACAATTCAATTTAATTTAACAGGGTTACACGCAAGACCGGTCACGCAATAACTACTACAATACGACTTGTATCTTTTGTCCATCCATTATCACAATGATAACTCGTCTATTTTGTTTTGGGTGTCTGAACCATACTATTCGTGTTTTGTTTCTGCTTATTTTCAGTCCTTTTCACACATACTTCCGCAAATATATGCACTGCATTTTGCGTTTTCTCCTCTAATTATTTTCGTGCGTCTCCCTTCGCTATCAGAACTACATCGTCAGTATAGGCAACAAAACGTATTACGTAATTTTCGAGTTCCCAATATATTTCGTCAAGCACTACATTCCAGAAAATGGGTCCGCTTGAAGACACTTGTGGACAACCTATGGATGAATGTCTTTCTATTTGTTCATCTCTCACTTGAAATATCATTGTCCAATTTGTAAAGTAAGCTTTCACAATATTTAAAAGGTACCTAGGTAAACGTTTCGCTTTTAATGTGTCAATTATATCGTTCCATCGTGCATGGTGGAATGCACCTGCTATATCGAGGAAGACACAAGAATAGTAACGTTCTTCCCTTTTTCTTATCATGGTTACCAATCTCTGTAACGCATTCCCTGTGCATTTCCCTGGCATGAATCCGTATTGAATTGGATGCATACGCCTTATTTCTAGTAAACGTAGGAGTATGCGTTGCGTCAGTATTTGGTCGAATACTTTCCCATATGTAGGAAACAGTGTTATGGGTCGTTAAGACTAAGGCACATTTGCTGGTCTGTTTCGTCCTTTTAAAAATAGTTTAACTAAACCTACAACACTCGGGGTAATACGGTCTTTCCAGACAGCCATTATGTATTTCTAACATTGGTTTTAATAAAATGTTGTTTCTTTTGTACCATGAGAGTCTTTAGTAAAATGAGTTATTGCGTCGTAATTTGCGCTATAATGTCATCTCATCGTGCTCAATCTTGAGATCAAGATATTAGATGAATACATGTTACACCAAGTCCGTGGTTTTGTGCATAACACGTTCGCCTTCTACCTCTGGAAACGCTGGTTCTAATCCCGTACCATGTGGTAAGTTACACTGGTGTACGAAGAGGATTCGTGCTTGGTTTTCTCGGGGTTCTCCCGTTTCCCCAGCCTTTCACTCCACCACAGAATTCACTCATCATCATTTCACTCGTCTCATTCGCACATCACCTCACATCATTCGCCCGCGTCGCCACTATGACTTCATAAAGACATTAACAGAGCGCGCGAGATAAGCGTCGATGAAACATTGCCTTGAGTATCTCCCCATCAATATGCAGAACGAATACATCCGCCACGGAATCTTCCCTTCTTGTTAAAATTAACTGCCTACCGACGTTGGCAAAACGAGAACTATTCGTTGGAAGCCCTTTCCTCCACTCTCACGCAACGAGGCATTCCATACCCTTGCAAAAATATTGCTGATCACCAGAAGAGTACGTCTAAGATATTTGTCTCAAAAGCTAATTACAATCAATTTTAGACACTACTACGACATGGAATACATTAGCGTTAAATACAAATATTACAAAATGTTGCATATTTATTGTTCATGGGTACGACTGCTGTTTCACAATACTTGTCAAAGACTTACATTCATAGAGATAAAACAAGAAAAAAATGCACTGCACTTTAAGCTATTTGAAAAACACAATTGAGAGTTGTGTTATTCTGATTCGTGATAAATTACGAAAAATCTGAATTTAATGTACAATATTCATTTTACAATGTGATATGACGATGCACTGTAGTGAAAGACAGGTACGAAACTACAATCTCAGACCTATGTTTTAGAACTAACCATGTTTATATATATATATATATATATATATATTTATCATATACCATATGCATCACATATATATATTTTTTATAGATTTATTAAAATACAAAATTGGGATGTTTCATTCATCGTGAACAAAGGCGTCTTTCTCCTAATAGTCTAAATAATGGGAAAACTCTCAAAACATACACATTTCCTACTGTGTCAAGCATCTCTTGAACCATAAACACAACGGAACGTCTACCCAACACGAGTAGTGGGGTTGTTCAACAATTATCCAACCCCTCCGTAGCATCCCGTCAGTGAAGCTGATCCCCTAATCTCCGACACCTTGCGACTATCGAGAAAGAGGCTTCTCAAGCCGTGTCAAGGCTTGGAGTAAGCACTCGTGTCGTTCGAACGCCGCACCTAAGGTATGGGGAAACAACGTTCAACCTATTGGCAAAATTGACAGGAACATAAGCGTGTTTCATCACGGCTGTGTTGGCGATCATGTTACGTCTGCGCATGAATAATCTTAGTCTAGATTTTCCAGCTCAATTGCTGAACCAGATTCAAGACTGTAGGGTTTGCGGATTAAAATGAGGTGGACAAAAGAGAACTACTTATACACCTAATCTTGTTCATAATAAATAAGACAGAATCGACTACATAAAAATACAAATTAAATACCTATGACCACCAAATTTAAACACGAAGAAATATACTGCGTGACACGCTCCCATCACAATTTCCGTTCAAAGTAAAGAACACAAACATTTGTGTTTTATTTTGAAGATACGTTACATAAATAACTCCACAAGACGCTTCATAAACAAACACAATGAATTCGAATATTAATTGTATTAGTAGTATTAACATAAAGCAATGAATAGCATGAATTAATAACCGTCAAATTAACAAAATAAATCTTCGTTAAAATTCATTACGCATTATCGAAATTACTCAAAATTGAATAAATGAAATTCAGAATTTAATATATTAAAAGAAAATTAAAAAATTGAATTTAAGAGAATGTTGATGCTGAGACAATTGTTCTCAACCACCCCGGATCTGCACCGGTGGGGAACCGCTCTTAGCTCTCCTAACGAAGTGACCTACCAAATTTGCTGTAACACGAAAAAATAAAACATAGTATTCGTACCTCCATTTAGAACGAACTGAACGCCGCCATCACCACACTTGCAACGATATTCAAGACTAGAGGGGATTATCGCTTATTATTGTCGAGAAAGAAAGTTCGATATTGTAATTAGCCTGGAGGGAATATACCTTCAAAGATCGTATCTCGAAAGATGTTCTACTCATAACTTTGAGGTTTCTCATTGAAGCAAAAAGCAATGAAGATTAATGTGGTAAACTTCGTCTTCTCAATATGCAACTAATAACAAAATTCCACCACATTTAACTTCAGAGAAAGTATATTTTTAACTTTACTTTTACACTAAACTACTGTGAACACGCAAAAATGCACACAAACAATGATTTCGGCTATGCCAATACTGTTACCACTTCCAGCAATTCTCTAGAACCAGAGAAAGCACTTGAGCCACAAGGTGAGGAATTGAAGAATTATATTCTAAACAAATGGAACGTTTAGTATATTTTAGAATTGAAAACACCTTTGTCGGATTAACTACGTACTTTTCCGATGTTGAAATATTTCGGATGCGGGTGAACCGACATTGTCATATGTGTTTTATTTGTTGTTTTTGTGATTTCTTCAAGTAGAAAATAATTTTTATCACTGTAATGGATTTGCCTAGAAATGTTACAACAGCGAACTACTTCGTTACTTTACACTAATTAAGAAACATGGAATGAAAATAGACAAAAATTGTCATCAGATAAATTATTAATTCTAAAACAAAAATTGAACATTTGCTCTTCTATTCTCTAATTATACCTATGGTTTTCAAATGAAATTCTCTCTCCCGCACGAACAAACACAACGCATCGTTTACCTCTTTCATTCATTAGGAACTCGGTGCAGAAGTCACTATGCGTCACAACTTCAACTCGTGTAACCTCTCACGCCGTCGTGACCAGAAAGCCGACATCGTGCTCGTCCCCTCCTACGCTCGGCCTTCACCTTGTTCTCCCCGTCCCGCAATCCCCTTGATTCGCTTTCACCCAGTCCACCAGCACTGCGGTTCGCATTGTCGCCACCAGGTGCGCACCTGACGCCTGCAGACGGGTGTCTCGCGTCATCTCTCCCTCCTGTTGTCAGAACGCAGCTGCGACGCGGCACGCGAATTACGAAGAACAGGTAGATGCTGCTTTAGGCCTGACCTGTTTCCAGAGAAGATCCTAGCTGGTCTCCAATTGTTACGGCACACCGCAAGCCCAGATGCGATGTGGGTACTTTTTGGGTAGAAGCGGGATTCAACAATAAACCACAACCTTTATGGTAGAGTTCGCTGCCACCAGCTTGGTTTCCCCAAGCAATCAAACACACGTGTAATAACAATAAAATATTCCTTTAATACAAGTCAAATTGAAATCTGCGTATTTACACATTTGAACGAACTCTCAAATCATAAATACAAGTTTGAATTTGTTATTACAGAGTTATTGCTATCTGAAAGCAACAATTACACACAGATATACATACTGGTGTTACCAATTAACTCGGAAATCTACCCAGATTATCCGAATCTCAAAAATTTACAAGTTGCTATCCCGAAATAACTAACTGTTCCAAGTTACGTCATTCGCACCTAGTAGCAATGTAATAGAATTACCGCAGCAATTCTCAGTGGTCTGACGACCAACACTAACCAAGTCACATCTCAAATAACCTGGGTACTTCCTAACACTTCCGCAGAAAGTCTGAAAAGTCCTGAGGATCTTCAATCCTCCCAATATATACAGAAGCGGAGGTCACCTGATCACGCCCTCGCTAACGCACTGAGCACTCTACATCCGCTGGAAATATTCCATTCACACTCGCCACGCGCTTCTGCAACATTCTTCTGAGGGCATTCCTACTCAATTTTCAGAAGTAGATGGAAACTGTTCAGCCTCTACACAATGAACGGGAAGGCTTAGTGGCGGGTATTTTTCTTATTTGGAATCTCCTTAGGAATTTTCGGCTAGCAAAATGCTTGAAAATGTTAATATTTCAAAATCTATAGACTGCATTGGTCCTGATGTTACACCAATCTTCACGTTCTATGATCCTCGCCTTGCTGAGAGAACTACACGATACTGAGCACCATTCGAAAAGACCAAGACAGAACTTTCCTGGAACTGCGCTAAATCACATTGGAATGTGCTTTAGTACATTACCAGAAAAGTACGATACAATATATTATACATACGCTCACTTTCACAACAAGAAATGAAAAATGCGCGCTTTCAATTTAAAAACAACAACAACAAAACATTAAATTAAATAGTATCAGCATATTTTCTGATAAATACAAAACATGTTAACCTTAATTTGACGATGTACAATACTAGTCACATACTTATTAATGTAGATGTTCCATAACGTAAGTCGTTAAGAACACCTATTGTGAGATGGTTTGTTAAATATTAGTATCAAACAAGAGGAATAAAAGAGAAGTATCTTCCAAAATATGTTATCTTAAAATTTCAAGTAATTTAGTAATTTACTAAATTATTTCTTCTTTCTCGTTACGCAGATACTTAGCATAAGCAATAACAAACATACGAAACTTGTGAATAAAGCCGCACAAAATTCAGCAATACTTAATTAGAGACTCAATATTTTACGTTTTTACGATGCAAAACAATTGTGCGTTGTTTTCGAGTAGGTACATTCCAAGACTTCAAATCACTCCTTAACAAGCAAACATGTAATGCAACTAATCACATCCTCTGCAATTTTTGAAAGTAATTTTTTTTAAAATACTAATCCTATATTGTATTATCGACAAACCAAATCAAAAGGGAATAGACATTTGAAAAAACTCTACACGAAATAAAGGAGTGTCGAGAATAAAGTTGAATGACATAATCATGTCCACGTTTATGAGGACAATCCAAACGTAGAGTTCCCTTCCCGAAAAGTTGGATCGCCATCTCGTATCACGGTAAACTGTCACAAACACGACGACAGAAAAGGTCTCTGCCACGTTTGGTCCTCGAAAGCTTTAGAGACGATAATAGTCTGGAATACAGTTAGTTCGGTCGAATCTCCACCAATGCGTGTCAGACACTGATTCCTTCATAGATTTAATAACAAATCAATAATGTCAAATATTTTGATTATTTTCAGTTACATATTTTACGAGGGACTAGCAGATCATACATCTAACCGCGTATTTTAGGGTAATGGATTTGGGATGAAGAGTTGTTCGAATACCCCGAAAAGTAAGCAACTGAACAAATACTGGGAATATGAGCGGTAAACCCCAGGTTGGCTGAAAGGCCAAAATCCAAATCTTAGGCCATTATTACGCTACTACAGTCGGAAATAAGTCGACCCATAAAACATCTTTAATAAAAATACACATTTTCGGATCTTTTAGGAACCAAAACTTTCCAGACGATCTACTACCCCCAGGGTTCTCCTCCACTTGCTATACAGTTGCCTCATTGACAATTCGATAGAAAAAAAGTACCAACATTTTAATCCAATTTATGTTATTCAACTAAATAAAAATAATCAGATTAGGTAGTAAGATTTACGGGTAAAGATTTTAAAAAGCACCCACATGCTAATAAAAATCAAGAAACGTAAGTTCAATGATTGATGGGTAAAAATCGATCTCTCATCTTCGTTTTTATATTAAAGTGGTCTCGTCCATTAAGATTTCAACATTTTCTTTTAAATACCCACACAATATGTCGATAGACAACGAACAATTTTCTTTTAAACACCCACACAATATGTCCATAGACATCAATCTGGCAATTGCATATGGAATAGCAACATACGTGTTTGGTACGACAAAGTCAGAGATTGCTAATGATAATTGCATGAAAAGGAAACATTGTAGAAAATACGTTACAATATTATGAAATTTATTAACGAGTTAATCATAACATTTACAACTAATTTATAACATATTTGGCTGCAAAAACTGCCCTCTTTTACATTGGCATAATCATCCCATAAAATTGCCGGTAGTGGAAGTGGACCAAGGTGCTATTAATAATGCTAATTTTCGGAGAACCACATAGAAGTTGCCATACTTTATTAAAAAGGAACTAAGAGTACTAACTATTATTACAGAACTAAGAGTACAATGAATATTTCTATTAAAAAAACAACTACAACTTAAATTAGACACGTGGGTGGCTCCACACGACTATCAAAACTTCAAGAATCACTCGCATTTACATGTTTGTTAATTGACTTGCGCTTCACAATTATCTTAATTACACCGGAGAGTTCATGGAATTAACTAAGTTTCAGAAGGTAGTCTCATCTCTCGGTAATGTGTTACTCGAAGCCCTCTCCACGACCGCTAGGGATACCTTGCTCGCTCGCCACTGATCACTCCGGATTCAATTCCCGACGGAGTCAGAAAAAATTGTTGCTCTTCACTTCTATGTCCCAGTTCAAATAGCAGTGACAATTGAAAAGAAAACCTTATCTTCTATCCTACTACTCCTAGTATCACTAACTCATACTATTACTAACACCTTCATGTTGGTCAAGTTGTTGGTGAACCCAGCTAACCGGCCCACCTATTTACAATCGCCTCTACCACTCACCTCCTACCTCATATCACCAACTGCAAAATGTTTCTCAGGGAAACGACTCCGACAATGTGGTGACGCGCTCATCTCTGGCCCTTGTCTCGCTAAAGCTAGGGGGTTTACTCCGCCATTCAAGGGATCATTTCCCGCGTTATTATAATACTAATACATTCGAATAAATTCTGAGAAATGTAGTTGTCCCAGAGGCATGGTACTTCATATCGCAAGGGCAGTGATTACCATAGCGTGAATATTTATTAAATGTTAAATGAATATCCAGCGTAAAACTGGTGTAACGTCCACACACAAGAGTCCCAATAATGCGGTCAAAATAGCGAAATATCCAGACACAACCTAACTGCATGGGCAAAGCGTCACAATATTCTTAAAATCTATTTTCTCCATTCTCGTGACTTAATGCAATATTTTATTATTTCCAAATGTATTAACATTAATAGGAATAAGTCTTGAACTTATTTAATATTTATGTTACGTGAGACCATAGAGGCAACAAAAAATAGTTTCGCTTACATAAAACAATACACAAGTTCCGCCCTGAGCTCGGTCTAAATACAACCCGCATTTAGTGACAGATAAAAGTATGGTCTCCTTAGCTCTTAGCCCTTGCCAGTATCACCCCTTCGGTCATTTTTCCTTTGCCCATCCCACATCGCAGAGGAAGATAAAGTAACTTCCACCTCCTTTCCCTTCCTTCAGCCCCCTACCCACGGTCGACTCAAGAGCAAGGAGAAGAACGTAGCCGGAAAGAGTGGGTGCGAAAGATAGCCACCTCGATTCCACACCACTTCAGATGGAAAAGTGTGTATGCTGTACGCATACTGACTGTCTTGAACTCGCGCACTATTTCTTTCCAGTCAATAAGGCTTGTTATGAATTACTCAAAGATGAAAGTTCATTAAATTATTTTCCCGTCAATAATATCATTCCAAACAATCAAGTAGTGGTTTTTTTTTCATCCTGTCACGAATACTTACATTTTTTACTTTACAATCATACAAGTGAAGAATGGTTAGTTTTAAAATTGTGAAGTAAAAGTTTTGATATAGTACTAAAACGGAACGAATTGGGAACAAGAGGAACTATCCGCAAGTTTCACGATAGCAGGAGTAATTCATGAGACATTGTGTTCTCGCGATAACTGGAGATATTCATAAACTAGGGAATCGTAATCGGCACAAAACGTTATCGTGGGTCTAAAATGGCGCATAGCGTCATTCTCTTCAGATATCTATTCCCAATAATTTTACCAACTTTTTATCTCTATAAAAACAAATAATTTTATAGCTGCATAAAATACATTCTTACGGTTTTGCAATGAATGATCATGTCTTTCTATACTTCCTAGTAAAAAATATCCACTTTTATACTCGTGCAGAAACGTCCAAGTATTTTCGCGAGAATGGTGTGAGTTCTAAATCAACTATCCATTTTCTGTTTATCACATATATTACAGATAGAATATATCATATTTTAGTTGTTTCAAATATTATTCTGTGATGTGGTGGGGTACAGTCCATTAGGTATGCTCTGGAAATGGGAAGGGAAGTTGATGAATAATTGGGAAACTTAGGTAACACACCGACATATGTCTGGAGCAGGTGAGAGAAATCCCAGTTGAAAACCTCAAATACGCGGTGATCAAAACCGCGCTCTCCCGCTCCACAGCACGCGAGGAGTAGAGACGCTACCACGTTTGTCGCCACGGCTATCGAACCAAAATAATTTTTTAGCTCTCCTAATGGACTGAATCGACTAGCTTTGCTTGTTCGCAGTAAGTGCGACCTTGGGATTCTCAAAGCGCCTTCGTCGAGATCTCCACAGTAACGAGAAATTGGGATAAGGATCACGTACGAAGTGCCTCAAAATGTCGATAAGATCGTAGCTTATTACGATGTTGTATAAAATTTATATATATATATATATATATATAA
>NNCF01125948.1:681777-691786 GCA_002313205.1 Laupala kohalensis
AATTTATAGAGCATAAATTTAAAGAGATTGTGGAGGCAGTTAGTAAAATCTACACAAAATCGGACAATTAATGTATGTGAAAACATTATTTGAGTATTTTCACATTATTTATGTTTCTGGTCAATATACATTAACCCTGTATGCAACTAGTGTAGTCTCCGAACCCCATTACGTTTACCTTTTTTCCTTTAGTTTAAAAGGATAATTCAAGTTAGTTTCTTACTCTTAATGAATCTCATGATATCGAAGTCCTCCACGAATACATACGAGGTAAATGCCACATCTTCCGTACACTCATTTCCCTTTCTCTAGATCGTCCAATAACGAATGCTGTTGGAAATGAACTCTAAGTCATCGTCAGATTCCACTTAACAACTCTGCTAGTTCTCAGAATGTATCTCTAAAAAAGCAACAGTACTTATACAAAAAAACAAAAAAATGGCTCCACCCTCCTTCCATTCCATGGTAACAAGCGACGCTCCAGTCATAGAACTGGGAGCAGGTCCTGCGCAACGAAATTAATGACAAATACGAGGATCTGTCACTGCTGCACTTCAACTTCCCTCAAAGCCCCCGACGCGACGGGCAAGGGAGGTAGGTCCTCTTCTCTTCAATTACTTGGGAACTCGGGGAAAAACTCTTCGTCCGATACCAACAGTGGAGAGGCGCCGCCATAGCCACTTCACTTCTACTGGAGAGGAAAAGTTTGTTCCGTATAGTCAAGTTTCCTTTTTTTATTTATTTAATGGTCATATTTCAATCTGCGGATACTCGTCAATTATTATATATCGCGTCTAATTCATAGTTTGCAATAAAGTTTAGTTATTTTGCATGATTATTTTCTTGTGAAGTGTGAAGAACTCAGTACAATATAACACCCGAATTCCAATTCAATTGATAAAAAGCGTACCTAATACTTTTTCTTACAATATAAAATAAATACGGAGAAAACAATATAAAAAACCTTGAAATATACAACTAAAGAGAATACGCCATCAATACGAATCCTTAACTCCTATTCATCGGAGATAATGTAATATCAATCATCGTTCATTATATGAAACGTCAATAGATGTAATTAATTAGACCCAATACACATGCGGCAACATTGCGATAGGCTCTAGAACTAGTTTAAACATTAATATTCATTAACGCAATAAACCAACACGTAATAATGTCTCATTCTCTATTGAATGACGACTTAACGTTAACGTAAAAGACTGCAAAATTCTTGTGAACGAAACAACTGATAAATCTAAACAATGCGTGCGTTCAAAGACTAATTATTTTATTCGCGATTTAAAATATTTGAACCTATACCTCGCCCTTTGAAAACGAGATGAAAGTGAAAACGGGGTTTCAACTAACAAAAGCCGAGAGGCATTCAGGAAAGCAAAAGGTGGGAGGGCGCAAAAGGGAAAAGGGAGGGTAAATACGTTGTTTCGAACAGAACCCCGCCCTCGCAGGTATCGACACGCGCAATTACATTTAAATGAGCAGGTGGGGGATCACAGACGAAGGGGTGGGTAACACGACACACTGCGAGGGGTTCACGCTGTTTGCAAGACGTGTGACGTCAAAGACAAATCGAACAAGATGAAATGCGATGGATCTCTTAAACTAACATAGGATATTTTATTTTACGCCCCTTCTCCCAAACCTATTGTGCCTTTCACACATCACAATTGTACCACTGGTTTTCAACTTCTTTCCATGTATTACATCTGAAATTTATTTATTTATTTATTCTTACTGAAATTTCTCTCTTCTTTCTTGTTCTTCATCATCCTTTTCTTTCTTCCCCTTAGGTGTTCATCCTTCCCCTTATGTTCCCTTCAGCTGTTCATAATCTACAGTTCCATTCCTCAGACAACTCTCTGTCCGAACCTTTAATTCGACGTTATTCTTCCGCAGCCCACTTTCTAAATCACTTTCGTTTCCTTACTTCACTTTTCAATGAACCTATCACCTTTGGATCTGACTCACGCATTTTGTCTTTCTTAAATATAAGCAATTAATAAAAATCGACTTATTCAAATTGACAATGACCATTAGCTCAAGTCAAAAGTCACTCCCAGTCTTTTATCTCACTTGAAAATTGTACCAATGTGTACCGAAATGTTGTGATTATTATAACTTTAAGTGTTTCTATTGTTCTGATGTATTTTATATTGTATAAAGTGGAACTTTGATGTATTTCTACCAAGTATACTATAATAAATTGTCTGCTTTAATAGGTCGATATTTATTAATTACATATATTGCTGTGCAGACGAAGGTGGACTGTTTCTGAAATATCTTTCCTTAATTTACGGTTCTTTTGTCACACACATTTTTAACCTAATTTGAGTGTCCTTTCGTTAGGATTACTCAACACACACTATGAAACACCCATTTTTGTGAAGTGTGCATGACCAAAATACTATAAGATTTCGATGGATGAAGTCTACTTGTTGCATCTTGTGTATTATAGAAACTGATGTCGACGATTTCATCCCTGAAATTGCCGAAAAAAGTTCTACGATAATAGGCACTCATGAACTTTCATTTCCATTACTGCAGTTTAATATATGTTTAGTAGAGCCCAGCAATCAAACTTTGAGTGTGACTTAAATTTTCATGTTTTTAATCTACAAGGTTCTTTTCCAAGACATTATTAAATGATCGGAAAATATTTAACAAAAAGTCGGTCATTTTAAACTAGTCACTTAAGCTCGCTTGTGGTCACACGCCGAGGAGAATCAGCTTTACTCTCATCCGCAATTCGCGATTACCGACGCGACCTAAACGCCATCCGTGGTTGGGAGTTGAAAACTCGTTCCTATTCTTAACGTCTTGTAGTGTGCCTGGTATAAATAAATTGTTATCATGCACACACTTCACTTAAGGTTGCATGGTGAAACAATTTTCGTCATAGTTTGATAACATTAAATGCTCTTGAATGGTCTGAATAGATATAAAAGGTAGCTTGCTGCTTTATTACATTGATGATAGCTAATGCGTTGTAAACATAATTACGAAGACCATATTCCTCTTTCGAGCCGCAACTTCACGAGCTTTATATTGGGATTTAATGCATATATTGGCTTCTCAATACATTATAACCGCATCGACCTCCTCTAAGGAAATGTTAGAGGAAGTTTGTGCCAAGTTTATGAAGGTAACAGCGCTGTTTAAACAGTTCAAGAGAGTTCCGCCCGAAAATTCATGAAAAATACTAAACTTCAAAGTTTCTTTCTTCCTATACGACTCAAAGCAATCAACTACTTTCACAGAGCTTAAATCCGTTAGACCACTTAACTGAAAACGCTGTACTGTCTTTTAAACCTAGATACTTTATTTTCAACTGAAAAAAAACTTAATTTTAAAGTAAATAAATGTAAAAAACGTTCTTGTAACTTTTATTTAAAAAGCACTGTACTATAAAAAGTACGAAATAATGTTCCGTAAAATTAAATAATCAACAACAAAAAAGTCCCTTCCTTGGTCAACACATAAGTGTAAGTACTCTAGAGGCACATCAACGTTAATAGTTTTAAAGTATGAATTTCAAAAACTTGAGGATTTTTTCCTAGAAATTTAAAAGAAATATTAGTCTTGCGCCTTAAAATAGAGATAAAATTTATCGAGGGACATAACCTACGTTCTTGAGTTTCACATTTGGCAGTTGAATTTATTTGAATTATCATACAAGTAACAACAAGTTTGAGATCGTATTTCCAAAGGAGCCGGAGTCAAAAGACCTTTTTCCACGACCAATAATGTTTGCGACAAGATTTTCGAGAGTATTTTGCTAAGGTGTCTTCTACACGGGCCAAAATTTCTATGGTTAAATTGTTCTCAGAAAACACGACTGACACCACTTTCTGCTTGATCTTTGACACAGTTGCTGGAAATACGTCGAACGCGTTTACACAAGAAAATATTCTTGGTCGTTAGTTGGAGAGTTCACAGAAAGAAGTCCAATTTTTATCTTGAACAAAATAAGATTGCGTTTGATTAATATATAAATATGAGAAAGGAAATACTTCTGAAATTCATGATAAATGAGCTGAAATAAACTATATGAATATGCTCCAACGGTTAAACTATATAGTTTCTCTTCTATTTGGAGACTAAAGTGCTCTCATTAGACCCAAAATAGTTATTGGTATCATTGTTGAGAATGTTCCGTAAAAATGGACGTTCTAGAAGATATTCTTCACATAACTTTCATTGCAGAATACTTATTTTCGTTTATGTCAAATAATTCATCATATATACAAATATACGAAAAGCATTCATCAGTTACAACAATAATACTATGAAACAAAACTTCTGCGATTTATGTATCATATTAATCACAATGTTTCAATTCATTAAATTAATTGGATTGAATGCGTTAATTAAGTAGACATGACTAAGTGGACATATCTGAAAAATTTATACAAATTTATATTATATGTATTAAAAGTACATAATAAATACATAACATACGTAGACCGCGAATCAATAACCCTCAACTAAACTGGTAATCAAAATGTAGCAAAAACTTGCACGTCAATTGGAGATCGGTCTTGTGCGACCAAATAGAAGCGTTGCGTTGAAGTATTTTGCTATGTATCTGGTTTTTATTTAGTCACTTAGATTCAATATTTTTAACACTCATTATGCAGAATTAACTCAACGGGCTTTTCAACTCTAGTCTTTTAAAAATCTCACGCTTCTTCTCCCTCATGATAAATTTCGTCTTTTGGCGTGATATGTTTGCTAAACAAGGTTCGCCTCTCGCTTTGTAATACCTCTAATCACACTTTTGTAACACTCATAAAACTCATTTTTGTAAGTATCGCTTAAATAGCTTTCATTGGCTTCATTTGGTCACATTTAAATACAGCGGCATTAACACGTAATATCTTTAGAGCACTCATATGTGTTGTCAACAGACTCATTCATTGTACCATCGTACCTACTAAGAAATAACTCTATATTCCATACAGGCGCTGCATAACAGATAATATGTCGCATAGTTCCCTTGCACAACAAACTCGCAAAATAGATTCATACCATAAATAGATTAATTAACAGTTCAGGGTTGTGCCCATAAGGGAACAACGCGGGTTGCGTCCAGCTAAATCTGAAGTCACAAACCAGTTTTTTATAGGTGATAATTTAAATTTAATTTCGCATGAAGTAATACGCTCGTGAAATAGATGGAAAAATAGTTTTCTTACACGTCATTTTCTGTAGAATTTGAGTGTGCCCACGATTAGCGTATTTTGTATATTTTTTCATGATAAATTAGCAATTTTGTATATTTTTTCGCCAAAAAAGTCTTGGCATATTTAGATTCATCGCAAAATCCGATGATAATAATGTTTTTGTCTTTTATAGGACAAATTGGCTTTTGAGAGAGGTTAAAGATAAATTGAAATGTTTTCATAAGAACTGATAAAATCGCATATCGCCTCTTCAGAACTGAAAATTTTTGGGAGTACTTGTAGCATTAGAAATAGAATCCGTTTAAATATTTTGAAATAGCTTTTCAGACAAATCCAAACAACCATCCACTTGTCGTGAGAGAAAGAAGTGTACCCCGAGATGGTTGCCCAAGAAAGAATATTTAAAAATTTACTAATTTACACTCCACTCAACTTAGACAAGAAACTATTCATCAAAGACATTATAATACTTAAGGCTTTAAATATTTTACAGATTTAACTTTTTCACTCCAGTAACATAATTTTTGCGATTAGTATTTAAGTAGCGTTTGAATGTTATCCGCACAGGCTTGTGTCACCACCAACGGACCCACCGCGATTTATCGTGCCTGTTGATCTGTTTTGAAATTGTGTCATCAGGTGAGCAGCACGAATAAACTCCGCATTCAAAAGTTAACTGAACTTCGTTTTTCAGAGCAGTTTCCTCTTCTCAATTATTGCGACGCTTGACTCGTTTTCTTTCTTTCCAATAATAACAAGTGAGCGAATTCCATAGAATCACCACCATCCAGTCACATCAGTAGATCCTCTATTAGCCGCGAGAAGCGGAATGAGGAGCGACTAGAGCTCTT
This sequence comes from Laupala kohalensis, assembly GCA_002313205.1. Classification (NCBI taxonomy): domain Eukaryota; kingdom Metazoa; phylum Arthropoda; class Insecta; order Orthoptera; family Trigonidiidae; genus Laupala; species Laupala kohalensis. The sequence goes on from NNCF01125948.1 coordinate 687,830, forward strand.
CATCGGATCCAAGTTCCCGGGTCCCATGTGGGTTTTAATTAAACGCGACTCTACCTGCGAGCCAAGCCACGGGCGCCTGCGGGCCAGCCTGTCAGCAAAGAAAGGCCATCCTGTCAGCAGATGCAACACGCAGTACAGACGGCCAGTCCAAGACGAAAGGGAAGCGAGAGGGGAGAGAAGCGAGTTACTCGATCGTACAGAATCCAAATGCATGTATTTGCGCTCTTAACGTAGTGTATAAGAGAATTAATTTGGCAGTGAAATAGTATGCTTAATTGTGTGGTATGATAAAGAACATTGTTTTCTGAGAGCGTTTCAGAGCAGACAATTCGAAGAAAATCGGTCCATAGAGGCCAAAATAATAGTATATTACGATTGTGTAACAATGTGGCGATACGTTTTGGTGTAATGAGTACTTAAAGTCACATATATAGAGGTTAGTGCACTGAAGTTGCTGCCAGATTAATCTACTGCGTCGACAGTGAACCAAGGGAAATTTTGGTGAAGATTGAATGACGGGAAGCGCGGAAATGAATTTTTTTAAATCATACTATTACGAAAGTAAGACGTTTCGTGATTTCAATAACGAATATTAAGGTGGTTTGGCAATTGGCTGCGCCCAAAATTAGTCGGTAAGATAAGTACAAGTTTATAGTTGCTGCTTACATGTGCTGTAGTTGAGAATTTAAAGCACTCGCTTCATAAAGGCATGTAAAAGCATGTATTTTCAAAATCTACAGAACGGCCATATGTAATTTGTTATTGACCAAGGAGAACCCTATTTGTATATACACATATACAGCCAAACCGCTATGAGAAGGCCAACAAATTTTAGAAGGAGATCTTGTGGCGCCCTCTTATCGGCCAAGCACAGAACTATATACATGTAAACCGGAAAGTTGAAAAAAAGAGGGGAAGCGTGGTAATTGGGAGACCATCTACCTAGGGAGCATAGAGGGAATGTACACAAGACATCATAGTCAACCATAGAGCAGAATAACAAGGAGTGGCTATATTGCAAATTGTAAATCCCAAGGATCGATTTTTAAAACACTATGTATCGTGGCGCAGAAGTTATGACGATGGAATTTTCACAAATTTTAATGGGAAGTATTGCATTAAATGAAAAATAAGGACCAAAAATATTTTTTTTAAACCTCCAGGAAAAATTGTCAATACTAAAAAATTCGAGGAAAAAGTAAATGACTAAAAGTAAACTAAAGTAAGTTAAAATAGAAGACTAGGAGAGCACTGAAAATTACCAACCAGGGAACGCTACTAATGAAAATACATAGAACAAGTGTATAACGCCGGAACAAAGCAAGGTACAGTGATGGAGTTAGTGAGGAGGCGAATTGTATAGTACACTAGTCGACCAACAAAATCTAGCCGAACTAGACCTCTGGTTCGGCTAGTACCCATGGTCTCTGTACTCAATCCCTTGACGCTCGCCCTAAAGCAAAAGATCATCATACACCACCCCAGACCCCTCGGTAAAAGATCGACTCTCTTGGAGAAATAAGCGGTAGGAAGATTCGGAATCTTGTTTAATACGAGTAGACCAGCCCCCTTCGGCGCAGCCACGACGTAGATAGCAGTCCCATATATTCGTGGGATAGCACGGATTGACTACCAGACGGGCACTCAAATCGGATCTTATGTGCAACCCTGGATTTCGGTACTAAAAGTAGTAGGGATCCTCGCAAGAAATCCCGGCGGACACCCATCCACCGTTGACAGGGCAACCTTTCTAACATGGGCAGAACTATAAAGTTGTGACCTATTGGAACGGGCACCGCGCAATACAGTACGGCGAAGTTACCGCGCTGATCTCCCAATTCGACAGGTACATGCGACAGGCGAACCACTCAACCTTCGCCTATCGTCAGCTTTTGTACCCAAACCTAGACCGACAGCCCTAGGCAACGGATCAACCCCGACGCGATCTCGTAAGTGGTAGGAGGGCTGACAACCCTCCGAGTTACTCAGCACTTTAAACCGAGTAGGCAGGGAGGGGCACAAGCCCTCAGATGCTTGCATCTGACGCCATTTGGGTTGGACTCTGCCGGACAGTACGGTTTCCCCGCTCGTGGGGTACGGGAAGGATGCTCCGATCGGTGAGCAGGATTGCTGCTCGGCTACCGTTAGCGCAGATAGTGGTAGAGATGTGGGCTAGGCACATCTCCACCTACCAGAGCGGATGCTGGGAGAGGCGGGTTTCCTGCCTCAATGTTTGTGACCATCCTCCCACGTCCCGCCCAGGGGGCAATCCCTGGAGCGACCTCTCAGTCCAGTTCGCTGGATGAGAGGAAGGGGCCCTTGAGTGAGTAGCTCTGCTAATAGACTGGGACTAAAAGTTGAGGTCCATAAGGATGTGATAGACTCAACGACTCCTCCGAGTCGACCAACAAAGTGATAGATGAAATTATAGAGGAAGCAATACCTCCGAAAAATGATAGTTCCGGAGATGGGGTATCACTAGCACGTAGTGTATCAGAGATGCGAACATGAGTGGGGAAGAAACGAAGACAATTAGACGTAGAGTATATGGAAGAATATGAACGGAAAGGACTCGATATGGTTAAGTTAAGTAAAATGGTATAAAAAATGGAAGAAGTATACAAATGAGAAAAATATAGACGATTGAATTCAACTATAAACGCGATAATCATTAATGGAACAAGAGAATTATGGCAGGCAGTAGTAAGATTAAATGTGAAAAATGAAGTATGACAGGGAGAAATGCTTAAAGCAACAGTTAAGAAGATAAGTTCATTAGTGAATGGGACAAATAGAGAATATAAAGAGAAATTTGAAACAATATCACACAAAATGTTAGAAAGGGTAAAAAAATTGTCAACGTAGCAGAGCAACGGATACAAGAGACAATACAGAAGAAGGGCGAGAAAAATGTTGAGACAATATTACAAATAGTGGATGAGGGAGCCAAAGGTGTCCACGATGTGATAAGATGGAGAATAAATGATTAAAGATTAAGAAAAAGGAAATCAGATAGTGAATAGTGTAGAAGAAGTAATGAGTAAGGATATAGAAGTACACAAATGTGTAATAAAACAAGGGGGGCAAACATCGTCTGCAGCAGTATTACGAAAGGTTGGGAAATAAACAAGGAAGATAACGGTAATAAATAGTATAGACGGAAAAAATTTGCGAACAGAGCTCCAGGCCATAGTACGAGACATTAGGTAAACAATTTGCATAGATACAGCGCGTTAGACAAATGGAGGAAATTTAGTGATATTGCCAAACAAAGAAGGAAAGAAGAAACTAACAGAAACAGTATTACAGCATGGTGGAGAAGAGCATCGAGGAATAAGGAAATGTCGGCCAAGGTTACGTGTGAATGACGTCGAGCAAGGAATAAGCAATCAAGACTTTGTGCAAGATATACTAGACAAAAATATTCTGGAAGAAGAAGAAACAGAAAGGGACACTCCGGTCAGGATTGTATACAAGGAGAAGCAACGTACACGAAATACAGAGAACTGGATATTGGAATTAGATGGGCCAATAATGGCAAAGATATTAACAAAAGGAAGAGTATATGTCGGTATGCGGAGTTATAGGGTTGATAAGGATACACAACAATGACGGTGACAACGATGCCATAAATACGGACACGTAGCAGCGGTATGTAGGAACGCAAAATATGTATGTGGTTGTGGTGAAAAGGGCCATAGACATGACAGTTATAATAAGAAAGGCGATAAACCAAAATGTGTAAATTGTAGTCGAAGGGAAATGGACAGCAAGTTGAGTAGGGAGTGTCCAGAGTATAAAGTGGAGCTGAGAATATTGATTGGTCAGATAAAATATGATTAAAATCATGCAGCAAAATATACAGAGATCAAAATTATCGTCATAAGAGATGGGGGAATATATGCGTCGAAAGGATATAGATATATATATATATATATATATATATATATATATATA
>NNCF01125948.1:691822-709515 GCA_002313205.1 Laupala kohalensis
ACAGAGTGGTGGCGGGCCAGGACCCGTGGAGCGCAGTGATAATCCGGGGCACAGGTGTGTAATATAAGAACAATACACAACATCACATTGCCAGGTAGTATTATATACTACCCGGGTTTTTCTCCGGTTTTCCTTCGAGTGGAGGTGGATTTATTACACAGGTTTTCTAGGCTTTGTCTAGGGGAGTGTTTATTGTAACAAGAAATCGTGAGTTTAGTGTTATTTCAATTCTTATGATTTTTAAACACTGTACTCAGAATTATCTATAGTTCGATAATAATTTGAACATGTAAAATAAAATTTGTGTGTTAAATTACAAACATATTAACATTCAATTAGTATTATAACTCGGAGCTAACTTTTTATCTTATCTAGGAATTTTTGCTGAAATTTTTTAATCCGCCACTGCCTTTGGGCCCTTGATCGGAATTGATGGAATGGTCCCTTGCTTGCTTCCGGAGAGTAAATTAATGTATTGTCCTCCACGTGGTTATACGCAGATTGTACTGATTTTTTGATAATACATCGATTTATTTATAGACACAATACAATTAAATAACAATAATAAATTACTAGTGAATACTCTAAAAATACGATTTATACATGACGATTTATAAATGATACGAAAAATAATAGAACAGAATACGACTGATGATATGCTTTTATGTATGGATCCAAATACACGAACAAAATGGTTAGGATACACATGTACAACAAGACGTGGAAGAGAATTTCCAAAATTTCTACTAGATACAAAATTGATAATAGTAAATGAATATGGAGAATAGACTTTTAATAGCGAAAGAGGCAAATAATAGATGTTAGACTACAAAACAAGTGGAGTACAGGGAACATAACAAAAATGGTAGATAACACGGGCTGCAGAGTGATCACAGACCAATAGAGATGGTGATGGAAGCAAAAGAAAGAGGCAAACAGAATGAATCAGAAAATGTGGATTATCGCATAGATTAGAAGAGGTTACAGCACAGGAAAAGGGGGCTATTAGAATTGGTGGAGAATAGAATGAGGAACGCCACAGATATGGAAAGAAAAGTAGATGGGTTGCAAAAAAGCTTGATACAGATTTGCGCAAAAACTCTACAAACAACTCACGATAGAAGGAACCAATTAATATGGCGGAATAATGCGCTCACTAGACAACAAAGAGAATTGAACAGTACACGGCACAGATTGTAGTGTAGAAAACGGGTTGGGAAAAGCTATAAAGATGCAGTAATATTAGCGAAAAGAAACAGTTGACAAAGTTTTGTAGAACCAAGTCACTCAAAGTGAATGTGTGGAATACAATACTTAATGAGTACGAACAAAATACATTGAAAAGAAATCTGGGTAACATTAACAAGAAATACACAACAGATTGGCAAGAAAAAGGAGAATATATGGTAAACAAACTGTATAATCAAGATGGACCTGAAGACTGGAAATATGAAAACATATCAATATCTCCAACAGAGAAAATAATAGAAGACATGATAGCTGCAGGAAAGAAAGTACGACCACGTAAAGCCAAGTTATGATGCAATATCGCATGAGATGGTAAAACAAACATTAAAGATACTGTTAAAACCACTACTAGAAATATATAATGGATATTTAGAAACATCATATTACCTGCAATGTTGGAAGATAAGTTTAGTTAAATTGTTTCTAAAAGGGAAAAACAAGGCCAGCAAACATACCACAACCCTATAGATGTATATCGCTCCTCCCTGCATAGGAAAAATATTAGGCCGCAAACTAACGCAAAGAATACTCCAGCATTTAATAACAAAAGGACACATGCATCCACATCAATATGGTTTTAAGCCAGGGAAAAGTACAGGAAACGCATTACCACATTTGGTGACATTATTAGTCAAGGAGAAGAGCTTTACTGTGCTTGCGTATTTCTTGACATTGAGGGTGCCGTTGATCAAGCACATTGGCGCGACATAATAGGGATATTACAGGCAAAGAAGCTACCAGGTTATTTATTGAATATGGTGAAATCATATTTCACATTGCAAACAATGATATTTTATATAGGTGAAGAGCAAATAGAACGGAAAGCAACTATAGAATGTCCACAAGGGTCCTCAAGTAAATCTGTCTTCTGGAATGTAGTACTCGACACAATTTTATGGACACTAGAGACACAAGGAATAAACTTCATTGCTTATGCGGATGATGTGGTCTGGATAGCAAAGGGACTATCGCTTCGGGAATTAGAGGGGAAAGCGCAAAGCATGGTAGATATATGTACGATGGCTTGTGCAGAAAGATGACTAACAATATCAAAAAGCAAAACAAGAATAGTATTGTTTGGACACCCTAAAGAAAACAGAAGGGATATAGTTAAAATAGATAATCAAAAGATACAAGTCATAAAACATCACCGTTACTTTGGGGTGATACTAGATCAGAGGTTAACAGATGCTGAACATCTGCAACATGTACGGAATTGGAATAGCATTATACGGTATGATCAGAATAGGTATAATGCGTTTCAGCATAGCACGGAGACATATTACCATTGTATGTTTGAGCATTCTGACAAATATTAACGTATGGATGTGTGGTTTGGGCTGAAAGAGTTGAAAATTTAAAATTTGCAACCACATTACGATCAATAGAGATGCAATGTCTCTTACAAACAGAGGGGGCATACAAAACAATGCCAGCAACAGCATTAAATACAATATTCGGAATATTATCCATTGACTTACATGTGCAGAAAATTAAATATCGTGCCCTACTAAAGCAGGACGGTATGATAAGAGATAAATGGAATAAAGATAAGCAGTATACATAAGAAATCACGACAAACATTGACGAATCAATTAATACACGTATGGCAGGTGAGGTGGAATAATGAGAAAACTGCACGAAAAACATACGAATACATAACGAATGTACGCTTCGCTAAGAAGACAAGACGATGGTTCACATTGACCAAAGAGACAGTACAATATTTAGCAGAGCACGGAAATTTCCGACAATATTTACGACGATTTGGAAAAACAGATGACGATTCTTGCGACTGCGGACATGACAAAGAGATACCAAACTACATACAATGGGATTATCCATTTTATGGACCAGAAAGAGCGAACTACATAAAACAATATACAAGACATACTGAATACCAAAGTTATAAAAAAAGATTAATAGACACGGAGAAGTACGCATTATTCATTGAGTATATAAGTAAAATAAATGAAATACGTACAGCACTATGTTGGACAAGATAGTAGATGAGCGCACGCCTCCCCGACGGCAGTGACGGGCAACGCAACACTGAAGGCAAAGTTTACAATCAAAATAAAGAAGAGATTGAAAGCAATATAGAAGCTTGTATTGCGTATGCAAAACAGACAATGTGGTTGCGAACAACAGAAGATAATAGGATAAAAATTGTTGTATTTGTGAGAGAGGATTGTTGTATTTGTAAATGGGGAAATGTAGCGTTCTATTGAAGCTTATCTACATGAAGCGATAGGAGTTAGGAGAAGGGTGGTAAGCCATTGTTAGTAGGTGGGCCGAGCTGGATTTACCAACAACTTGGCCCACGTGGAGGGGTTAGTAGAAGTGGTTAGTAATAGTTAAGAGTTATTGATACTAGGAGGAACTGGACAGAGGAAGGAAGGTTCGCTTTTCAATAGTCATAGCTATATGAACTGGGACATGAATGTGAGAAGCTACAAATTTTCTGGCCCCATCGGAAATCGAACCCGGGATGTTTTGGTGAGAAGCGACAACATTAGCACCTGCGCCACCGGTGGGGCTGGTGAGAGAGGAAGGGGAGTAAGACAGAGAGGAAAATGTACATATATGCTTCAAAATTCATCCAAAAATTTGTGCGACTGATTTAGGTGCCCCTACTTCCTATCAAAAATACACGCAAATTTTTTATGAGAAACAAGATAGAAAAATGACGCTTTTAGTTTTAATAATCTACCTCAATTTGATGAAAATTATAATACCAGAAAGCAATTATTTTCTAGTACAAACATTTCTAACGTGTTACTTTTAAATCATTTTTATAAATGATATTATAACTTTTAGTTTTTGTGAAAAAACATTGACGAATGCGTGAACAAAATTTCAAACACCTAGCTTCATTATAAATATTCGCAAGTTTGATTGCAAGATTTATAGGTTACAGACAAAACCCTATAGGTTACAGACAAAAGCTAATAAAAGGGATACAATAATTTTAAGTATAATGATCAAGAAATTTGATTTAAAAATATTTATTTAACTATCTAAGCACTGTTACAGATATTCGAAATTCTCTTTTAGAGGCGCTACAATGCATTTTATAAACTCAACAATTCTTACTGTAGTCCCTTGCGAATGAAAACACTGTCGATTACAAACCGTAGAAAAAGTTCCCCGCTTGCTAACAGCATGTCCTCGTAATATTGGACCCGGGCTTTCTTCATTCGTGCTCGCTCCTATTGTGCGTACATATGTACACAAATCTTAATGGGTTTTCTTACACCTAACCTTGATAAATATTCCAATATATCCACGGTACTTTATGTACAGTACTTTAGATATTCATGTAAACTCTTTTTTAACTAATTAATTGAGTGGTAATAAGAAGAAAAGGAAGGTACTTGTTTTGACGTACCTTATGAATAACTCAACGATTTGGTTCGATGAAAATGTAAATTGGTTACTTCTTGGACAGTTCACGATCCCTGCAAAACAAAATAAAGGAACATTAAGCTTTGTGAATGAAACAAAATATTACTAATAGTATATACAAATTATACTGAGGCTTCATATTGAAAGAAAAATTTCGTCCAAGACATAAATAATTTCAACCGGTTCCCTAAGACGACAGGTTCAACGGGTTTTTATGTCCGTGTTACCAAGAGATTATACCACACATACCACATAATTAATAATGAAATCTCCACAATTATGTGGAGTCATTACACACCTCAATCGTTGTTTCTTTCGTCTTCTTTTTTTTCCCATTCACCAAACATGAAGAGGAATTTTCTGAGCTACAAGAGTAAAAATGTTGCTTCCGAAATGTGAGTGAAATTTTCATATTTATGTAGCTGTTACTATAAAAAAATTCTATAGATATCACCCGGTAACCAGATTTTGTTAAACATTATCCAATCTTAAATATTAATGTTTCATTTAAAATCCAATCAAGAATACGACCAAACATAATAATACTTCCGATAACGTGTAGTTTTACATAAATGTAATATATATTAAACACATTGCACTAAGCGAAAACGTGAAATAAGTCATTCCTTCCAGGAAACTCCATATAAAATACAAAAAAATATTTAATAATATTCATTTCAAACGTCATATTTCGAACCAAAAAATCACAAAAATTAAGGAATAATAATCACAAGATATTTCATCATACATCGCAATGGGGCAAATATGACTGTGAAATAATTGGCCAAATAGCCAAGGAAGATTTCCAACTCTCCCAAACACATCCCATTCACAGATCAAATTGCAAACATATAGTTTCCCGGACTAGTTTACTGGAAGCTGAAACAAAGCGGAGTTAATTGGAAGTGACATCGGACTGACACGCACATAACCGCAGGGTTGTCAGTCACTGGGCACGTCCACCAACGCCACTAATTAGGAAGCGTTGGCATTTTAATTGCCAAGTTAGCTGAGTTTGACTATTCAAGTCAATCGAGTTTCATGACTACGAAACATATTAAAGTTTAAAACGCAAAATGAATCATTTTAATATCTAGTATTTAACGTTTTGATTATTATGGTTGAAGAATGTTTGTGGGGAAGGGAGTGTAAATTATTATGGTTGAAGAATGTTACATAAAGGGAGAACTTTTTTCAAACAAATATAAAAAACAGTTTAGTAAAAAAACTGAGCATTGTAACGTAGTGACCACAACCGAAATATTTTGTATTATTTTGTGTTTCACTATGTAAACTGGTGCCGTCGGCTGTTTCAGGAAAGTGAACATTTCGGAAGTGAAAATGCGCCCCGGCGACAAGGTACCGTAATGTACCGATACGAACAATAGCCCGCGGGTGCGGCGATGTCGGTCAGAAGGCTATTTTTGAGCCGAAGTGAAAGGGGTTCGGTGAAGCCGCCAATACGACAGTGTTGTCAGCTTAGTCTGTGTCGTCAGCATCGTCACGTGTTCACCTGCTTATAAATAGCGGAGCGAAGGTAGCCTCGGCGGATCACATGTAGAGGGGTGATCTCAGGCTGTATGCCGTGTTCCGATCCATGGTGATCGTGTAAGCGTTTTTACGCTTTGAGGTGCTGCGGTATCGTGGTATTAAATTATCAGTGGAGAATTTGCAGAAGACATGGAGTTGAGATGTCATGAAGATCTCATAAAGCTCTGCTTTAATTGGATTGCTGCGGTAATCCGGTTGTGGGAGAGATGTAAGAGTACTTTTACATGGTGTATACAAGCTGCTTCGAATAATTGTAAATTTTCTTTAAAGCTTGTGTGGGTTTTGTTTTTATTCACTTTGTTTTCTAACGTAAAGTTATAGCGTCACAGAACTTTCATGTAATGTTTTCATGATCAAGTCAAACTCCTTATTTGTTATTACATTCATTATTGTTAATTTTATTTTAGTATATTTGTTTTTGCTCGGGAAACTGAGCTGGTGGCAACGAAAACCTTTATCCGTAACTTCGAGACTGTGTGTCGCTGCGTTACGTATCTGGAGCTCTTGACAGAGTACTTCCCCTTCAGAAACGGCCGTTCAAACCGACTTCAGAGAAGGTTTTCTGAAAGTTGGCGGTCGTTATAGCATATAACATAATCGCAAAACCAATGTTTCATGCTAGCTAATAACGAGACAGGTGTTGCCCTTCTGGACACAAATTCCCGTATCGTGTGTTTCACGACAGTTTAATATCCAGGCATTTGTTCCGCTGTCTTACTTACAATTTGTCTGTTCTGATCCGTAGTAGTATATAATGTTAAATAAATAAAAATGATGTGAATATACTCATACCCATGTTTCATAATGACACAAACTCACTTGCGACAGAGTCAAAGTAGTAAATTGTTTTCGCACCACGGAACGATGGTAGTCCCTCACTGAACTACTTCACGCCTTAAGGGGTGGAGGAGCGCTACAGCAGCCGCTCAACGTTTTCTCACTTCTTTTCTCCCCCTCCTTCCTAGCTCTTACCGAGTGTCCTCTTGTGATGTTCGAAGGGAACCCCACCTTTCCTGCAGGAGAAGTGTCTGAGCCACTTGACGATGCCAACGGAAGAGTTTGCAGTCAGGCACAACAAAAAGCGAGCGATACACGACTTCGCGCGAGAGAAAGAATGAGTGAAAGACAAAATTGTCATTCCGTTATTATAGTTCTACGAGTGAAATTTTACGAAAGGAAATTTTAATAGTTAATGGTATTCTGTTACTGAGATGAACGCCTATGTCATAGAACTTTAAGTACTTGCATCGCATTTTCTACATTAAATACACAATCGTCTCATATCAACACAAATCATATTCAAACTAGGGGTGCAAGAAAGTCGCATCAACTTTCTCAAATACTTCCATTGTTTTTGTAACAATATAACACCGGCGAATTAATTTTCTTGACACTTCGGGGGTGAATTAGACGTGAGGTAAGCGGATCGGAAGAGCAATGAGGACTGTGATCAAGGTCAAAACAAAAGAAGTACCAGATAATCCCCGAGTTCTCGAGACGACAAATCTCGAAATTTATTTTATAGCAAATAATAACATGCCAATAATAAATACCTTGATTTTCAAATACTATTCATATAATGTTACCGTTAAAAGCTAAAATTCCTAGCAGATCGTAACATCCACTTTCTATTGCTTCTAGTGAAACTCCCAATATTCTATTTTATCGGTATTGAAAACTCATAGGATTTCGTTTGACTACTCATTCCAGATATTAAAATATTTTCAATAAACATGGCAAGTCGAGTAAGTATGAAACTCACAACGACGAAGAAATGAAAACAACGTAGTCAATAATAACGACATGAGTTTTAGCTGGTCTTGACATCATTGTTGGTTCATAAACTCTCGTAAACGTGTTTGAATAAAACAGGTAAACAAGTCAAAGAAAGTTATTTCTACATGGGTTAGTCCAATAATTATATGTAAAAATAACTATGAAAATGTAATTTTTCTCACACTTCCATTTTAAAACTTCACGTTCACTACAAATACGCTTATTGTTCAAGTAATTAATCCGTATATAAGTTACACTTTACAGAAAGTACACTTCTATTTTTTTAAAATTATAATTGAAACAAAACATAGCTAGTATAACAATACCCTAAATCGAAAAGACACGAATAAAACAAAATTATATCAATTCTCCGATCTATATATACATATAAAGCGTAGTACCCATATTTTCGTACATATTAAGCGTAGCACTAAGACGGATAGAATACGAGCTTCAAAATTAGGTATACATGTTCTACAACAGTCATCCGAGAAGACCACAAATCTATTTTTTTTAATTACTATTTTTTTATTTTTTAGAAACTACTTTATACCAGTTACGGAGCGCGAAAACAATACGCCAAAAACTTTGAACTTCGAAAACACGTTCTCCAGGTTTCCCACGCAAATGCACCAACTAGTGATTTTTCCGAACTCTGATTTAGATATTTCTATATTGAACTATTATTATTATTTTTTAATTTTCTCGCCAAGCGCAAAGACTTTGTGAGTCAGATATTTGAACTTCAGTTTAGATTCTTTTCTTACATATCTCAATGAGTATTTAGAGAGCGTAGCTGTATAAAAATTAAAACTTTCACGGGAGTAAAGCAGCAGATACTCAGTGAATTTGAAATTTAAGGAGATGTTTTCACCATACTCCATTCAAAAAAAAATTTGAAAATAAAATAATACTTGCAAAAGGAAGATGTTCGGAGACACGACCATGAAAACGTGCGACTTTTGCCTTGCGACTATATTCAAAATAGTTTGTGTTACCAAAAAAATAATGTAACAATTACTTCTGAACTATGTGTTCTTGAAATTTATTTTACTCTTTGTTTAGGCAAAAGATTCTAATCTGGTAAAAACGACAAGTAACCCTTGCTAAAGCTAAAATTTCTCACGAATGAGATTGTTGCACATGAAGCTGCATTTTGAAGAATATTTTTTCTAACCAGTTAAACATTGTTAAATTTAAAGATAAAGATTCTATCAAGTTAGGAATGTTTTTTTTTAATATTTATTTTTCTCTCATTAACAATCCTTCAGTATAAGCACATAGTCCAGAAGACAATTTATTACAAATTTCTAGATATGCATATTTCGAGAAACATGGGAAGTGTTCAACACATAATTTCTCGTAAGATAAAAACAGAGATAAAACAAGACCGGTTGTTTTGAAAGTGTTCACATTCCTATCCCATATAATTAAGGCGTATTTTTAGATATCAGATCGCAGCACAGAAAACCGAGAAACGTTACCTCTGGTAGCTCTGTGGCTAGCACCTAGTCTAGCTTCCCACAAAGTCAACCGCGTTCAAGTCGCGACGGGGCCAGAAAATATTTGTAGCTTTTCACGTCAATGTTCCTGTTCATATAACTGTGACAGTTGAAAACGAACTCTCCTTCTTCTATCCACCTACTACTCCTAGTATCACTAACTTTTACTATAACTTACTACTGCTGCAAACACCTCCAAGTGGGTCAACCCAAGTAACCAACCCACCTACCAACAATAGATTCACTCACCTCCTACCTCTTATCGTCCCAAGTAGATGATCAGTTTCAATAGCGCACTTTATTTCCCATTTACACGTACTAAAATGAAAAAAAAAGTTTTTTATGTAGTTCGTGCCGTTCAAGCATTGATCAGCTGATGCAACTTCTCTGTCATGAAATGAACACTATTTGCGCGAACAAAAGTGTCTTCTCTTGAATATACGTTGAGATTGATTGTTAGTGTCTTGATTTTTCAAAGAACATTAGGAATGTGCTTTTCATGGAATTCATTATAATTTTTGTATGCATTGCTATTTTGTTAATTAAAAAAAAATATTTTCAAAGAATCCAGAGAAAGCAATTTGCAAGTTCGAGTGGATTTATTTTTTGACTAGGATTTCATCAAGTTCACCCATGTCAGAAAATAAACTACTAATATATACGAAATTTCTACGTAACATGAATAATCCATTGACATTAATACGTCAAATAAGTGGAGAACGGAGCAAATATTACATTACCTCTGGACTCGAAAAATGAACCGAATTAGCCAATCCACCGATATGAATTACGGCTTTCAAATATTATCAAAAATTTTACATCTCAACCAAACACCAAAATAATGCTACCACAGGTCTGTATATTTCACCTTCCCCACTTCCGCCGAAAAAAGAACATATTATTGTGGCTCGCGTCTGCAGACGCCGAGCATACTTTCGATACCTCAAAACTTTCCCATTCTCCCTTCTTCGGCTACTGCCCCTCTCCTCTCCTTGCGCTACCCAGCGCCTTTCTCTCTCTCCGTCTATTCGCTTCCGCAGTCTGCGGCAGCGAACGCGTTTCTTTAGTTCACAGCCCTTTCTCCTTCCGTTCAACTCTTACTTCCTCTCTCGGTCCCTCCTTCCCAACCTCAGTCCCTTTATCTCCCCACATTCTGGCGCGGTCGCAGCGATGTTGCCAGTATGCCCAGCCAGCGTCGCACCATTGTGGGTATTGATCGTGACGTTGCACAACTTGGCAACGCCACGGCTGCACTCATTCCCCCACCGCACCCCATTCCCATCCCCACGACAAGACTGGAGGGGAGGATGTGCTGGCGAAGGAGGCGTAATATAAGGCAGGAAGAGAGAGAGGAGAGAAGGGAATAGCAAAGACAGTACGGCAATTGGAAGTATAAAAATGCATGAGATAGACGACGAGAGTGACGGTAAGCCGACTAAAAAAAGGAATGATTGCCAATGATGGGAGAAAGTTAGTGGTTGTGATCATAGTCAACAAAGAGCAAACTGCGATAGGTCAGCGTCAGAGAAAACAAAGGTCTGGTGAAAACTGAATTGGAAGAGAAGTAAAGACGATTCGAAAGGGGAGAAACATTTCTAGGTCCAAGATTGTATCCCCGTACCTTCAGCACCAACGCAACAATGCCTGGTCGAAATACTATTATAGTCCATTAAATTGCAGTAAAGAGTGTAAAGTTTAACAATAAAGAAGGTACACGTAAGGGCGACATTTCTAGGTTAAGGTATTTCTGTGGCAACAAATGGTTGCGACAACTGCACAAGAAGCAGCTGTGTCGAAAATAAAAAGTAAAAATGAAGCGGAGAATATAAGAAGCAGTCGTCGTGACAAATGCAGTGTGGGAAGAAGAGACGCAGCACTGACCGTCTCCAAAGATAAGTGTCAAGTCCCTGACGTACCCCAACCTCGGCATCTTCTTCAGCGACTCAACCCAAAACTACAACCTTAACCCAACTCCCCTGCCACCACTTAAGACACGATATGTAAGAAAAACATCACCGAAGGAACCGGCATACACTGAACGAAGCTTTGCCATCACATGTTCGCGAATTGGAACTAGTGATTTTCAATCAGAAGTAATTGAGGTAAAAATAAGAGAGTTCTGTGGAAGATAACCATACCCAACCCTATATACTCATTTGCATACGTTAAAACAAGAAAAAAATAATTAAGTTATGTTTCACTTCACTAGTTTTTTTAAAATTTATTATATGCAAAACATGAGTTAAAAGTGTACAAGTACGATAAGTACATTCATGGAGTCACAGTTTCACGCACTGAGCACTCAAATCCTACTAGGATATGGAAGTACTGATGGGATACAATTCATCAGCTCTCGACACAAAAATAACCTCGAAGTTCAAATACATATCAGCCATTAACGAAACGAATAGCATACTTCGATAATGACACGTTCAAATTTTTGTCCGAAAGAAGAGATGTGGAAAAACCAATGAAATTCGATACTTTTCTTCAAAAAATATTTTAGTACTTAGGAAGAACCTATGTAGTAGAACTACTTCGTAGGTCCATACAATGATTTCATACAACATCCGGGTATCGATCAATGGACCTATTGTATCATGCAAGCAGCAAATGGAATGTACAACGGTTATTCTGTATTTCGTATGTAAGGTACTTAAAAATAATTTACATTATATGGCGCAACAACAACATTAAAAGTATTTAAGATAATGCTATCTTATTTTCTAGTTTTCAAAATCAATTCACCTTTACCTAGAATCAGAGAATTTAGAGATACTATTGGAGGAATTCACGAAAATGGGTGTGAACAAAAGCTTTGGGAAATGTTTATAGATAAAAGAGGAAATTAAAATTTCAAAACTAACGAAACAAGAAATTAGATATTCCGAACTAATACCTACATTGAATAGTAACTTACGAAAAGCGAATGAAGGTTCGGTTCGTATACTGACATCTACACCCAAGTTCGACCGTACCCAGAGAGGTTTCAATGTAGACCATGACTTCAATTAAGCTTTGATATTAAAATCATTAACGAAATTAACTTTCTTAATCATTTTCGAAGAATTGTAAGATGATTTTTGATTTTTTAACCGACATATTATTAGTATCTATATTAGTTAAAATCAATTATTTTTATTTGCATTGCCGTTGTCAGGTATTAACCAAACAGAAAATACCAGCAAGATCGCTAAACCGTGGTTCTCTCTTTCTTCACCCATCCCATGCGTGAGAACCGTGGAATTTGAGCCAACACGTACGTCGAGTTGTTGAGAGCGTTGAGGACTTGTAGAGGAGAAACTTTGTGTTGGACTCTTTCCTTAAATATTTAATGGAATATGAAGTTTGTGCTTTTTGTTAGCGAAACAACAGAATTCGTCTTCTCCAAAGTTCTTTAATACTTTCGAAGTCCAGGCACAGTTACTTGTGGAAGTCACAGTCACCATCGATGATGAGATCTCCGAAAGAAGCGGATTTCCTCACAGGTGTTTCGGTAGTTGAAGTTGGGAAAAATTTCCGATACAATTATCTCCCCGCTGACACTGATGTATTCTGAGTAAAAAAAAACTTTTCACATATTTTAGGAAATTAAGTATAAGAAGATTAATTAAGTGTACTTGGAAACGAAAGATCATTCAAGTGTGGTTCTCATATTGGGACCTAAGATGCTAATCGCGGTTGTACGTTCTTCAACAATGTTCAGAAAAACTTGTATCTCAAAATCGGAAACGAATCGAATGGTTCATGCGTAAAAAATTATCGGTGAGTATACAGGAAACTCAAAACGACCCCATAGTAGAAGACTTTGTTCACCACATCTACTATTTTGCTACTTCACTAAAGGTAATTCAAATATATCAAATAATTACTACCTTACAGGCATGACTTCTGACTTTTGCTGCGAGCGGTGCCTTTTTAATACCCACGTACTTTCTTTTAGAGTGTTACGTTGGACTGGTTATAATGAGTCACTATTCTATAAACAACATTCTACTGTTACCATAATGATTATCCATTTGAGATAAACCGAACTGTGACAGCTTCAAAACGTTGTCAACCAGCATACTGATCGGAAGATGAAGAAGGGGCCAGGTGCACTTGGACCTTGTAAGAATAAAGCTAGTACGAATAAAACACAAAGAGACGCATCCTATACATCCAATATTACACATTACTACATGTCTCATCTCGGGATTTCCCATACATATTTTTGAATATCGCCTTTGGATACTTCACAGAAAAACAACGACCTGCACTCGGGCCCGTACACGTCCATTACTTAATTGGATCACACGTTTTCGCAGCCCATCTTGTCACAACGCGTAGCAAAGTCAATATCAATAATGACGGGCACTACAAGTACATTTTCATAAGATTAATCTATTATTCTTCCTTTTATATTGTAGAAACCCCAGTACACGTATTATCTTTGAAAATGACAGTTTTGCTCGTTTTTCAAGAGCGTCTATTTGAAAAAGTTTTTTTAGAACCAGTAAACTTTGAGTTCATTTGAATTTTATAATATTCTTAGTTTTTAACTTTACAACAGAAAATAACACAAATTTTAAAATTTAAAATTTAGCAGAAGCAAGGGAATTGGCGGCGTAACATGTGACCGTTATGACAACGTCACTTTTCATTTTAGCCTTTCGCCAGTCGCCTATTTGAGCGAAAAGCTCACAATTCAAATGAAGGGAAGAGGAGGTTGATTGAGGTTCTGGTGACGAAGCAGCAGCACGAATGAGGCGGACAGTATTCGCAACAATGATGGGCTGTCAAACGTCAACGCGGGTGTTTTCAGGGAAACGTGGGGGCTGTACACAACCCTGTTCATTGGTAAAAAGATGTTTGCACGCTACCAGAGAAAAATGGTTAAGCCAGAGATTTAAATACCACTGAGCTAATAATTTTTTGTTTGTTTGTTTAAGATAATTTACTTGATAAGTATACATCTATCTGTTTTTCTATAATTTACTTTTTTTAAATATAACTTACTATCCAGTTGTTTTTTCTCCGGTACGGATGTTTGACATGAAACTGGAAATCCACTCGTTAAATAACATGCTATTATAATTAATATATTTATTTGCCTCATGTTTGGGTCATAAGTCTAGCAGTTCCGCTCATACATATTAAGGAAGAAGGTGAAGTTAAATGGCGGGTATCATATTATAAATGCCGCTATCGACCCATCGTACGCAACTAGAATGTTACATTCGGGTCTCTTGGATAAAAATCGCTATGTAGATTTTGATTAAAGAAATGCCTAGAATTAAATTACACATTGAAACGTCTTAAAAACGTCCTTCGTATAAAGATCATAAGAAAGTCTCATTATGTAACACTTCAACAATTCGTTCAAAAATCTCGATTTCTAAATGAACGTTAAGACTTGTAATTATTATTCCGTCGGTAAGGATTCATTTCTACAGTATTTCTTTTAACAGAATCCACATTAAGAAAGGAATTAATCGTTTTTCGCTCAATTTTACGTTGTTCCGGAAACTGATGACAGTGACGCTTGCAAAAGAAGTCTTAATGTAATAAATAATCCGTACATACAATATTGCATTCTAATTACAGCATTCTTTAATGTACTAACTTATAATAATGTTATGTTATAATAAATAATAAAACCGAAGAGAATATCGTTGTGATGGACACGGAAGCACCTATACGGGCATTATAAGTGCCGGAATTGCTTGATGAGTGGACAACACGTCTATGACCTCCTCCTTCAGGAGAGAAGACATTGAAAATACTTTCCTCCGACAGCAGAAAGATTTCGCACACGGCACGTCGCTGAACTCCTTCACATGCAGCGACGAGTGCGCGACCTACGGAAACGCAGTTTCATAACAGCTGACGCTCGTGTACTGCTTCGCTGACTCTCATCACGTTCTCTCTCCTGTTTTGACTGGTTGAAACTCGATATCACTGTTTTCTTTGTAACATAAAGCGTATAACAATTCTTTCGTTCTTTACTCTGTTCGTATCGATTAAGGTTTTTGATGACCCATGACATACAAGACAAAGGTAATTTCATTTGGGTTTAGTTCGTTTAAATATAACTACGGTAATACATACACTTACGTCATCGTTTATTTAATTCATTTTTTGTTAATCACCTTACTTAAAATTCTAGTTAAAGTACACTGCTTTGATCAAATTAAGTTTTTCTCAATATGGAGTCAAGGATTTCTCAATATTTTACAGATAAAGAGGAACTAACATTTTAAAATGTTTTCATCATTAGCATGTCGTTGATGTAAATATTTTTCATACACAAGGTAGAGGGACTAGATATCGACACGCTTCCAGTAATTTACACAGACAAAATAAAGAACGTAATACATGCGTTGCCATTATCCTTATTAACTTCTGAGTAGGGAACCTTCTCTGACGTTCCTTGAAAGAAAAAAGGTCTCGGGTTTCTGTGCCATCTAGTATATACGTAGAGAAGTGGTGTAGATGCATGGCGTTCATCTCTTGCTTAGGTTCCTCTAATGTAGTAAGATGTAATTAGCTTAATTTATTGCTCGTGATCTCACAAATTGAATGCTCTTCGAGAAAACATTTTCCCGTATTTTTTTCTTTTGTTATTTTTCAGTTGATCAAGAGTGAAAATATGTTATCGATTACCCATCCCCGTACTGGTGCATTCGTACCGTCTCCATTCCTTCACGTCCACGAATTTTCCTCGTGCGTTTGAAAGTTGAGAGATTTTAGAAGAGGTTAGCACCAATTACATAAAAAAATAACAGGGACTTGTTTTCGATAACGTTCCAAACTTCGGAAAATGCTGGTTACACAAGGAGTCAAACACGATATAAGAATAACTTCAGAGAGTACCAACCTTTATGACGGGTGTCGCACAACGCGGTTTCGTCGAACTCTGTGGAAAGAGGGACAAGAAATTAAACGGCAATTCTTTAGATTTGCAGTGTCGCCCCCTACCCTTATAAACCAATGTTGACATGGATTTTGAAGCATATGAAGACGAAATGCTATTTTTGATACAAATATTAATGCAGGAGAATCATAGCACCTCTAAATCAGTCAACATTCGGATATTTTTTCAAGCAAAACCCCTCAATTTCTATTCTCGAAGATACGCAGCAGAATAAAACTACTACGAGATCGGATGAACAAGCGAACGCCTTAGGCAAGATGGGTCTCGGCTCATCGGGAAAAAAGGGTAAAATAATGAGGAAAATCTTGGAATTAACCAAGTACGTGACTAAGGGAGAACGTGAGAGAATGTGACTAAGGAGTATGTGACTATTGGAAAAGACATATCACTGTACAAGTGAAACACGGATTATAACAACTGTAAGAAATAAATACAGAAATTTTGGCTCACTTGCACGTATGGAAAAAGAAATGTTTAGCATTACCAATTTTATCACAGCCATTTGATATGGAGAGGTATAAAATATTTCAGCGATTTCTTTATTATATTTTGTGCTTCTTACCTCATCGGTCTTGCTTCTATTTTATAATAAATAATTTTACAGAATGAATTATATTTAAAGACATTAGTTTCTTATGTATTTCAAAGATTTACACCCGACGACGACTCAAACCTAGATTCGAAATGTGTTCTTAAAAAACCCGTAAGTAAATTCTATTCGTCCTTCAAAAGGTCGTACGTCTAAAATTATTTATCATGGTTATACAATGGACGTTAATAATAGAGCTAGCTTCTTCTTTTCAATTATCCAATAGTTTTGTAATATTTGTCGAATTTTTTGATAGGAAACAACATTATATTCATTTTAAATGTGGGTTTGGGTCGGATTTTTCAAATAGATGTAATATACTACGACCTACTCTATTTTTGTAAGAACATTATCGGGAAAATACATTCCGTGTTATAAGTAATATTGATGTGTCAATCAGGTTCCTTGGCTTTTTTATATTTTTTTATATTGTGNAGTATTTGTAAATGGGCAATGTAGCGTGCTATTGAAGCTTATCTACATGGAGCGATAGGAGTTAGGAGTTGGGTGGTAGGTCATTGTTAGTAGGTGGATCGCTTAGCTGGGTTTACCAGCAACTTGGTCCACGTGGAGGGGTTAGTAGAAGTAGTGAGTAATAGTTAGAGTTATTGATACCAGGAGGAGCTGGATAGAGGAAGGAAGGTTTGCTTTTCAGTAGTCACAGCTATATGAACTGGGACATTAATGTGAAAAACTACAAATT
>NNCF01125948.1:709572-826946 GCA_002313205.1 Laupala kohalensis
AGCGACAACACTACCACCTGCACCACCGCTGGGGCTTTCCTTGGCTTGTTAAACATTGGGTCAAGAAATGGTCATGGAAGTACTATGTGCCTTATAGCTTACACTCGAGACATGATACCAGAGACATCTATACATTGAGAAGGGAAAAAAAGTACATACTGGAATAAAATAACTTCATAAGAGCCAAAAATGTTCTTCAGGTGTTAAAGTGTAGTCCCTCCACCCAATAAAATGTCATGTTCTTTGAAACAAAATAATACAAAGATGCCTACAATATAAATGCAGTCAGCAGCCGGTGAAGAGGGGCGTATTAGCGCGAAACCAACATCAGATAATAACGCGATAAAACAGCGTTAACGAAATTCTTGAGGCAAGCGCGAGCACATACGATTCTTCCGCGTCCGACTCAAGAGGACCGGAGCATCTAGTGCGCTGCAACACGTGACTAGGTTTTTAAAAACTGACAGGTACAGGTACTACGACGGGGAAGGGAGAATCTGCCACATTCCTAGAGCTGGAAAAGTACGAGATATATGAAATACCGGATCAGAAGGAAGAATTACGTTTTCCTTTCGCAGTGTTCAATTCTCTTCTAAGAACCATCAGACGTATCTCCAAAAGAAAGGGATAAACAAAGTCCCGAACCAATCAATGACATCAGGAACTATTATGAAGGTCCATAAATGTTCTTTCCGGAAACTAAATGTTAAGTCTCATCACTCGACTTCCCGAATGATTTAAAACATTCATTTATAAATAATATTGAAATTATGTATTTCGTATAACGTTAAAATGCCTCAGTCGCGATGAAAAAAACATTCGATTTAGATGATCAGTGAAAATATTTTGTAACAAAATATTTGTAGTACACATTAAGTAAAGCATAATTTTAATGCTTACTCTAGAGTCTAGCGAATCAGAAGAAAAAAATCCCCCACATCTCACGCGAAAAATCCAATGTGACAGGGAGAGGAGCGAGAATAACAGTGCAGATAAAGGAGCGCAACAAAAAATTTGTGCAAAACAACCAATGCTCTCATTCCAAACAAAAAATGTTCATATGTATACGAGCAATTAAATTATATTTCTGGAGGATGTAACATTTTTAAGTACGTTACCACGAGAGAAGACTTACCAAAAACAACCGTCATCCCTCACTTTTTCGAAGTCTCATTATTTCGAAGCCAGAAATCTTTCGCGGGTCATTTCTTATAAGATTTTAATAATGGTTCTTGTGATCCAAATTACTTCAAGCAATTGAGTCAATATTTTTTTTCTTTTTTGCAATTTTCGACTTAGATTAATTTGTTTCCACGTCCGTGAGAGGAACTTTTTTTTTTTTTTTTTTTTCATAAACATGCTATTTTATTTAATCGGTCGAATTCTTGCAGGGAGATCACATTTTCAAAGGTGGCGGGGAACTCAATAACAATACTGAATTGTAGAGTTAATTACTTGAAAAAATTCAACAAAATAATTTATGTCATGAAACTTCCTGAAACACGAAATAGTCCGGGGCTCAAGGATTCAATAGCTGACCATTTTACTTTCAACTTCAGAGTATAAGCCGTAATACGCAGAACATATATAATAATGGATCACAAAAATAGGCTATATATAATTACGCAAACATCAGCGAGAAATAATGCATCCACAAAGGAAATCCACGGACAAACGTTCTTCAGTTCTAAACGTTAATTCTAATTATTTTAAATAAAAAATATGATTAAGAATGTTTATATCTGAAATACATTTGTACGGGGGTTAAATGTAAATTCCTCTCCAAGTTGGGCCAACTTAGGTCAATCAGATATTGACTAAACGTAGGCTATCAATTCAGCCAAACGCATTCTGTCGTTTGAACTGAGCAGATGTCAAACGTGGCAAATATTGAAATAGAATTGTATGTTATATTTGTTGAGTAATTTTATTAATTAGGATTACATCACACGTCAAAAGCAAAAAATGGAGAAAACTAGTGGGAATAAAAAAGCCTCTTTTTTAATTTACTCACTGGTGTCTCACTCACTTAAGCTATCTAAACCATTGTTTATCATAATTTTAGTTTCATGAAATCTAGTTTTAGTTTCGTGTTAATTCTCCTTCATGCCACTCAAAATATCTTTGTTGGTGCAATCAACCATTTTTAAACACCATCCGTCACATCAGATGGCGTCGCACTGCGAGAGCTGCCAACGTGTAGACGTGGCGTTGGCACTCAGGCCCAATCCCTTTGAATCGAGACCCAATATTGACGAGCAAAAGCCAACGTTCATAAGCGAAACGTCTATACATTGGCGTTGGCCTATGTTGAATCCCGTCGGTCCAAAGTAGAGGTGTCATAATAATCCTTATCACAGAGGTGTCATAACAGTCGTCATGGCCGCATATACCCATAGTGGAATAGGTAACGTGTGCCATTGCGCATCGAAGGGGACATTGGCCAGTCAATGAAACGCAAGACATATTTTGAGAGAGAAGTTGTTGTACAGATTTATGTAATATGTTTGACTGTATCGTAGATACGATTGGCGTGAATATCCAAATAGACCCGTTCCGAAAAATGCCTTAAATATGAGAAGTGTGCACTGTGCATGCTCGGGACTGTGCATTGCTAATATTCGAAGTAAGACCTAACATAAAAATGAACTCTTAGTCACGTGATCGCAAACTAGTCCTATTTTGAGGACGAGGTTTTCCTTAGTCTTTGCTTAAATAAAAAAATCTAGTCTTGCTGATGCTCACCTTTGTCAGTCAAGTGCTCTTCAAAGATTGTCAGAACTTTTCTTGAAGGTGGTATACATGGCCATTAAAGTGATACTTAATTTTAATACTAGATTTCCTGGGAAAAGATCTATTAAAATAACTCTTTTCAACATGCCAAAGTAAATATATCACACTATTACGACAGGTAAAGAAAATGTAATACTAGATAAAACGATACACATGACCAGTAAAAGGGTTACAAAGATTTTTTCCATCATTGTAAGTTATTCTTCGTTGTACCTGTGATATTAGTGCACCACCTAATTGCACTGTTCCAGTAAATCAATAACAAAAAACCAATGAAATCATTAAGTTACTGATGAACGACATAGTAAAACCGCAAACACTGAACTCAAATAAAACAAAACGTTGTGCGAGTTGTTTTTAAAGAGTCTTAGACACGGCGATAGCAAAGCATGCTTAAACTGCCAAATGAAAAATTTAAGACTGATTTACTCCAAGATATACATTTTGTAAATTGCAATGATTATGAAAATTAAATTCGGACAATTTTTCCCCTCCAGCTTTCGCAGGTTGTTAGTTACGTCCCTGGGTCAAAGACTCTTATTTTAGAAAAAAGAAAAACATCAGGTTCTGTCACACTGTATATAAACTAGAATTACACTTTGCAAGTCATAAGCGTCATTTTACTAGACGATGCAGCTTATTCGAGAGCCGAACTGCTCAGCAAATATTCCAGAGCGACAGGTGCTGGGCTACCATCGTGGCTCCTATCCTCACTCAAGCTCGGCTAAGTGCCCCTCGCGCTCAAATCACACCCATCAGAACACATTCCTTTTATTTGCTCACCTTTCTCAAACCCATGCGATTTAACCACACGAGAAATTGAAAGAAACTAACATTCTGTACGACAAAAAGGACTTTCATGTTTGAACGCGCCAAAGCTTTCAATTGTCAGGACTCGATTAAAGAAACATCCTTTCCACATAAACAAGTCCAGTTATTTTTCTATGAGTGATTTTTTAATTCTTATTTCGAAAAAGGAGAAGGTAAAAGATGAAACGATAGGAAATCGCTGACATATATCTTAATGCTCTGAAGTACGTTACTTCATTTGTGTGATTTACTCCGCCCCGTTACGCAGACAAAGAACTAAAACATTCCGGGACATTGCGTATTAAAGTATATGATTGATTTAGAATAACACATCATCGTCTAAAACCGCGCAATCACGAAACACGAACTTCAGCTGCAACAATACGCAATAAGTTTCTTGTCCTATGCAGATACACGTTATCTACCGTCAAATTACTAGATTTGTCTTCAAATAATTTATCATTGCATTAAAACTATAGCTCATTTATAAACTCCCTTATTTGTTTAATATATGTATTCAACAGCACCACTTCCACATTTCGTCTCCTTTCAGTAACTGAGGAGCGATTGGGTTTCAACATACATCATTTCCCATCCTCTTAAAATGTAACAAGAAAAATAGTTTTAAATGAAAAGGCACTAAGCAGAATGATGCTATAATTAAACATACTAAAGCAAAAGACGTAAGTATTTATTTTAGTGGAAACAGGGATAAGAAAAGCTTGGGTAATGTAGGGACAAACGCCGCACAGCGACAGATACCGCAGGGATCGAGTAAGCCAAACTAGCACTTCTTTCGCTGACCTAACTAGTTAAATGTTTAATTCTGTACCGCGACCTCTGCTGTACGTGCTTTTACAACTTAATTCATAGTTTTCCAGAGTATGTTTCAATATTTATTCTTCACACATAGTCGGTAAGTGGTATTGTAGAATAGTTTTTCGTAGATTATTTTAGTATTACAAGCAGAAATTTCATTCGAAAATCTGCTAGGTTCTTGTTCATTAAAGCCCTACTCCTGCTTTTGTCCTTCGTTGTTCATATAACTCAAAATGGCGGTGCGGCATGTTACCCCTCACTTTTGGACCCGTGCCGCACTTACGTTGAGGGTCAGATGCTGCAGCTCTGTTCGTTGTGATTTTTTAAAACTAAAATATGAATCATCTTACAGCGGCGAAAGTGTTCCTACAATAGATTCTGACGAGAGTTTGTGATTGAAACTTGTTAAGAATTAATGTGTCGTATGACTTGAGCCTTATCGAAAACGAAGTCCAAGGCAGAATTTGGGCGATTTAACTCTAGCTTATTATTTTGTAAAAGTATTTTTGAAAGTTAAAAATAAGGACTCTAATGACCTTGAGTCCTAAAGCTCCATTTAAAAAAAGTTAAAATTAAAGTGTAAGTAAGTGAACTGACAAGAGTATTTTTCCACAAGGCACCTGTTCCCCACCCATGTGGCATCTGATCCTAACAACGTAAGACTACTACCCGTATTACAACAATGTTGAACCGATGGATTTTCAGTGAATACCCAAGGTGGAAAGCAGGAACAGGTTAGAAAACGTGCACAATACATAACGTGAAAATTGTTGCACCTATTTTATTTCTATTGAATTTATTTTATTTCTATTGAAATAGAATTTTCTTTCAATTCTACTTGTTCAATTTTAGCTAAACAAAGAAGCAAAGTAAACTAGGCAAATGTAAGTGCAAGTGTGTCGAGCAAGGGACACGCAAGAACTTTACTTAACATTGTTCCGAGAGCAGAATACCACTACCAAATACTCGACAATTTCGAACACATGATTATTTGAAACTGTAACATTCACAATTCGATTTTCAAAACATTTGTTTCTCCACTACGTGTGCTCGCTCAATTCGTAAACGAAGTATTTCTAAAACAACCGATACCACCATTCAGTTTTATAAATTACAGTACTTGGTTTAAAATAAAAACTTTTCAACCAGCGTGGAATAATGAAACCACAAAGAAACCATATTGATAAAGGAAAATCATGGTCAACTTAAGAAAATAATAAATTTGAAATTGAAGCAATAATTTTTATCATAAAAGTTGACTAATCGAAATAGAAAAACAATCCTTTAGTAAGGACAAAATATCTGACATGAGGAATAATGAACACATCCACCAAAATATTTTGTACAATATTTCGCTTATTAATAATAAAACATTGTATCAAATATATGTTAAATATCCCAAAGATTTAACTGAAATTTTGAAAACATTTCATTAATAAAATGTGCACAACAAGAATCTAAAACAAACATTACTTTTCTTATCAATGACGCTTTATTGGGAAGAAATAATCAGTAAAAATTTAAACAAATGATGAAATACTCATTTCGTTTTCGACTCTACACTATCAGCAATTAATGCAGAATATATGATTGATTAATAATATAAAGTGGTAATAAAAAACATTTATTTCTTGAAGTGACATTAAACCACTGGTATACGTCGGATTGCCAACACACATCAGGGGGCATTGTAATATGTTGCGATGAAAATGACAAGATGTATTAATTTTTTGGAGGAAAACTTATATATCTACATTTCCTTGCCGAACCATACTTGCTGGTCAATAGAAAGTAAACACTTACAAACGTAGAATCTTCTCAGAGTTCAGCTTCCCTTCGTGGTTTTCCTCGACGCTATCGAATTTGTTCACTACCCATCACTTTCGCTCGACAGTATTAAGTATTTGACCATTTACTACGGCATCCAATTTCCTTATTATATCAAAATACACCTCTCCCTCATAAAAATGAGAACATAAAAAGTTTTGTTTTCTCTTGACAACTATTTTCACTGCCGCTCGTCAAAAGTGCAAGTTGGACTACGTAGCAAGAAGCATTCGAACACGAAAGGGGAAATAACTCAGAAGGCAGGCTTAAAAATCTTCGGTCTACTCAGCATGTCGGAAATAAGCGGCTGACGGCGCGGTGGCGATGCTGGCGCCAGCATCAGACTGCCTGCCAACCATCGAAAATGCAAGCGCTTTCAAAACGCAATTTCTCATTCCCTTTTCGCACAGAACATACGAAACGCCATGGCAAAGAAAGCTGTTGGTCCGATACGACTTCATTGCTACCTTAATAATTTTGTCTTTTCAAGCTCGCAGCTACATACCGCTATATCTTATTTGTGATCTATATTTTGCCATATCTATATTAGGCATGCATTAATACGTTCATAAAAGGTCTTCCAGGTGACGCTACATGTGTATTAACTGTCGCTTCGGGTAGAACAGCCAACTGTTCACAAAACCGTTAACCCGATTTCTTACTGTCATAACTTCCGAGTATCTACTTGTGGAGGAGTGTCGGCATTGTCCACGACGAGGTGAAAATTGGGACGGACCGGAACTTGAACCCGGGCCGCAGGAGTGCTACCACAACACAAACCGTCTCGTCTACCAAGGCTCGTACCCAATATCCATCCACCTGACCAATTTCTTACAGTACAATAGTGTAACGATTCTCGTGTGGATCCGATCTTTCAGACAAAGATCAACGCTTTCAAGAAAGTTGAAGTGAAAGACAAAGATCAACACTTTCAAGAATTTAAGCTTAATCGTTGCCATCAAATGCATATTTTTGCTTTTGTAATACTGCACGTGAATGTGCAAAAACCACTGCTACCACATACCGAGGTAAGCAGTTTTTCTCTAGCATTGTCATGGAAGAATGAAGTTCAATGCACCAAATTTTAAAAATAATCACATAAATTTAAACTCTCTAAATATTTCTCTAACTGTGTATGTGAATTATTTGTACGAGTTCGACAAGTCCATTGATTACCATCATACCTATATTTCTCTAGCAAAATATAACTTATGGATGATTATTACATGAACTCTAGGTTTCCCTCTCCCACTAATTTATTAAAATATCAATGGTCTGAAAACAATAGATGGAAAAAAGCTGGAAACAATAGAGAACAATAACTATTCTTACACAAATTTACCTGCAATAGATGACTGCCCTGAGAAGTTGAGACGTACTGTAGGTACGTTACTAATTCGTCAAGATTTTCAATTATTAGCATGGTAGCAAATTAGAGAATGATTGAGAATTACAAATTAGAGAATGATTGAGATTGGACAGTAAAAATTACGCCTAATACGATTCTATAAATAGAGAAGAAAAAAATGAAGGATTCGTTCTTTGAGCTTCTCAGAAAATTCATGACATTTAACACTGAAATGTGTCCTCTACACCTCGCAAGTCTGCTTCGCTAAAATAACATACCCTCTTTCTATTATAAAAAGAATGGAGAACTACCACGTGTATTCCTTTTCCAATTCGTTGGCATTGAACCGAAGGAGTGAATACAGCTACTGCAACTGGGTAGCATTTTGTTTTGTATCAGCGTGGGGGCTTACCTTAAGAGATCCTGAAAGTACACGTTTCTTCGTCTTTGATACGTTCATGTATCGTTCTAGACATTTTGTTATAAATGTTCCGTATAGATATATTCATAAAATTAATTACAATGAACAACGATAATTTTGAAAAAACTATGTTACTAGTAATTACATTGTTTCATTTATTCTTTTATGTTATTGCAATAACTATGATTGTTGAGTAAACTATATCTTAAAAAATAAACAAGTGTAACAGTTAAAAATAATATTGAGGAAGTTCTTTAAAAAGTAATTTTATTCATTAAATCATTCTAGTAGGTATAATTTTGAAAGACCTAGGACATACACAGACGTATCACACGCATACGGATAGACACCAGCATAAATAACATTATAAGAACACCAGCATTTAAATATTTATTTCCTAAGACGTCCCTAAGACGTCCCGTGTTCAATCCGAGAGTTTAATACGACCTTTATTCAAAAGCTAAATTACTTTTGTACTTTCGTCTGCCGGTACCTTCACACTCCACGAGTGTAAAAAAACTTATCTTTGGACTACATTCCAGTTTGTCTTGGTGATTTTTATACGTGAGTGATATCGTAATTACAAAATAACTTGAGAATAACATTTTAATTTCTGACTTAGAAGCACTTCTACTTTTTGTAGAAAAGATATGTAGTAGGAGAATGTTGTGTAATTCTATTTGTAGTCCAAAAGATCCCATTTTATTCAATATTTTTATAATGCAATAAAATAGTTTGTTTTTTTACAGTTTTATCACATCGAATGGATGCACTTGTCCCAAAGCAAACAGCTTACGTCGTATTGAAAAAGTTATCTATGGATGAAGTAATGTAACCAATAACATCAACACAGAACGAAAAATACAATAAAAATGTTACAATGATAAAGAAAATTGGTTTGGATTTGATTATACAAAAGTTTTAACCAATAATTGCACATATCTTCGAGAAATCGCACTCCGTGAATCAAACAGAATTTAATGAAAATATAACAAATTCTGTATTCCTGGTTCATTGGTCAGAAAGAAATTTCGTCGGCAGGGTTGTCGGAATCACCTTCCGTTTCCGCTTGATCCTCACTGATGTTCCGCTTGACACATTTTGTTCACCTCATTAGTTCCCTTCGAGAGGCGCCACAGCTGCTTGCTCTTGTCTTTACTGTCAAGAGTCCTCGAGCGTTATACATTCATTTTTGCACGCCTCTTCAGTGGGCTAGTTGCATTTGTCAATAAACAATTTCACATTCTACCTCACGTTCCGATAGTTGTAAAGAAGCATGTTATCTTTAATCGGATCGAACGTAATTAAGTTGCCTCAATCACACGCATTCAAATAAATCTACAATGTATCGTCCACTTGAGGGAACCACACTTAACTATGACCGACAAAAGTTAAATTCCAAAAGTTAAAAATTTCTTCATTACCAAAGACTTAAAATAGGCTCTTTAATATTTTGTTACTTTAATCGAATCTAAAGTGTTTTAAATGAACACTATCATATTTCACAGCATAATTTATCAACTTTAAACGAAGTAGAATTAAAAGTTTATTATCAACAGTATAATAAGTAGACGAAGACAAAATAATTACCAGTATACAACAAACGTTTCACCGCCACCCCCCCCCCCCTTGAAATTTTGAGAAATTTTATTNTACCTCGCTTATTCCTTTGGCCATGCAGATTAGATGAGATGGAACACGAAAATAGGTGGTACGCTGTTATAGCAATTGCTAGACTTTCTCCAATATTTTAGATTTTATTTAGCAAAAAACACACATTTGGGTTTCATAGTAATAAGATCTCTGTAGGATCTGGTCAATGTTTTGCAAGCGAGATAGCTGCTGAGCAATTAAAAATCCATGGAGTTTGAAAAAGAAGTCCTAAAATGTTTTATTCATTGTAAATAATGTTAATGTGATTAAAGCTACAAATTAAATACCTAATTTATTACAGAATTCAGTCTGCAGTATTATTTGAGTATACAGTCCTAATATTTTCTATATACTGTAATTTGCCCGCTTTCGTTGAATTTTGTGGATTGTTGAAAGGGGGAGTTAATGCTCCCTAGTGGCGGGACAGAGACACTAAGAGCAATTAATGAACAATTTTTGAGGCAACAACAAATGCACGTACGTTAACGAAACATAAAATAAGATCTCAGACTCGGAGTTACTTCCAATGTACGCAACTACCCAATACAATGGTAGTAGCTTCGCTTTCTATTGTAGTTTAAGTGAAAACGGAACTAGATTTATAACTTACATCAAACCCACCTCTTTGTTTTAGTTCTAAATTCCATAAAAAGCCTACCGTCGAACAGAAGATTTCAATTACGGAAAGGAAGAGATGTAGTCGTGGATACGCCACAACCATCAATTCTCTGCCTCTTCCGTTCCACTCGCTGGCGCGCCCTAGCGGCTGCAAAGGCGGCGGAGGCGGCACCAACGAAGCCACAACGGAATTCCTCTCAACAAGCAGCACTCAGCCCTTGCGCCTTGTCCTACAAGACGCCACAGGCGGCGGCCCACGCCGCAAAACCAACCCCCAGTGAGCTCCAAGGAGATCCAGCTTCCACGAATAAAAAGCACCACATCCCTTTCGTCGAGCCAGAGCTCGACTTGTAACCGCAGTCGCAGCAATTCAAACGGGAAGGCACTACCATAAACCACAAAGCAATTGCTATACGCCATCATCCTTAACCATGGTGGGTTCTTTCTTTCTTCCGTGTTTGATGGTCCGGAGTGACATATTCGTAGGTCATTTGCACTCGTACTTCGATATCCACTAAAGCAATGAAGGCGAAGTCGAAACATGTCAACTGTTTCTCCAGTATCTTTCAAAGGTTTTCTTTTATTTACTTGTGTGTTTCTAGTTTCGAAAAAATACTACATTGACACTTTATATCGAAAATTACAATAAAGATATGCCATTTAAATTCCTGTGTTATGCGTGAGGTGCCAACAGTGACGGTCTAGTGGTACCGTCTTCGTTTCCACCATATCGCTGATAGGTAGAGCGTTCGGTCGAGCGGGTTTTTAATAGATGAGGTTTTCAGCTGGGGTTTCTCTCATCTACAGCCGACAAATGTGGGTTCGGTACTATAAGGTCCCCGACAACCCAATATCTTTCCTTCCCAAGTCCCTCGCATAAGCCACGGTTGGATGGAAGAACATGGCCTGAACCTCGCCTTATAAATAAATAAGACCTTCCACGATAACTCCAAGAAAATATAAGACAACACATTCGCTGAGTGACGATAATTTTTTCCGTAATACTAATGCAGATCAGTAATGACACATGTCCCAAAATAAACGGAGGATTGAAAATAGTTACGCTATTTAATTTAAATAACATAACTTTCAATTATATTTATAACAGTACACAGAATGTACAACATCGAACTTCCTCGAACCGACTGATATAATATTGTTAAATATTTTATAGGACCTTAAGATGGACTGTACACATTATTTATTGTGATAGTTTTTCAACCCAAACAGCTTCAATCCTTTGTTTCGGACTTCCTTAGGTTTAACACATATTAAACATACCATGAAAACTTGAAATTAACATAACATAACAGAAAAAAAGGAAAAACGTAAATTGTATTTTACAAAAAAGTAGAAATTATACTCATAAGTAGTATGACAGTATCGTAAATAATCGATATTTCTGTTGAAACGTTGAGCTAAAAAACGATCGGAATAAATATATTGTGCTGCCTGTCTAAAAGTCTTATAACAAATTAACTAAATTTAAGAAATTGACGTAAATAGTACAACACCTGACCTAAATATATTACAATGAATATTGGTTCACAACAATAGAACACAGATACATGAGAATATTTGTAAACCTTCTCCTAATAACTTTGCTTAAACAACTTTGGCAGAATGTAGACTTCATAATTAGATAAGCAGGAGCGAAAAATATTTTCGTAGTGATGCGCAATTCAGGTAAGCGAATCGATGTTGCCCAAAGACAGAGGGTTTAACCACTCTCTGCTACTGTAGCCAAGGCAAAATCGTGTTTCCGAGGCTTCCCATTGTCTGGCGAGGAGCGAACGAGAACAGGACGAGGGACTGAAAAACGAAGGTTGTGGAACGGTGGCGGTGCTGCCGAGCACCGTCTGGTCCGACGAGAAGGAATTGCTGCCCCGGCTTGTGTTCCGCCCTCCGCATTCACCCTCCGCATGCCTCGTTTGCTGACAAGGTTTCTTGTACGTCCTCTCCGGCTCCTTTGTCATAGCCACTTTCCCAAACGCACACGGCTTCATGTACAATAAAGTTTCTTCACATCGGCGGTCTCCATACTTTTCTAGTCGTAAATACAACCAATTCACAGCGACGAGGTGAAAAGTGCTATTTATTAGAATAAATATTAATTTAATACTCAAATTTAAGAAAGCTAATTACAGAGAAATTAGCTAACGTAATATTTTTCGGTCTTAGGTCACCAACATCGGATCGTATATCAGTCATTCATTAACATTATTCATCACTACGAAATAATATCGCGACGTTCCACCGCAGAACATTTATTCGGAAAACATCACACACAAAATAATATGGTAAATGTTATTCACATCTAAAACTCTTTTCACTGTTCACAACACTATTTCCACAGTCGTCATTTTGAAAATCTATACCATTTGTAAAAAAAACATTATACTTATTTTAATAACTTTATAACAAGTAATTCAAGGTACTACATCATGGTATCATTTCAGGGTGTTTAACAAATTGTTTGACCGTGCAGCCCCTGCCCTATTTATGTGCACAACCACTATTTTATTTATACCCAGAACTGTATACTACGTTAAAAATAGGAAACCATCGCGAGTTTACCATACTGGATAGTATTGGATTGCGAATAACGACACTTGTTGTCGATTTCTGGATGATACCCAAGATTTGATCCTTGTTGAGGCCAAGACCCGAAAGAAACGAGTGAGTTTTCTGGGACAAAGCCCCATGTTGGGCTGATGATAAAATTCCCAGAGAGTATATTAATCAAAATACAATGGGAAACAATGAACAATATCTTCAAGACCTGAGAAAAATCGGAATTGTTGTAAAATCATTTTTTTTCCACCTATAATTAATTAGTTTTATTTTAAAACTAGTTTTATTGATTTCAGTTAATTTCGGAAGATTTGTAGATTCAAGAAATAAATAACAAAAAAGGGATTCAAATTTCGAGTCCTGCCTCTTTCTAAACTTCTACACAAGACTAGCTGTTGTCTAAATAAATCTTATTTCCTTCACAGTTGATAGTACTTTCCTTCATCCTGATATATTAAATTCAACAGTGTTTCCTTTGTGAGATGTTTTCTGGGGAGAGTCCCATATCTTATATTCCTTTTGATTTTGAATTGTTCTTCACAAGTACGTTTTTTTCTCTCCCTTCTCAGACAGAAATTTGTATACTTTCTCTTCTCCTAGACCTCTAACGAAATTCAGTAGTGAGACCACTTTCACAGTCCAATGAAGTTACGTGTACAAATGTTTGACAAAATATTAGAAACTTTTAACAAGTAATACGAGAAGTATTCAATTTACAACCTAACAAATCTACTTTTTTTTTCAAATATTTCGTGTCAAAAACAAAAATTATAATTGCAATCGCTTCTCTTAAGACGCTGCACTTAAATCCATTAGTATTCCAACCACCCATTCCATAGGGCTAGGGCATATAGAGTGATGCATGTGATCTGGTTCATTTATATGTTCCATCAGAATGAAATAAGGAAACGTAGCAAACCTCACAATACTCTAGAAAACGAATAACCTAGATAAAATTATTATTTTATTTCACATTAAAAATTACTTCACTAATCAGCTTACGTTAGCGGCAAAACTACGAAGTTCGAAACACCAAAAATGTAATAACAATGAATTTCATCTCGAGAATACCTTGTATAATTACATTCTCGTCTCAAATAATTTATAATTACATGAATTTTCATTCAGCACATTTCCACAATAATTCTGACAATCATAACTAAATTTCAAACATCGCAGTACAATTTTCATAGATGATCCCATACAGCATTAAGTAATTCACACGTTTTTCACACAGTAAGTCCGCTAATCCCCTAAATACAAGTTAGCTTCAGCATCGAATGAATCATTTCCACTCCGGATAATACACAGTGGCAACCCTTTTTCATAAGTTGGAAGACTAACGGCTTCAAAGGCAACGGGGTTAAGCGGTGCTAAAGCGGCGGTCTGTTTTGCTCCACGGGGTCGGACAATGGAAACTGTTGCGAAGGAAACATTTTGCGGCGGGCATCAGGAACTGCGAGATCGAGCGACTCCACCCGCGCGCGCAAGCAGAGGAATAGAGTTGCGTTTCCTGCGCCGCCACGCAGCACGACTCGGTCTCTCGCATGTTATCATACTTCGAGTGCTTAATAAAAAAGGACCGCAAGATGTAGAAAAATAATTGGGAATTTCTCATTTCCGGAAAATTCTACGCACTGTTTCTCATAGAGATTTGAATCAACAATTGTCGGTCACATCATTGTATCATGTCTCCCTCCCTTTGTCCTTACACCGCCGATAAGAGGCGAGAACCGCTTGAAAACTAGCGCCAAAGAGGTTATGAGAATTTGTGCATAGCAATTATGGATGATATTATGCTCTAAAGTTGTGGACGCGATTGACTTTTCTCTTTTTATTAAAAACTTTAACTATAGTCGTCTTCGCAAAAAAGTTGTTTGCAGACGGTTCGGCGTCTTCTCTCACTGCGACTCGGTCATTCCTCTCACTGTTTCTCATCTGTTGGCATTCCCACGAATATATAAATAGTAAGTATCATCCACAGCGAGCACTTCACAAACAAACGGGTGAATACTATTCACATATTGATTTTCAATGTTTTAAAGATAGGGCATATGAAATTATTTTCCCGTCATTTATCCGAAAAACATACAATAACTAAAAGGATGAACAATTGAATAGTTTACATCGAAAAACATTTAACAAAACCCAAAATTCATGTAGAACTTTCATGTATAGTCGTTCGTTAATAGAAAATCTAAATAACTCTTCGTAGCAATGCTTAGAACCAAATGTGACAGTTCCTTCGAAATCTTCAATGTTAAAAAGTTGATTCGTTTTCTCTTCCAGTACACTCCATTTACTGTGCTTAGACTCAGTATTTAAAACTTATGATGATACGAAATGTGATGATTACGTACCTTGTGTTTAATTATAATACATATTAATATTAACTACATTTTGAATAAGCGAACGGATAAGAAAGAGAACTTCTCGATAAGAAATTCTCAAAATAGTAGAGTTAAGCGCAAAATGTATTTTGTATCATCACTTTATAAAACACAACGTGAGGTGCATGTTTTCATTCACCACTTTTTTTCTGCCGCCTATAGCAAAGAATAGGGGTCAAAGATGACGGCCCTCCAGATTTTAAAAACATGCGACCTTGACATTACTTCAGGAACGTCAGCCAAACTTGCCAGAAGCCAGTGCTGGAAGGGTTGGCGTAGCGCCACAGACATGTTGCGAACTTACTATTACCTTCAAAACGAGATAGATACGCAAGGAAATACTATCTCTAAAAGTCTATAACATTCGATAAAAATCCACCTATTTTAATTATTTTAAAATTTCTTTAACATATATTATCGTACCGATGCGAAAGACTTAAATTTCCAATACAATAATAACAACTTCATCTCCAAATGAAGATTTAAGTCCAAATAAAATAACTTTTATCTAGTTGATTTTACATAAGGATGTTTTGCAAAGCAAAGCACTGACAATCGTTTCCTTTATGAGGAACCTTTTTTCTCAATTCTTTCAGATTTCTCTCACCTATCTATCTCAAATGTCACGAGTTCGCGACCAGCATAATTTTAACATCGAATCACTCAAAATCTGGTACACTGTCAATTTAAAAAAATGCTCAGGAGACGTAAAGGAAAACCAACTACAAATTTCATTTTTGAATTCTACTTTACGTAATAACATTTTTTATTCATTTCCAACTGCTAAATGATTTTAACTCAAGTGAAAACACTTTTGTAGCAACCACTCCCTTGTATGAGACACATCCTGTGTTTGCAAGCTTTCTACATGTCACAGACGTACTCTATGGCTCCAGGTTCTCGAGCAGTGTCTGATAATTGGCATCATTGCTACTATTTATAATCTATATAGATATTTCTGACATTCCGCAACTATTCTGCAATAGATGACTCGCATGTAATTTCAATAAATAATTGTATTTCACATAGTTTAATTAAGTCAATTTCTGTGTGTGTATTTTTGTAGGTTTTCTTCGTAGAATTTAATTTTTGAATGAATAAAAAATTAATAAAAATGAAAATTTAATACCACGAAAGTAGAAAAATATAACTAAGATATGAATTTAGAATATTATATAAGAACCTTGGGTAACGTCGGGCAAAATGAGCTAAAAAATCCAGACCTGTTGACAGGTTTTACAGGAATTTCCAGTAATGATTGTTCTTAGTTTCTTTTCAAATTCTGGGTAACGCAGGGTATTTATGGTAGCAAGTAATAATTATCACATATATTATCTGAAAAATATCGAGTTCGAGTGTGTGCCTCCTTGTGTTGCAGGCGACGACACGTAGAGCGCGCCCCGCATCGGCCAGCCCCCCTCCTCCGCGATAGCTGCAGGCACCAGCGCTCGCCGCCTGCGGAGCGCCGCCCGCCGGACGCGCGGACGCCGCGCGGGCGGGCAAGGAGTCGTCGTCGTCGTCGCCTCCCCCGTCAGCGCTGCGGGCGCGAGAGTGAAGGTGCGGGTGAGGTGCGGAGGGCAGCACCCGCCTTTTCCGCCCAGGCACAAGGAACCAACACCTCACCGCCACATAGCACCCGCCCATCATCTACGCTAACAGCAAAGCCACCGCCTCAACTCACTCAGGTAACGCGAAAGCGAAGTGCGTACTCGGGACACGCTTCATCGAATGATGGGTTGGTGGTTGCATTCGGATTTAACACAAAGGGAATAAACGATGAGACGCGCATGCAATGCCAGTGCCAGACCAAAGGAACCATTGCTACCCAAGGGTAATGAGCGCTAATTGATCAACGATTGTCCCTAAGTTTTAGTAGTTATCTTAGTCAGCCACTGGCGAAGAATTTAAACTACGTCATGCTCCTAAAGAGGGTAATACTACTGGAGTATCCGTTGTGACTCGGTCAATTATTTTGTTTTTAGCATCGCACAGCAGAAGAGCAAATTTATTGCGCACTTAACTTCGCAATTTAAATTGATTCGTGTCCCGAAGTTGCGCCCAATCTATCAATACATGTGTGGGCTACATTGTTAAATACACTATCACCTCACGCATCACTACATATCTGCAAAGGACATACATCAGTAAGCTTTGTCTTCACCAATTTTTTATTTCTTTGTATTTGATACTTTTGATAGTTTTATTAGTATAGATGTATACTAAGAAAAAAGAATCATTTTTGTCATTAAACCAAAATCTTAGAACATTTGTAGAAGATTTAACCTTCAATCGAAATTTATCTACTCGTGTCTATGAACAAACGGTTCGTGACCCAAGCGACGCACGCTTTCAAGTATTGTATTTCACACTAGACCATAGGTGGGGAACCTGCGGCCTCGAGGCCGCATGCGGCCTCCGCGAGGTTCTTGTGCGGCCCTTTGCCACCTAGTACAAAATGGTAGAGTTCGTTTCAAACAACTATTGTACATCAACGCCATGACAGTTGCGCGAAAAATCCCGCCAAAGACAGTCATATTGTAACATGACGTCAGAATACTAGTCTGAAACGGACTCTAACACGCATGAGCGAGGCTCTGGCCCACAGACCATCCGTTTCAGACTTGGACACTCAATGTTAATTTTTTAAACAGTTTTTAGCGCCCCCAAGTTGCAATAAGAATGAACTAAACGAAAAAAAAGCCGGCTTATGTGTGTGTGTGTTTTTTCTTTTTTCTTATTTTTTTCTTTTTTCTTTTCTTCGGTTTCAGATCTCCCATTTGAGTGTCACACCTTGCTTTGGCTTCTCTGACTCGCATCTCTCAACGCTTCCCTGTTGCGATCTTCAGCAAACTGTAGTTAACAGTGCGTGCTTTGTTAAAGATATACACTTTGTTACATACTATACACTTTGTTACATACTATACACTTTGTTAAAGATATTATTTGATATTCGTTTTTTTATCCATCATGTCAAATAGTAAGAGAAGAAAATTAGGTGATGAAAACAGAACATTTAATGTAGAATGGGAGTTAGATTTTTTCTTTACTGCTGAGAAAGATAAAATGATGTGTTTGTTGTGCAATACAGTTTTAAATACTTAAAAAAAAGCGAATGCAAATAAACACTATTTGACTCATAAAGAACATAAATATTTCGCTTTAGAAGGTGAATCACGAAAAGCTGCACTTCAAAAGTTGAAAAATGAGAAGCATCATCAGCAGGCATCTTTTAGTGCCTTTGTAAATCAAAATTCCGCTGCAGTTGCTGTTACGTATAAAATAGCACATATACTTGGAAAAAGGGGCAAACCATTTAGTGACATTGAAATAATTAAAGAATGTATTGTTGAAGCAGTGAGTATGTTAGATCCAAGAAATGTCGACAAATACAAACAATTACCTCTTTCAAGAAGAACTGTAACAGATCGACAGCACGAATTAGCGCAAAATGTAACAGAGCAACTTCATACAATTATACAAAATGAAGATGTTTATTTTTCAATTGCTTTAGATGAAAGCACTGATAAAACAGATTCGGCACAAGTTTTATATTTTATTCGTGCTATAACTAAAGATTTTCAATGTTACGAAGAACTACTTGCGTTGGGTACACTAACTGGAAGAACTCGCGGAGCCGATATTTTCGAAAACTTCAAAGAAGTATGTAATAAATTACAATTGAATGTCAGTAATTTAGTCAGTGTCTGCACCGATGGCGCACCTTCCATGAGAGGCAAAAAAGAAGGATTCGTTGCTTTGTTAAAAAAGGAAAACTTAAACTTGAAAAAATTGATATCATTTCACTGCATTTTGCATCAGCAAAATCTTTGCGCAAAATCTACCATTTTGCAAGACACTCTGGATAGAACCATTGCCATTGTCAACTATATTCGCGTAAATGCAATGCGTCATCGTGAATTTCGGCAGATGCTCTCTTTAGATGAGGAAACGTATAGTGTTGACCTACCATACTACTGCAAGGTTCGCTGGCTATCAACAGGTCAGGTTTTGATAAAAGTTTTGTCTTTACGACGACAAATTTTAAACTTTTATCAAGAACAAGGAAAACAATGTGATCTATCAGATGAAGTATTTCTCAGAAACCTTGCATTTTTGTCTGATATGATGACAAAACAAAACAATTTAAATATTTGCCTGCAAGGTGAAACGAGGTATATTTATGAAATGTGGCAAAAGATCCAAGCGTTTAGAAAAAAATTATCATTTTTCAAAACATTGCTTTGTCGATCGGAAATATCTGCACAACACTTCCCGGAGCTAGCTAAAATGTTAAATGAGCAGAACTGTGAAAATAAAATATTCGATGAATATGTAGGTGTCTTGGATTGTTTAATAGAAGAGTATACTAATAGATTTTCTGATTTTGACGAGCACACTCCTGCTATGAAACTGGCATTTGAACCACATTTAATAGATATATCCGAGGCTCCTGCAGAACTACAAATGGAGTTAATTGATTTAGGGGAAGATAGTATCATCAAATCCCTTTTTAACGCTAAAAAGGATCCCATAGAAATCTGGAAAAATGCTGTTGAATATCCATGCCTTCGAGAACATGCTCGCCGTTTACTTTCCTGCTTCGGAAGTACCTACTGTTGCGAGACAACATTTTCTCTCATGTCAAAAATAAAAACAAATTTAAGAACGCAAATTACAGATGCACATTTAGAGGATCAATTAAAGCTGTGTGTTACGAGGCTTGATCCAAATATACAATTACTGTCAAACAAAAAACAAAGCCAAATAAGTCACTAACTTAGTGAATAAAAAAATATTTTTTATTGTATTTTTTTATAATATTTTTATATTATTTTATATGTATATTATATTTAAAATTTTGTAGTATTATATTTTATTTTTTCTATATAATGCAATAAATTGTTAAATCTATAGAAAAACTATAATAATTTCACAAAAGTCACTTTCTTAGGTCAATCAGCTTATGCGGCCTCTCTTATTGCTGCCTAATTTAAATGTGGCCTCTAATGGTAAAAAGGTTCCCCACCTCTGCACTAGACTATACTCTATGACATATTAAACCACAAGAAACTTTCACTCCTTAAGCTTGACAAACAATCATTCTTATGTGAACAGTTAATTCTGTAAAAACTATCAGAGTTGACTTCCTTAAAATACATACCAATGCATACCAACAGAGAATTTCAATAAAAATTTCATTAGATTTATGTAACACGTGCTACATAATAAAATAATTTTTTAATTGATGCAAAATCACTTATTTCTATCCAAGTAAAAACGCAATTATAGGAGGCAACTTACTCATTTTAAAATAAACCAGACACAGTGCAGTAGAACTGTCGTTTATTTTCATATAAAATACGAATAACATGTGGTGAAATCAGTCTAGTAGGTTCATCTTTCCATGTTTGGTACTAAAATTTTCATATTGATTTTTATTTTCAAAATTATCAGAATAAGGTAGTACTCGACTTAAAATACAGTAAGTTAAATTTATTCTTCATAAATAGAAGGAAAAGAAAAGCGCCCTAAAATGATTGATTTGGCCCTTGACAAAATACTTACAAGTCACCTGCGCCTCACGAATATTCATTCGAGGAAAAATTATTTAAATATGTACGTTCCACCTTGAATCGCTCACATTCTGAGCCACTCACAAAAATTATGGTTGAAAAGAAAGCGAAGGATTTAAGGGACACTAAATTTATAAGAAACAAATAAACCGTTTGTATCAGCAGAATTTTTCAAACTAAAAAGCTATTAATTTCACTTTGTGGAATAAAACTACCGAACGCTTGTGCGACAGACAAGCGAGAGTGCGGGCCCAATTGCAATTTCATTTATTTGCAGACACGCCGGAACGAGCAGTGCCTCCGATGCGTGACGTAAACACTATAAACAAACAACAAACGTTCCAAACTGCCTCAATTTCATTATTACAACAGCGAATGTATTTGAAGAGTAGACCAAGGTCGAATGATATCACGTTTATACTTTATTTGAAAATGCGAGATACAAGACTTCTACCAAATAACTAGGTAGTTGAGAAATCATCATTCTGATTATAAGAGATCCGTGAAAGTGATTTGATTTTTCAGCAAAATTCGTTCAAAAACACTAGATATCGGTGTTATAAGAAACTTGGCGATGTTATTACATTTTAACCAATTGCAGATAAATAAAACTGACTTATATATCTGTATTTTTTAACATTTCATTTGCAGATAAATTCATTAAAATAGAAGTATTATTAGTCAGCAATCCATGTTACAAGTATGGTACGTTCAAAAATGGCTGAGTTGTGCCAATAATAAATTATTTTTCTCTTCTTTTGCACTTTTCGCCTTATTGAGTGATTCATCCACGGATAATTGTTACTTCAATGATCCCTTTTGTTTTATGCGCTTGTGGTTATCACTAGCTGTGTGTCTCATCCCAGTGTCCCGTCTTTCGAACTCCAGCCTTTTGTCACAAAATTTGCACATCAATATTTTATTGCTATTAACAGAGCAATATTATATTGCTATTAACGCCTCTGAGTTGAATT
Organism: Laupala kohalensis; assembly: GCA_002313205.1. NCBI lineage: Eukaryota > Metazoa > Arthropoda > Insecta > Orthoptera > Trigonidiidae > Laupala > Laupala kohalensis. The sequence goes on from NNCF01125948.1 coordinate 731,373, forward strand.
CACTTGCCCGTGAAAATACCGTTACACTTGGCTGGAGAATTCCCCGGCCACGTTTTCCTCTTTCCAATCACAACCAACCTAAACACATTAATCACTTAAAAATTCCCAAGTCAAATGCACAATTTGCGATATTTCACGTCATTTGGTGGATGTCGTGTTATAATATCGATTTCGCGTTATTTTGATATTCAAAAATCGCATTTTTGAGGTCTATTATGAACTTAGCACTAAAAAAATCGGGGATTAAAAATTCGTTTTATCGCGTCTCGCGAATTTCACGGATCTCTATCAATAAAAGCAGTCAAATGTTGAAATAACTGCGCAAGTACAGTTCATGGAAATCGTAGTATGTATGCTTTAAAACAAAGTTCTTTATTTTAACTCTTCATATTTTTGACATATTCTGGTTAGGTACATTTATGTGCAAACGCCAGACTCACCTTCCATTCATTCTCACCCACAAATTACTTTCATATAATAAGTTAGAACTTACGTCCAAGGAAGAAAAAAACTTCCTCGCGAAGAATTGTTGTAATTTCACGGAAACAAAAAATAAACCAATTTTTTTTCTAAACCCATGTAAGTAACCCTTAATAGCAATTAGATCCGCATTGTTTAAAACTTACCTTTTAACGTCAGTGACAACGCATGTTATTGTTTGCTTTGTTAAGACATTTACGTCACTTATAGAATGAAAGAATGCAATTACTCAGACAATAATGTAAGGCTTGTAAAATATTAGTAATGTAGGGATTAAAAATAGAGCTACTTCCTTTGCTGAAAGTTTTGATAGATGTTTTCATAAATAATAACATCACTTATGAGCGTTTGTAAATTGATGATTTGTAATGAAATATTTCACTCAGGAAAATGGCAGAACGTTTTTCGGAGACATACATTAAAGACAATAAAATCAGCAAAGCGGCAGTATTTAAGACAATAAGACGAACCTAACTAAAAAAGTGGCCTTGAAAACAATATATTCATTGCTAAAAATATTTTAAAGATCGATCAAACATTCCAAAATGTTAAGAAACCAAGTCCTTTTTTGATTAAGAGTTTCAATATTACCACTAAATTTTAAAGAAAGTATGTTCAAAACTTGAAAAAAATTGCTAGCAGAAAATATGAAAATAAAAACAAAAAAGCACGACAATGCGAACACAAGACAAAAGGTTCTTTGAAAAACAGTTTTTAAGAACCATCGTAATTTTTTAAAGACTTTTTTCTAAACAGTTAAGCATACCATGTTAACTTGCTTTACACGTCGGGTAAATGTGGTTAGTTCTCTTGTCTTTCTACGGAGGTAGAGAAGAAAGCGTGCAGCAGGAAGAAATGATAACAAGAACTTGTTTCAGCAAGGGCACATCCAGTGCGATTAGTTTATGGGAAACACGTTGAAGGATACCCCAGTCGCAGAGAAATAGGTATTCAACGCCATTTCATGTTTCTATGTAAATAAAAGACCGAGAAACAGGGGAAACGCAGTAATACACAAAAACCTACGTGGGCAAATAATTTGAAAACGAGTGAACTAAATATCCTGATTTCATAGTTTTTTAGAAAAATTCCTACTCTAACATAGACTAAGAATTAAATTCATCTCAAGCAAAACTATTCAAGGTTTAGCTCCGAACAATCAGCACGTAGTTATATTTAATATCTCTACATGGCACATAAAAATGTCCGGAGAGTAAACAAAAAGAGATCCCAGGCTATTTATATCGTTGTTATTGTGGAAAAGGTCGAAATTTATAGTGGGGTTTTTTTTCTTCAAAGGATCAGAATCGTGTCACGGATCAGATGAAGGCAACCAGGGATACAAATGAAACCTAACTGAAACCTTACAACTTTCGAAGATCATCTATCCGTTTTCCAATCCTCGGGAATTGAGTTCTCTTTGAGAGAACAGGAGAAATTAGAGACAGAAAATGTGAACGACGAAGGATACTTCTGCTTTCGATTTCAAAGCCTCTTTGTGAAGGAACGTGTTCCGCACAGTCTGCGAGATAGAAATCAAAAAACAAATGTCCGTGGTAACACACCTCAGGTAGAATCCACAACAGAGTTTCAAAATAATTAATTACTACAGTATTTTTTCGCGTTGTCGTCTTGAAATAAAAAACTTGTTATAAATAGAAGTTTTTATTTCAAGACCACAACGCGAAAAAATAATATAGTAATTATTGTATGGAAATGGTCAAAAACAGATTAATATAATGGTTCAAAATAATTATACTGATTAAACTATTGTCTTCAAGGTTTCAAAAGTAGTACACTAACAACTAATAGTTTTTTGTTTTTTAAAATTTGTTATCTTATCTTTCCAGCGTGCTCTTGATCTTCAAAAATTATTTCCTTAAAATCTTCATTCTTATCACCTCAATCTCATTCAAATTCACAACTTGCTTCCTGAGGAAGACAAGTGAACTCACACTATTCCTCCAATGATGTTCCACTTGTTCCGTATTCTATTCAAAATGCCGCAGGAAGAGATCCTTGTAGTCGTACCACACGCTAATTTTTCATGCAGCATACAGTATTCCATGCGGCATTTTTAAATACATGCTGTATACAACGCTTCGCTCCATAAAAACTGATGATGAACCGTGTACCCGGCATTGATCGGTCATTTTTCAATTCGTTATTAGGAGGATAGAAACTACCGTCCAGTGTTATTATCCAACATTGCCTTAGTGAAGTAAGTAGTGATCTTGTAGGTACTCTGCTGTAGTTACGAGTAGATTAGTTCAGTTAGTACCAAATAACATGAAACCCGTTAATCAAGACGTATATGTGGTCTTTTAAAACATGAATAATTTCACTATTTCACCGCCACAGAAAAGGGTAGATTAAGGTACAAACTATAAGAGCTTTTTTACTATAAGAAAGTATAAGAGCGTTCAGGTTTGTACTTTCTCACATATTTAAGTTAAATATTTGTAACAATTGTACTGGAGATTAGTGATGAGATATACTAGATAATTTCTATATTTTTTGTAGAAAATATAATGTGCACCATGTAATTTACAATAAGGATTTTGAACAATTTTGAGAAGAAAAGGAAGAATACATCTGAAGAGGGGGAACATACATCCCCGAAACGTAATGTAAAAGTACGAACGATTAAAGAGTTTGTGCGTCATTAATACATGTTGTCATAAATAAGGGCACTGCCAACTAATTTAACAAGTGAAAGACAACAGTACTCTTATCTAAAATATTAATAAATATCTCAAGTTTCCTAAAAATATTCTTGAGTCAAAAATAATGCTTATATCTACATAAGTACATGCATTACTCGTTTCATCACTCGCTGTTATGAACTTTTGACATTTACTTTATTCACCAGATATAATTAAATGAAAATTGTGAAGACATAATAAAGTTGGCAACCAAGTTATGATTTTATCATGTAATGCAAAATGTGTCACGGATTCTCCATAAAGAGCTCCAAGAAGTAATCAAAAGAAACGATATTAGGCTTATGTGCCTCAGCTATTTCCCCCAAACCCATACCAACGTTGAAGTGGAGACAATATTTCGCTGATTTTACAGGTGTTGCAGTGGGTCGCTGAATTAGATAAATCTTCTCATACCTTCTGAGACATAGTTTCATTATTCATAGTTTCAATCTGCATTCATAGTTTCATCAAACTGATTAAAATGTTTACTAGTAGTTTTGGAACACTTTACATTAAATATTATTTTGTGCCGTTTCAAGTCTCTTATCTTCATATATCTGTATGAAAAAAATATTAAGTCCGTATCTGGTATGATCTATAAGAAAACTAGCTAACCCTGCCACGTTTCGCTGGAACGTTTTTGCCGATACGATACTGTTTACTTTAAAATAAACCAAGTTACCTTTATTCCCAAGATATACAAAAAAAACCTTTTTACTTCTAATTCACCTCTTGGGAGACAATTTTTTCTCACTGAACCTCTACCCAACAAAAGCAAAGTAACGTCAGAATTTCAAGTTTCCATCTTTAATATGGTTCTATATGCGTCGATGAATGAGTCAGTCAGTCAATACAACGCACTAAACATTTCCATACATGTAAAAGAAAACATCGAAATTTCCAGAAATTAATTTTTAGATATTTAATACAACAACATATACTCACAAAAACCGAGATGGTACATAAATAAGTTCGTGAGATACAGAGAAAATTATACAACACGCTTTTAGCGAGAACAACAACCTGAAACGTTTCTACTCTTTTCCTTCTTTTCTGAAGGGTGTGAGTTGTCGCAAATCGAATGACTATGGTGGACAGGGTCGGAAAACGAACGGTAAAGCCGGAGGTTCCGGATTCCAGCCCCGGTTTCACCAACCACTTTCATTCAATATAACATCATTAATAATGCAATACTGTTACCCTCCAGCCATTTCTACAATATCCAAGATAATTTTAAGTTCCACCTTATCTTCCCTTTCTGCCAGAGAATCGTAATTCGCTCTATAATGGAGAAGAAAAAACTCACTGTTAATCCTTCAAAAGTCAGCTACTTGGGTCAGAGAGGGATCTAGAAACAGTGGATTAGTCTTCGGGCCCTGGATTAACACACCCCACAAAGAAAACCCCTTTGTAAGTACTAATCTTACGGAGACAGCTACAAATTCATCACCACAAAAACAGTCGCTTTGAACATGAGCGAAATATATTGTTTATTTATTGCGGAGCACTGGATTATAAAATTACGACAATGCATATACAAGCAGCGTTTGTTTCACACACACAAATATTATATATATAAAACTGTGTGTTGCCTAAACTAGATCGATTATACAACTGATTTTTTTTTGGGGGGGGGAGTTATAAACAAAATCATGAAGAGCAAGTATTACTTCCAATAAACTTTCATGATACAACTTGAGTCGGATCACAAACGAAAGGACATTTTCGTAGTTAAATTTCGTAGCGAACAATACCCTGATAAACAGACAATAATACACAATAAAAATTAACGAAAATTTTCAAATCATGAAGCTCAGAAAAATCTAAGGAGCAACACTTAATTGAGTAATTTTAAGCTTTTTAATGAGTGCTAGTGAATATTGCACGACACAAAATGTTGAGCATAAACATACTTCCAGTGACTGGGAGAATTACTGGCAACTACCCACAAGCGTGAGTTGTAACACCACCACACTTTCCATGCATCTGAATGCGCAGACAAGCTTTACATTTCTAATGCAGAGATCAAAGGGTCCTCTGCTCAGCGAAACATAAATAGGAAGAGTTTGGTGCAAAATCCATTCACACAACTTTCTGATTTACGATTCTGTAACTGACAACAATAGAGAATAAACGAGTTTCTATTCTGTTCGCATACGAAGTCGCCGCTTTCCACAAATGCTGTATTAAACTGAATCAACAAGCGACCTATTAAAAAACAAGAGTTTTAATGCGAATTATCGCATTTTAATAGAAAAATGTTAGAGTGACACGTGCAATTTTCGTGACAGGTAATGGAGACAAGTGTGAGTTAAAGTTAGGGAGTTTGTTGTTTACAACCAAGAATTTGATAAATAATAAAATAATAATAAATTTTATTGTCAAAAAAGCAGTCAAACTGCGTATGACTACGTGGAGGACAATAGCTTACTCTCCGGAAGCAAGCAAGGGACCATCCCATCAATTCCAATCAAGGGCCCTAAGGCAGAGGCGGATTAAAAAATTTCAGCAAAAGTTCCTATATAAGATAAAAAGTTAGCTGCGAGTTATAATACAAACAGAATGTCAATATGTTTGTAAATTTACGCAAAAAAATTTACATGTACAAGTTATTATCGAACTATAGATAATTCTGAGTATAGTGTTTAAAAATATAAGAGTAGAAAAAAACCCACTAATTTCACGATTTATTGTTGCAATAAACACGCCCCTAGACAAAGCCTAGAGAACCTGTATAATAAATCCGCCTCTACCAGAAGGAAAAACGGAGAAAAAACCCGGGCCAGGATGGGGCTACAGAATTAATGTACACAACCGTGCCAAAGTTGAGTACACATAAAACTAAATTAATATGAGCCATAAGACAACATTAATATGAGCCAATCATGCAAGGAAATAGTTTTTGAAATTGTTATATGTTATTTAAAATTTAAAATTGATACTAAAATTGATACCAAGAGATACTTAGGGTATCACGTTGCCAAACTAATCTATAGTAGTTCAATATTTGGATATAAAGTGAAATAATTTAAATTGGCAACCTAATTTATTAATTAGTAAAACTAATAAAAGTATATAAAATTGGGCTCTGATACGAGTACGTGCACAAATTGTAATAAAAAATCTAATAAGGTTAAAGGTCACAAATTGCAGAAATTTAATAATTGCTAAACCAATTAGTTTGTAATGGACTCCCACGGGATTGTTTAACCAAAAATTTTGGCTCGAGACAAGGCTTTTTTTGGTAGTTACAAGCGTCCTACTTCTGTAACATTCATTTATGAGAATGGATACCTCAATGCCTAAAAAATGCGTTCCCCTCTCTCCTTCCCTAGAAGTAGGTATAGGCGCTAGTTGTGCATTTACCGTCATTTTTCACAATTGATTTTCAACATGAATTTTCATACTTGGACAAAGCATTGCAGAATGGTTGATGTAGATGACGTGGAAATGTTTTCAACAATGTACAGATACTGTTTTTGTTGAAAAATAACCATCGCAAGTTCTAAGAATGAAACGAAAGTTAGTCAATGCTCAGTGGTACGACTCAATAGATATATGAATACTAACTACATGACTCATTGTACATAGTACATATAAGAACAAAAGCAAAACAATGAACCAAAAAGCACAAACATTAACTCGTATCTCATTGTGTTTCTAGATCTGCGTATCAAACAGCTAACTTAAATACCGATTTTAATATCTTAAGCTTTCAACATAACACTTTCATACAAAATTCCAATCCTCAATAAACTCCCTTATTAATTGATTTTCGTAAAATCCTTTCTTATCGGACATTTTCGATAATTTTTCGTGTCTCGCTCTTCTCAACCCCTACTTCAAAACTATTGACTCGACCCTTAAAAATAGGTCTTTTACCGTTATTTTGTCATATCGCTCTTCGAAGGATACCATGCCCCTATGTGATGTGAACGTGACTAAACGGAATTAGTAGTTTAATTAAACATATCATCGACCCTTAAAACTATCCATCCGTTGCAAATATATATATTTCAAAATTAGTTTTCAATTATTTTTACACATGGATCCATTTCCACCCCCTTCCCAAAGGTCGCCAGTAGGTCGTTTCGATGAGGGTTGAATTAGATTTACACGATACTACCAAGTCGACGGCGCCGAAAACTGTGGACTCGTCAATGGTATCTGTCATGTTGAAATATTTTTTTCATGGAATCCCCTTCCCTAGGGGTGTTGGAGTTTATACGGGCTGATTGTGGACTTGGCGTCTTTGGGAATGCCATTACTGATTCCAGCGGCCCCGAAAATTAAGATCTCAATATAATAATATCAGTCATTTTCGTAAATTTTTACATTTCAACCCATTCTCGTCCTCTTCTCAAAAAAGTAATTTCTTCATTGTACCACGATCAAGGACTTAAGCGGCATTGAGAGTGAGACTCTGCTCTTCTGTGTCTTAAAGAATGACTCAACAGCAATATCGTTTTATTTTTGTCAGAAACCTTCGCGGATGTGTGCACAACAACTTGCCAAAGTTTCATCATAATCGGATGAATGGTATAGGAACGCATAAAGGAGAAACAAACATTTATTTATACATCTATACATATATAAATGCGTAACGCGAAAGTGTGTCTCTCTTTGCTACCTGAACACGGAAAAACCACTAAACCGATCGCGGTGAAATTTGGCAAGGAGATAGTCCGATTTCATCCCGGACATCTAAACTAATTTTTATTTGTTTAAATGTGATAAGAAGTTAGGTATTGCTTTTGACAATAAATGTCCACAAAATCGGAAAAAGTTACATTTGCTTACGGTATCTAAACGGTTAGAGATAGGAGACAAGTATGAATGACAATACTGTTTGCTTCAAAGAGTTCTACAAAAGAGTCCGCGACAGCATTTGTCTATCTACAAATATTAACCTTAATAATCGGTAAAACATCATTAAATAAGTTAAACCACTTCAACTGAAGACAGTACCACAAGAAGGACAAATCAATCATCATCAAATATAATGGATGATTTGTTTTGTGTATTTATCAAAAGATAGAAAGTCTTTAAATCGTAAAATTTCGACCAATAGTTCACATTTTACAAGAATTTTAATGAAATGGTGCACCTGCGCTATGACTCGGAAGCGAAAATTCGACCGACTCGGCTCCCGCGAGATGGTGTTTGTCATCAGTATGCATAGTGCTATTCAATTCGCTGCCTGATCAGACAGTCGCCAATTGTGAGGACGACCATAGCCTCCGAGACATTTTGACGTTTTCCTTTCTTAATCGCCGATGTGCACCCGTTGGAGGTAAAGGTCACTGCGACAGAAATGTCATTGCGACTTTCTGTTACCAATAAACGTACATAGTACAATGAACCTAAATCAATTACATTCATCAAATAACGTGAGTAGAACAATAAACAAACATTCAACAAATAGGTTTAAACGAAATGTGATTGGCAGTTGATGAAATTTGCTTTATTACGTTTTTATATTTTATTATTTTGTGAAGTATAGTTTTATGACTAGGTTAAATTTTTTATTTTAATAATGTTATTGAATAACGTAAATATCTCGGGAGTGACTTAGGGTATGAGAAGGTAACTCTGATCCGCGGTCAATAAATGAAAAAGAAACGTAAATAAAGTTATGTGCATACAAATTATTTCTGTGACAGGCGGGCGGTTGTGACGAGGTGCGCGTGGCGCCATGAATCTTATCAACATGGACGCGGAGAACCGCGTCGTCCTCAATGTTGGCGGTATCCGCCACGAGACGTACAAGGCCACGCTCAAGAAGATCCCTGCAACACGCCTGTCGCGCCTTACAGAGGCCCTCGCCAACTACGACCCTATCCTCAACGAGTACTTCTTCGACCGACATCCGGGTGTCTTCGCGCAGGTGCTCAACTACTACAGGTGAGAATGTTCATTGTCATACATCGTATATTCTAGAGGTTATTTCTTGGAATATAAATTTTCATAGAACTTTTTTTCTGAATTTATTGTTAAATAACAAAACTTTAAACATTCTTATGTATCAAATGTATTAGTCAATTTCATTTATGAACTTAATTCTGATAATATATTTTTTCTTCGATCTATGATTATCAAAACAATCCCATCACATTTTGTGTGTTTTAACTTTGTAAAGAACACATTTTTGGAATTCTTAATTTTTTATAACATTCTGCGAAACAATAGCCATTCTACCATGATCTCTTCACGTTGAAAACTGAATGTCGCAAATCATCAGAAAATATCGCGAACGAGATCTAGTATCGCACAACATTTATCATCGCATCACGTGAGTTGGAAATGACGACTCTTTAACACTTCCATTCACATTCACATTCTCAGAGAAATTAGAAGGTTAACGGTTTTGAAGCATTGCCAATGAATCGTTCTCATAGAAAACATTTATTAACAGGACGGGGAAACTGCATTATCCTACGGATGTGTGCGGACCACTCTTCGAGGAGGAGTTGGAGTTTTGGGGCCTCGATTCCAACCAGGTGGAGCCATGTTGCTGGATGACTTATACGCAGGTGAGTACATCTCCTTTCAACATTACACCTATAAATAAACTTTATTGTCAAAAGAGCAGTTGCAAGCTGCGTATGACCACGTAGAAGGCAATAAACTAAGCTACTCTCCGGAAACAAGCAAGAGACCATCCCATCAATTCCGATCAAGGTCCCAAGGGCAGGTTCCCAAATAGAAGGGTTCATAATGCATAATACATAAGCATATTCGCCATCCAGATGACAAAAGACAAAATTATTTCCACGAGTTTATTAAGTTATAAATAATGACACTTCTATGCCTTCTTTAGAACAAAAAATCCCTCACCTACAACTCAAACTAATTCTTTGGGATTATTACATCGAAATTAGAACATTTCGAGTGGTAATAATTAACACATATTTTCAAATCACTCTCCAGAAAAAGAGCTTGATCAAACCCTGGCATTTGACGAACTATTTCTCAGTCCAAAGAAAATTAAAGGTGAAAACGATGTTTATTCCGTAGATAAACACGCCAACTGATCCGTCTTTACGCATTTATCATCATTCTCATTTCCATACAGCTTCCTCCCTCAGACATCAATTGATGTTCACACGCTTTTCGATTATTGAGTATTCAAATTAATAATAGTCATAAATAATTTATTAACATATCCAGACTTATTTGATATAATACATCCGTTGCGAACGGTTCATTTGTTCCACATATTCGCATCAAGATATATTGATGGACACAAAAATAACATTCCACTACAAACTCTCTGTAAAAAAATTCTGTAACAAATAGGCGTAAAAGCAGTGAGCTATGTAAAGTGTGGCAACAGAGTAATATTTCTGATCAAAATAAACAACACAACTTGAATGCTTGATGTAATCTTCTTTTCTTCTTTTTTTTTTTCCATATTTCGTAACTGTATACTCTTATATTTATATTTTTCATATTTCTTAATCATGAAAATATGACATTTATTATCATAATTTTATATTTACGTAATAAAACTCTCCGTAAAAAATGTACGTAAAAAAATAATTTGGTCCTGAGAACATTATCGCATAAATATTGACGAGATAAAAAACTACTAATGCTTCTATTATATTTTAACACATTAAAACACTTGTACAACCCTCGTTAGCACAGGTCTACACCCACATTTATAATTATATAATTATACGGATTATTGGCTATCAGAATGATTTTCGCGTCATATTTGCGTTTCCATGATGCACTATTGCCAGATTCATCATTCATTGCAGGATAAATACTTGTAAACAATTAATTCCATTATCACTAGTTACTGTGGTAAAATGCGTTCATATGAATCATTATGTCGAATACACATTCGAAAGATTAGAGCGAAATTCAGAAATAATACAAAAGTAATTAACGTCAATTCGCACATGATCTGAAGTACTGAATGAATGCCTATGAGAATTGATTAAGGTAGTGCAGACGCAGGTAGAATTAAACCACTAAAATACCTTAAATCAGCATAAATAAAAAGAGTAACATGTTCTTAATGTCATTTCAGCATGAAAAACATACGTCAACGGACTTTCAAATGAGATCATTGCAATTATAATTAATGGTGTAATACATTGCGTCATATGGAAGAAACGCTTTTTTTTTTAATTTTTTTTTTTTTTTTTTTTTTTTAAGAAAAGATCAACTTTGAGATCAGGAAAATGATGGAAGTTTGGTTTTATTTGTAGTAAATTTTCCGTAATATTTTTTACATCACTATTATCTATGGGTCACCGGACATCAGAGAAAACTATTTAACTTTTTCTGAGGTGAGATTCATAAATCAGGAAACCGTTGTGCTCGGTCGCCATGTTTGTACATGCTCTTAGAAATTTCAAACGAGTCACGCAAGATTGCACTATAATATTACATGAAAGATACAAATTAAATCATATTTTCTCATCATTGTAATTCATACTGTTGTGTTATAAAATAATTACACTAAATATAAAGAAAACAATTAGTGGTTTGACCATTAGTGGTATGACTCAGTGATTTGACTAACTTGAAGTGCGGGTCCCACCTTAAACAGTTGAAACATAAAATTATGCAAGTATAGTTAAATAAGCTAGGGAATACGAAAATATGTGAGTTGAATGTGTGAGTTTCTACAGCACCATGATTTAACGTTTGATAAGTCGCCGAGGTAGCATTCTGTTTCACGCCGTCTCTTATGAGCAATCGAATCGCTCCGCTTCGGTGTTGCCATCGCCTGCCCGCTCCCGCGTCCGCATCCCGCTCTGGTTTGGACGACACGCGTGATGCTTCTCTATACACCCATGTCGGGGTAGGAAGAAAATGACTCCATGGTTGCTTTAAACATTTGCTTCATTAAAAAAATACGTGCAGTTTTTTTAATGTTTCCAAAAAACAAATAATTAGACTCACTCATGAGTTACTGTGTAAGCTACGAGTACATTAATTGAGAAGACACGATTTCTACAGAAAGTTCTATTTAGACAATTCCAAATCAGATGTAAAGAGTTCCTTATTTTTTACGACGTAAAATTATAATCTAATAAATCCATAAAATCATTCAAAAAAGATTCAAGTTTCCTCCAGGTTCCACACATTATAAATCAAAATGTCTTCATTTCAGAATTACTATGTTTTTTCTTTTTTATCCAACAACACACAAAAGTCGAGTCGATGATATATTATCCAACACAGTAAAAGGTGAATGTTTTTTTTTCTTTATTGAAAAAGGACAATGTATCATCGTTATGGAAATAGGTGAATAACCTTTTGATCTACTTCATTACACAAAGGGCCCACTCTAATGGAAAGACGGTGGCCAGAGCACAATTGTCGCTTCCTAAAAGGATAACTTTCATTTTTTGATATTACTATTGTTAATGCGATTTTAGACATTTATGAAATAATCTATCATGTCATCAAATTGTCTTAAAAGAAGAGTTGGACTGAAGAAAAACCTTTACCGGTGTTTTTAAATGGAAATTAGAGACTTTGAATTTAATTAGCCACAATGTTCAAAAATGATATTATTACTGGTGCGTATAGTTCTTTTGGATAATATTAACGTTTTGCACGAAATTAATTCTCCGGATTGTGGTAAGTACCGTAAATTGTGGTTCGAGAAATACTCTTCACGACAAAAATAAATACTAGGAACACTGTATAAGTTAATCCCACATCATTCCCTAGAAGAACCTCCATGAAATACTCTTCCAAGACTGTTTGCCGTCACATCACCTTAAGTACACGAACCAAATTACACATTACTGAATAAGCAAGAAATTAAGAGCGAAGCACTGTTAACACTATCCTCATGTGCCTGTTTTCACGGGTACTTGCTCTTTCATATCTCCCCTCCTTCCATTCCCCTCCTCATTCTGCCCTCTGTTTGCCCCTCGATTTCCGGAGCACTCTATATTCTCCTGCCATTCGTCCATATGAGTATGCCCCCCTCCCCCAACCTCAGTACAGAGTCACGATTTCCGTCTGACATGCGCTCAGCGGACGAAATTATTTCACAATAATAAATAAAATATATGATACAAGCAAATAATATAAAGTAGAGTAAAACAATTTTAACATTCTATAAGTTCGGACAGTGGAGATGGTTCATTGTTGGACGGGGGGTGACCAGATAATGGCAGCATAGTTGTTTGGGTGCAATCGCAATGATCACCATAGCGACACGAGGTCGCCAGCGAACAGAAGAGAGAGAGCATTATTTAAAAGGATGAAAATGAGAGTGTTGTTGCGAACGTTGGCGCGGCCATGAACGCTGTGTCAGAAAGGGAGAGTTGGCAATGAATGGGGTTCGCTCATGTCTGGCGTGGGAGGCGCATAACGACTCATTTCGGCACACTGGGGCAGCTGGTGCACCAACTCACTCCACACGTACACACACAACTAAATACATTCAGTACAAAGCACTTTTTTTACGATTATGCTTCTACATATTCTATCCGAATAATTTTCGCAATATGTACTTAAATTTGGGTCATTCCAGACATAATCGGCCTAAAATTTCCCCGACCAATTCAGATTTTGCTTATAATTATTCTGGGGGCTTAGAATATTGTATAATAAAGGGAAAAATGTTTATTAGGTTTCTATTAATCTGCTTTTGTTTAAATACTATTATGTCAATTTGCCCTCAACGAAATTCACAACTTTTAAAGTTATAGCAATATAAAGTTAAAATCTGAATTTTCACGTATGTGACTTCCTTGCTAACTCATGACGAATTAAAAACCAATACATGAATTAATGAAACACTTCGATTTTTAAAACTTTATCATTGAAAATATATAAGATCAATCCAGTTTTAATTCTTCAATTTCCTTTTAAAAAGTGCTTCCGAGGTCGCGCATGCGCACATCACGATCATAACGACTTGCGTTCACAGTAAAGTAAAAGTCGTCATACTTTGCTTCGAGAAGTTCAACTTAAGAAAAAAACTGAAATGCACTGTGTTCATTAGTTTATTATGTATTAGTCGCAGTAAATTACTTTATTGTCCTCAATGTGGTCATGCGCAGTCTGTAACAGCTCTCCTGACCGTAAATTATTTATATATTTATTTATTTATTTATTGTCAGTCTAACTGGCATGATGTTGGTATAAAATCATTAAAAGCAAAGTTAGCAAGGAAGTCACATATGTGAAAATCCAGATTTTAACTTTAAATTACTATAATTTTAAAAGTTGTGAATTTCCCACGCCAAAAATTGGTGGAATTAGAATTTATTAGTCTTACTTTAAACTACCAATATTTCGTTAAATTCTGAGATGAAGTATTTGAAAAATTATTTTTTTAAGAAAAAATTTAATTTTAACGTTTTCGATGAAATTTTAGACATATGTTGCCATTTTAAGTGTCTGTAGGTTACTTTTTCTATAAAATATGTCTACTATCGGTACGTTAAATGGGTGTCGATTTCAAAGATGTTTCAAAAAAGTTTTCACGATTTTTTACCTCGCGGCGCTGATGCTCTGTACGCTGAGGACAAATCGACATAATAGTAATTTAAACAATAGCAGATTAATATAAACCTAATAAACATTTTCCCCTTAATTATATAATATTCTAAGCCTCAAGAATAATTATAAGCAAGATCTGAATGGGTCGGGGAAATTTTAGGCCGATTATGGCTGGAATGACCCACATCTGTGATTTTTATCCACACTCGCTCATATGCCCGATTCACAAAAGCAAAATAAAATACGTATAAATAAAAGAGCTTTGCATTGTTGCTATACAATGAGAAAGACAACTCGTGCAGCAGATTCCTATGCTTCAAGATGTAGAAACTCATCATTAAAAAAAAAAAATTAATTGCTTAAAATATTTTGTCATAACATTATGAAAGATTTCACTAACAATAAAAAATAGTTGTGTACATTAATACAACTTTAAATACAAGATTTCGAGTTATGACAACACATTAAAATGACTGTTGACTGGCAGGATGTTAGTGAGCATTTCTGTTTCCCTTTATCAACAAGTAAAATCAAAATAGCCATTGATATTACGTATTTGCATTCCTCTGGAATGGAATTTCATGCATAATAAAAGGATATGGAATGTGAAGCAACTAGAGTTGACAGCCGGAAATCGTTAACTGTTCTGAATGAAGGAACACGGTTATATTTGTTCTTTTAAGTAAAAATATATTTACGTCGTGTGACATGCTTACTGAATATTAGACAACTCAATATATCAGCCTGCCAATTTTTTTAAATACCTTGTTCAAGGTCAGGTTACACACTAGGTAACAGAAATTCCAACATGTTCACATTATGCACCTTCATGAAATTTTAAGTTTCTTAATTGTACCACAACGTATTGATTTTATTTTCTATTTACAACTCGCAATGAATCCTGGACACGTCTCTTTGAAACTATCAACAATTAATTACAAGTAAACTCAATTGATAACTCGCGCTATTAACTTTCTCGAATATGAAGAATACAGAAAGTGTCATAATCGCGAGATTTTGAAGGTAAAATCCGTTTTAAGTGTCACAGATAAGAGTCGCTTTTAGTATGACGTCTGTGCGGAGCGATTATGGCCAAATGGATTTCATTCACATTTCGTACTTAGATTAGAATCTGCTTGTTATTTCTACTCGTGCTCTGGCATTTAATAAACTGCAATAAAAATGGCAATGAAAATCAAAGATAAATGAAGGTAAATCAGATTAAATGAAGATCAATGATCTCTTTCGGAAATTTCACAAACAACGACACCAAATTTGCTCTTTAAATTTTCAGCACAGAAAGTGTAATTAGTAAGTATTACACCTGCATGAGCGGTATTTCGCTTGAAAGTTTGGTACAGACTTAGGGGGGGGGGAGGATATCTCTCAGCCGCACTATCTCATGTATCAAGATACTTGAAAACTGTTCAGCGGTATACATGTACGAAGCCGAGGAAGAATACAGCTTTAGAAAAATAAATGAAAAATAAAATACATATAAAATAGATAAAATCACTCCAGACACGAAATTACATGATAGTATACCCACAGTTATATAACATTTACGCAACTCATAAAACGCTAATTGTAAAACAATGAAACATGGCAAATCGTCTTGAATAATATGCAATAAATTTGTTGAAATTTAAATTACTAATATTATAAATATTAAGGTTTTCTGAACTCCAAAAAGAGTTAGTTTTCGATTTTCTACATTTAAAGGTACATGCAATGGTTTTGCACACCTAGTTTTGCTTGATAATCGATATAGAATTCCATTATCAGGAGACTTATTAACGAAGTAGCCGAGTTTTCAGATCCTTGTTCTCTCACTCCTCCACGAATCCGGTAACTGGGACGCTCGCCTTAATTGGAGGCTTAAACTTGATTCAAACAACGCGTCCCAACCACTCGGAGCAAGTTGCGAGGGGTGAGCAGCAAGCGTTGGGCAGCAGCTATATTACGGTACCCGCAATATACGAATGGACGAATTAGTCAGCGTCGCGTCGCCCAACTTCGTCGCGGCCAAATGAGCACAAAGAATGACGAATGCTCCCCCGGGAATTATTAGTGAGCTATCATGTTCCAAAACTCTCGAGTATGTTTCTGGTTTTAAAAACTGTGGCCGAGTTAGATGAGTTTACCCTGGTTTCATTTAATTGTAAACCCCTCCTGCAAATACAATCACTCATATAATGTAGAAATGAGCAGTATCATATGCTGACCTAAAATGAGACCTATATTGTCTATTAAAATACATTAATATAAGAAGAAAGAGAGGTAATCGTAAAATCCTTTTACTATTAATGGTAACGTAAAATGAATTTATTACCGATTTGGTAACATGGTAAAAAAAAATTTATCGTAATCAATTTAAAAGAAATATAATCTGGAAACCTGTTTCCAGCAAAAAGAAAACAAAAAACCAGTGATTATTATGCACATAAATTCTACAGAAGACTATTCGGAATACGATTTAGTGCAGTCATTTCCTCTATGAACTCGTGCATTGGAGTTCGCAACAATATCGCTCGTTTTGAATAACTATGCGATACAAAGTAGATGAAAGAATACTAGCTAACATAGGAATGATTAGTAAAGGAAAATAAATTTCCGTCGCGGGATGAAAAAAATTTGTTCAATACATGATAATGCTTCCTGAAATTTATGTACACTTACAAAGTCGACGGATCTCGCATTGCATGTCTTCGGCCTCATCGAAGCAAAATTACCCAGACATACATCGGTCTGGGAATTACAAAACGGCATAATTTGCATACCACATCACGTAGAGAAAGAAGGAATCACGCAAGTATGAACATTGATCGCTTCGCTTAGGCTACCTTCCATGTCGCGATAATGCAACAGTTGTGAAATAACAGTCGGCATTTTTTCACAAAACTGCTGATCTCGTTGCACAGCGTTTATTTGCTCTACAATTAGACTGAAAAAGTTCATAATTTTTTATGCATGGAAAAGAGTTACAACGTCATAACATTTTATTTCAATACTGTTGCATATTACAATTACTTCTGGAATGGGGAGAATAAAATGTTAAATTTCGTGAACTTATTTGCTTTCTGTCGTTCATCCGGGGGAACAATGTAATTTTGCAGAAGCAAATAACTGAAATTGTAAATGGAATGAACATTAAAGGCTCAATTGCATTCTAGTAATTGCATTTGTCAAGTATTACAATTGCATTATACAATAATAAATTTGTCAAAAAAGCAGTACAAACTGCGCATGACCACGTGGAGGACAATAAACTAATTTACTCTCCGGAAGCAAGCAAGGGACCATCCCATCAATTCCGACCAAGGGCCCTAAGGCAGATGCGGATTAAAAAATTTAAGCAAAAATTCCTAGATAATATAAACATTTAGCTACTTGTTATAATACTAATAGAATATCAACATCTTTGTAAATTAACACAAAAAAATTATTTTACATGTACGAATTATTATCGAACTATAGATTATTCTGAGTATAGTGTTTAAAAATCATAAGAATTGAAATAACACTAAATTCACGATTTATTGTTTCAATAAACGCGCCCTTAGACAAAGCCTAGAGAACCTGTATAAGAAATCCGCCTCTACCCCAAAGAAAACCGGAGAAAAACCCGGGCCAAGATGGGGCTACAGAATTTATGTACACAACCGTGCCAAAGTTGAGTACACATAAAACTAAATTAGTATGAATCTTAAGATGCAACACAATGATGCAAGAAAATAATTTTTGAAATTGTTATAAGTTATTTTACAAGTACTACACAAATGGTGTGATAAAGTACAAGACGGATTTAACTTTTATTAAAATCAATAAATTCTTTTACATTGTAGAATCATTGTTGCAGGAGGTAGCTTTTAACCGTGAATTTGAAGAGATTCAATTTCGTAATATCCTTTTTGGGGAGGGAATTACATAGAACGATTCCCGAATGATATGGTCCTTTTTGGCAAAGGGTGGTTGACACTCTAGGATGATGAATATTTTTACTATTGCAAGTATTGTGTTCGAGAACGAGAATGTTTCGTATGAAGCAAGGGGAACTCCAAATTCAACTTTGGGGAACTCCACGAGTTAGTGGCTTTGTTTCTGAAAGGCAATGCTGAAGTACTTTATTTTTAGTAAAGGATATTTTGACCTGTTGATATCTATCTTTTAAATAAGAAGTTAGCCATTGATGTGGAAGTCTATGAATGCAATTTGGAAAGGAGAATTTCGTGATCGATGACATCGAATGGTTTGAATAAATCAAGAAAAACACCCCGAGGATTTTCACACAAAATAAAAATAGCGCTTGCTTTCATAACGATTTTCCAATGGAAGCGTATTTTACCTGCTGCATAATCATGATGGTCAAAGAGATCAAACATTCCTGCAACAAGTCCTAAGGACTGCCCATGGGGTTCGAGGAATGTAGAGCTCAGTTATTTCTTTGCTTCGGGACGAGGAGGAGAATATGTGGCAAGCATCATAGACCCGCGAAGTGCATTGATGCCTCTCTGGTGGCTCAGGTGTTAATGTTCTTTCTCATCACCAAGTCATCCCGGGTTCAAATCCCAGTGGGGTTAGAAAAAATTTGTAGCTCTTCACAATAATATCCCAGTTCATATAGCTGTGACTACTGAAAAGCGAACCCCCCTCCTATCCACGTCCTACTGGTCCTAGTTTAAAGAACTCTTTAACTGTTACTAACTACTACTACTAATCCCTCCATATGGGCCAAGTTGTTGGTGAACCCAGCTAACCGGCCAACCTATTAACAATAGCCTACACCCAGCTCCTAGTTCCTATCATTCCATGTAGATGCTTCAATAGTACTCTACATTTCACATTTGCAAATACTACAATAAACATTTTTAAAAAGTGCAATGACTACAACAGACAGGATAAGCCCGGGGTCTGCACTAACTGTGAAGCAGGAACATAGTCAGAATTTTGCTTAAAGTGTAAATAAATAATCTCTTACAAAGGCTCATTTTATTTTTATTTAAAATGTTTATATGAATAAAAAATCAGCGCTAACGCTATCATTGATATACGCAGTTGACAAACAATCCTTTATATCATTATAATTCATATTAATACGCAAGCGTCTCCTAATTCGTTAGGTCCTTTTCTGCGTTCATCTTTCACCTTCTATTACCGAGATAACACAATTAAAGAATTACTTCTTAACATTTACTTCTTCCTACTTAAAATGTAAATGTTAAGAGGTACCCTTATTTATGTTGTCAGTACTGTCAGTTAATGTTTATGTTACTCACACTGTGTAAATCTGATACAGTCTTCAAGTAGCTCCTGACAGAGAAGGTCGCACAATGATGAGCCTTCCAAATTTAAATATTTGACTAACAAGAATATAATGAAACTGGATTTTAACTATTTTAATGATACTACTGATAAACCACAGGTACGATTCAATGTATTTAGTCGCTATATAAGCGATAAAATCGTTAATTATGAAATTCAAAAAGAATGACTTTAACATTATCATAATTTTAACATGTTTTGTTTAATCTAGTAAGTGAATGTGATACTGAGATTATAATGTAATAAGATATGCAAGTTACTGGTTGAATTTAGTTCGTATTTGTATCGTGATTTAGTTAGCCCTGATGGAGAGGTCAGCATAACCTTGAAACGTTGGCGAGTACCAACAATAAATAAATATAATAAATGAAGAGTTGTTCTATTTATTTATGAGAGGATTCTCTCCATAATTCTGTGATCTGCAAATTATAGTCTAAAGTAAGAAGACAAAAGGGCAAAAAAGGTATTGACAATGGAGTTATTAGGGGGTTTGCAAACGAGATGGGAGAAGTCAGAGAAAGGAAGAGTAACATATGCCTACATACCAAACGTGAGATATGCAATAAAGAATAGTAAATGGTTTCGACTGAATAGATATGTCCTAGAATTTATGACTGGCCATGGTAATTTTAATAAATACCTCAAAAAACGGAAGATACGAGAGCAGAGTGACTACATGTGTGGAAGAGCAGAGGAAGATGAAGAGCATGTTTTCTGGGATTGTGAAGAGTATGGTAATGAAAGGGCTGGATATTTAAGGCGATTGAAGGAAGAAGGAATAACTCACAAAACCAAAAAGGAAGAATCAGTGAAAACAATGACGCGTTATCAAGACTACAAATATTATGTGTCAAAAGTATGTATTATACGATATATATTGAAAGAAATCTAGAAAAGAATTGAATTGAAGAGTGTTAACTGAGGGGAAAAAAGACTAGAAGAAAGAATAACCAGAAGAATGAGACGACACAGATTATGAGACATAAAACGGGTCAATGTACTGAAAGACAGCAAAGACTGCATACTACATCATGTATGTTTTAATATTCTAAAGAAAGAACGAAAAAGGAATTAAGAAGCTCTACAATGACCTCGTTGGAGGCAGAGCGTTCATAATGACCATTGGCCAATTAAAATGTAAATGAAATAAATAAAATGATTGCATAAAAGATACATAGTTATTAGACAAAGTTGTTTTAGAAGCTTCAATATTTTACAACAAATTAAATTTGAATGCATCACATGATAATTTATAATATACCAAATAATAATAACTGATATTTATGATGTGTGTTTTCTACTCAAAATATTTCCCGACAATCAAAAGTATAAAATCAGTAAAGCACATAGGGGTCAAGAGACTTACGCGTCAACGAACTGAGACGAAGGAGATGGGGTATACAATACCAAGTTTTACATCCTTTAGTGACTGGCTCCATTAATCAAGAAATGGTTGGTAAACATCAAGAGTCTGCACTGCTCTGAGATTAAGCGAAAACTTAGAAAACCTCTACACCAAGGCACTGGAAGAGGGGCATAATGTGTAGTCTACAAACACTTAGGAGAAGATACCCCAAAGATGAACTCGGTCCTTCAGGGTGGAGATTAGGCATCAAGCAAGGGAAGACATATTGAAATGCAGGAATTTTAACTATCGAAATATCGATATTCGAAATGTCTTTGATATTATTTTAAATTTCAAATTTAATTGATAACAAATTAGAGGAATGTCAAGCTGAGTGCCGTCCCAAAAGATCTATTATCACCAACATTCACAATAATACAAATTCTAGGAAAATGTTAGGAATATGGTACTGAATGAAACAGCATCACTGATTATATACAAAGGTTTGACACAACTGAACTGGACATAATCTTGAAAGTACTCTACCTATTCCAAGTAGTGCCAAAATTAATCAGATCAATTTATTTAACGCTCACTAATAACATCGAAAAAGAATATAAATATATATTTCTCTCGTCCCTTCCAAATAAACTCAGATTCGATGCAAGAAGCTGAACCACTGACTATAGTCTGCTATTCACCATAACTTCAAATGGAGTGGTTCCTAAAAAAGCAGCTCCATCTGGAGTTGGCGAATTTTGTAGGGAGATTCACGAACACGCCACCCCTCCACACGAAAGTTGAATTCTTGGAATACTCGAAATACCTAAATACTCGAAATATCTGAAAGAGCGAAAAATGCAATGTTAAAGAATTTTGTCATTAACAGTAATATTGCATAATATTTCTTTTAACTATTGTTCTATGGAAATCCTACGATTTTCATTGTTTGTTACTGTAGTTTAGGATTTAATATTTTGACAGAGTATTTTCCGATGTCTTTTGTACATTACACCCATATGAGATTTTAATCCTCAACTTAATAATCAACATTGTTCGACCGTTCACAGGCGTATATTTCAAATTTAATTCATCAATATTAACAATTTTTTTACAAAGTTTCGACGTATTGAAAATATACGTCTGTAAATGTCCGAGTATTCGAAATATAATTAATACAAGTTAAAAATCGTTGGAATTTTCATTGACATGGTTAAAGTACATATTTAATTTCTTATCATCCCTTAGTAAGTTCCTTTCGAAATGAATTTCTCATCGTTAGATTCTTTTTCACCATTTTGGGAGATGGATATTTGGATTTGAACACATCCACCCGAGTCACCTGAGGTCAGATTTCCCCTTCCCGAAGAGTTGTAGCGTTGACAGATGGAGCGGCTGGATGGTTTGAGAATGTCCGGTATGTGACACAAAGAAAGATGTTGACGATGACGATGCGGATCATCTTTTTGAGTAAATTCGGGTGAGAAAAATAAATACAGTTAAATTACGCGGGAGAGCAAAATAAAGAACATGAAATAAAAGAGTAAAAGAAAAATCCTTTTCATCAAAATCCTGTTCGAGGAAAAAAAATCTCATTTGATGAGAAGAGCCAAAAACCAGTTCGATCGTAACAAACCTGGGTGAAAACGGCTGGGTGGCCGTTATCCGTTCGCTCAAGGTTTAACGAGAGGCAATCCAAGCGATCTGACACTTGATCTGATCTGATCATGCGTCGTACATGAAGCCATCACGCACGAACCCAAGTAACGAGTCTGGAGCTCACTTCCGAAATAGTACACGCGCCACCCATCTCTCCCCTGTCCTTATTCGCGTTGGGCGCAACTCTACGCGGAATAGAACAAGGTGCCCAGTATTTTTCTCCGACCAATTTCTCTGACTTTTCCAGGTTTTCCTGGTAATATTTTTAACTTTTCCCGGTCTTTTTTACAAATCAGTTTTCAAGACAACTTGTAGAACATATTATATTGTACATTGATAATGAACGTATTACTGGAAAATTNCAGTTTTCAAGACAACTTGTAGAACATATTATATTGTACATTGATAATGAACGTATTACTGGAAAATTATTGACTAATTAGAACAATTTTCAAAATTCGAACAAAAATAATGTAAAATTGCAAAAAGTTTATTGATTTATGTGCGTTTATCACGCTAAACGAAGAATTAAACAAAGAATTTAATCTCAAAAATCCCGAATAAAATAATTACAAACAAATCATCTCCAATTTTCTTTTTATATTTGGGAATCTTTTTTGATGAAACACTTCTATGCGTGAAATTTGGATTAGAAAGTTTTAAGTAGTAAATAGACATTAAAAGAGGAATTACTCACTTTTGAGTTATGTACGTTACAACACATAAAAATGGTTATTTTTGAATTCTCAAAATTAAATATATCTATATAAAAATTTTATATTTAGAGAAAAAAATGTTAACATATTATGGTTTTTTCCTCACTTTGTACGAATTTCCCTAACATTTCCATGATCTACAAAATTCCTTGACTTTTCCAGATTCTGGTCACCCCGTAGAACTTTTCTCTCCAGAAAGGGCAAAGGGGATGGATGGAATGACCCATAATGTATTCCCCGCGACGCGCACGACATCTCGAATCGCACGCGCACATATGCGAGAGGGGAAATGCAGAGCGCCCGTGAGCAAGCATTCGCCGCAACACATGCCACAGGAACAACCATGTGCAAATTGGTACACTCAATGAGAAAATAAGAGCGCACGCCAATTGAGCGTCGCGCGAGTCTCAGCACCGACGAACTAAGCAAACATTTATTCCATTCGTTTCAACAAATTTCATTTCTTTACATCACTTTACTTCTTCTCGATCTTAACAAACTGCATAATTAGCATGCTTGTAATGACAAAACAAGTTACGCATTAGTAGCTTTCTTTCCACTTTGGTTTTTATTTTTCACACAAGGCTCCATAGCGCACATCCAAACAAATTGACTCTAAATAAATATTCTAAAAATTACAATATTCTTTAATGCATATACAATTCAACAAAGAAGACAACCTGGTATCATAGCTAGGTATCGTATATACGATCTAAGATGACACAAAAATATATATAATCAAATCTCACCTCGTACACATGTCATTTCACAAAATAGCATAGTAATATTTAATTAACATGTATATTACCGATAAGTGTCTCTTAGCCTAGTCACTGTTGCGTTTGCATCTAATAACGAAATTTTATTTTCTATAGGCGAGGCAAGAGCATCAACTAGTTTAACACAGATTAAAACATGCCATAACAAAAAAGTGACATCAGAAAAGAACCTTAGCACCTGATTGCAGAGTTCAAGAGAGTACTTGTAAACTAAAGTTTTCGGGAACAATATGTAAAAATCTCTTATGAACTTATTCGAAGAAAATTCACTATATTGCCAATTTTAATGGAAAGGTATGTGGGGAAAACACAAAATGCAAAAATCAAAATAATATTATCATATGGGATAAAAGATTAATTTCGCTGACAAGAGCAACAAGTAAAATACGAATATTAAATAAACCATGTTAAACAGCACGCTGCATATCGACGTAAATACGTTTGTACTGAGAAATAAACGATTCACTAAAATTCAAGATTTCTAAAATATAGTTATAACATGGTATTCTATAGAACAATTGTAGTATTGTGTCAAATGAATTTAAAACGCACAATGCACCATATGAGTAAAATTTGCTATGCGAGGTTGTGGTGAAAGTTTTCACGTCGCGTTCCTAAATTTTACCAGAATTAATAAGCAACATTGACGCGTCAACGATGTTTAACAAAATAGAACGCAAAAAATGTGGACGCGGTTTATTTGACCTTAACTCAAAGGTTGACATTTATTTCACAAAATATTTTTGTTCGCCACACCAATATAGTACATATTTTTAACAACCGGGAAAAGGACAATTCCAGACAGTTATCGGTAGAAAAAACAAGCAAATCGAAATTCCCCGAAGAACGTGTGCTTTTAAATTTAGACGCGGGAATCTTGGCCGAGTGACATAGCGGCGGGCATAGGGGCGAGGGCGTGCAGTGAACGGGCGCGCGCGAGAGCCACACCCACCGCCAGCCACATCGACCGCTTCAACTCGCGCGCGCCCTCCCACGCGTCGGAGTCGGGAGACGATCGACGCACGAATGTACCCGTCGAGCAACCACGCACCCGCACTGCCCGCTACGCACCGGGCGGGTCAAGGGTTGACAGCAGTTCCGTCAACGGTGCAACAATGCAATGACGCATGCAATAATTTTGTTACCCTTTCAACCGACAATCGAATCTTTTGTCACAGTAACGAAAGGACTTTTCTTTCACTCGTATGGACGTCCAGAGTCAGAATTTTAAATTTATAATAGCATAAACTATCTTTTAAATTTGTCATATTGAAGTGAATCATCAGTATGTGGCTGGCTCTCATTGCTACTTTTGAATTCCCAGTTTTCAGAACAGTACATCGGTTTGTACACTTAACTACCATTAATCGTGAAGAAGAAAGCTGATGATGCTACCCAATGCGTTTAATCTATCAAACCTAAACAATTAAAATAAATGTAAAAGCTGACGTACACGCTAATGATTCAATCATAGAAACAAAGCAGCAGGATCTTAGCTCTCTCTCTTTATCTTTCCTCCTGTGTTTAACTGTCGACTACGTAAACACTTCACGGTATTTTAACTTATGTAAAGAGCGCGGTGTTAAAAACCCATCCATCAACTCATGTTTGCCAACCTAATGAACCAAACTCACTGACCGAAAAATCCCACAAAATGCAATACGACAGAGCAAACCTGTCCGCAAGTGTACCTTTGCGCCTCTGATGTTTGGCATACTTCTTCCAAGTCCCCTCACGGCCCTGTAAAGAAAAAAAGAAAAATGCATCATCAAAATATCATAAAAACATCTAGATGTAACTCCTAAAATATAATACATTGTTCGAGGAATGAGTTGTAATTTAGGTTTTTTCGAATTAGTATTATTTTAGTATTTAGTCAATAAATTTCAATGAAAATTTTTAAAAATATATATGCTCAATCTTGAAACGTTTCCCCAAAACTATGGCAGTAAATCAACGTACATTAGCGAGAATAAACGGAGGCCATTATCGTCGTAGGTAAACCTTTAAATTACTCTTTCCATAGTGACACCAAAAAAAAGTTATATGAGAAAGTTATATAATGCCCTGCCCAAGAATATAAAAGATATTATGAAATAGAATATCTTCAAATCCGCGGTTAAAAACTACCTCCTGCACCAGTGCTTCTACACTGTAAAAGAATTTTTTGATTTTCATAAAAGTTAAATTCGTCTTGTACTTTATCACGCCATTGCTGTAGTACTTTTTAAATAACTTATAACAATTTCAAAAACTATTTTCTTACATGGTTGTGTTGCCGTATGGCTCATATTAATTTAGTGTTATGTGTACTCAACTTTGGCACGGTTGTGTACATAAATTCTGTAGCCCCATCCTGGCCCGGGTTTTTTCTCCGGTTTTCCTTCGGGTAGAGGCGGATTTCTTATACAGGTTCTCTAGGCTTTGTCTAGGGGCGCGTTTATTGGAACAATAAATCGTGAATTTAGTGGGTTTTTTTCTACTCTTATGATTTTTAAACACTATACTCAGAATTATCTATAGTTCGATAATAACTTGTACATGTAAATTTTTTTGCGAAAATTACAAACATATTGACATTCTATTATTATTATTATTATTATAATTCGCAGCTAACTTATAAAGGAACTTTTGCTGAAATTTTTTAATCCGCCTCTGCTTTAGGGCCCTTGATCGGAATTGATGGGATGGTCCCTTGCTTGCTTCCGGAGAGTAAATTAGTTTATTGTCCTCCACGTAGTCATACGCAGTTTGTACTGTTTTTTGACAATAAATATATTATTATTATTATTATTATAGAAATATCTGTACAAAGAAAAAATCGTGCTATCGGTTCTGGTTTCTTTGTAATAACGGAGATATCCTTACACTACTTGCCACTCTGTATGAAGATTCGAGCTAGTTTGAAACGATATTGAAGTTAGGTTGTGAAATAAATAGCCTTCAACTTAACGGGCAAAAATTAAATAATTCTATGACTAAGCATTATACATATTCTTAAATACAATAAACTAAATTGATGACATATAACATATTGAAGTGACGTAAAACAACGATTATTTTTAAAAAAAGTTTTGACAAGTCGATCGTTGAGTTATGCTTACTATATAACTTTAAGGCTAAACTAGATAATGGTAACAATATTATTAAGATTTTATTGTAGGTTCACAAAATATTCATTCCCATTCTTGATTAGTTTTGGGGATTTATGGTGCTTAGAGCTTGAGGACCACTGTTCTGTACATCAACAAGATGAACACTCGTGTATTTCGCGTTGCCTATCGAATGAAATAAAATAAATTCGCCCATCATACGCGAAGCATGCTGAAGGACTGTATTCAATAATCATACTTCATTATTCTTATTACAGCATCGAGACACGCAAGAGACTCTGGCTGTGCTGGATCGCTTGGACCTGGACACGGAAAAGCCCAGCGACGAGGAAGTGGCGCGTAAGTTCGGCTTCGAGGAGGACTACTACAACAACACGCTTTCCTGGTGGCAACGGCTCAAACCCAAAATGTGGTCGCTCTTCGACGAACCTTATTCCTCCAACGCCGCCAAGGTACGGATAACCACCATCTAACGTTTTAAAAAAAATAAATTGACACTTATCTTTATAGGCAGCTTTCCATAATAATGTGTCAAAGAAATTCACCGGATGTAATAAATGAATACGGAAGATCTTTAACATGCAATTCAAGGGGGGCGGGGGGGGAAATAAAGTATTATACTATTTTTGTGTGTGGGGCTCCACGGCTCGTCGACATCGAGGTCATTAGAGCCCTAAAATTTTGTACAGGTAGGGTACAGTTACGCACTAAGGAGAGCCAACATGACTCTCCCCGCGTGTGGGACTCGCCGAATGAATCAACCATACCCACTAAAAACCCTCCTGAATTACAATATATCAAGAGGAAAATGAAAGGTACCCTAGCCCTAATAGCGTCGGGATCAAAAAGAACAAGAGGTGACCAAGGGAGGTCAGGAAAGAGAAAGGAAGGAGCCAGGCAGAAGATAGTGGAAGTAATGCCAGACTCAGCTCGGGGCCCCGTGTTTGCCAAACACGTACTTACTAGATGTAAGTCCCCTGGGGAGATCTATTTTTCTGGGTGAACTTTTTTTAAGCTGTGTATGTTGATAATGTAGATCTGTGTTAGACAAATAATGCAAATAAATGAATAATATAATTTATGAAACATTATGTAATTCCAAATCCAAACAAATAATAAACAATAGACCACTTTCAGTAAAAACATTTTAAGCCTGAAAATATTCCACAAACATTTTCGTCGATAAAATTGTTTATTTAAAATTGAAATCAACTCGATTTCGGAGAGATTCATTTCAATCAATAGAGAACTAATTAATCCATATTTGCCTGTTCCAGATAATTGGTGTCATTTCAGTATTCTTCATCTGTGTGTCCATCCTATCGTTTTGCCTCAAGACGCATCCCGACATGCGCGTCCCCTTCATCCGCAACGTGACCGTGTACACTCCTGCCAACTCAACAGCGTGGACGCTCGACAAGACGTCCACCAACGCGCATCTCGCCTTCTTCTATATCGAGTGCGTGTGCAACGCGTGGTTTACGCTGGAGTTCTCCATACGGTTCATCGCGTCGCCCAACCGCTGGGAGTTTATTAAAGCCAGCGTCAATATCATCGACTACGTGGCCACTCTCAGCTTCTACATCGACCTGGTGTTGCAAAAGTACGCCAGCCACTTGGAGAACGCCGATATTCTCGAGTTCTTCTCCATCATCAGGATAATGAGACTGTTCAAACTCACGAGGCATTCATCGGGGTTGAAGATTCTCATACAGGTAAGAGGACGAACGGTGTTACTGCTTTTTTCACTTCTCATCGACTTGCATATAATTTCACGTACTCCGTACTTCCTCGGTAAATAAAGAAATTAATGAAACCAAACGCAATATATTACACGCTATACTAATAATTTAAAAACACAATAAATGTTATCCTAAGATTTTAAATACATCCTTAAAAATGTTTAACGTACCATTTCACATTTTCTACCCATTTTCAAATGAAGCAGTAACAAACATTTGATTTTTCGTTAACACATTCTACATGACGCAGTACTCTACCATAAGTAATGTACAATTTATCTCACGGTAAAATAACAATGCAATTATCAATTCCACTTACGAAGCATCCGTCCGGAGAAAATCGAATAACACGAAATAAGTTCTCTGCATTATACGAAGATGAAATGCATGTACATCCAAATAATTTATATATATATATATATATATATATATATATATATATATATATATATATATATATATATATATATATATATATACATAGATATACACATAAGAAACTTAATATGACTTTCTACTTACGAAATATATTCAAGATAGTCAACATTCGACCGAAAACATTCGCAACTGACTCTTCTACTAAACCATTCGACAATATTTCACAAACGGGTCACCTGTCCAGATATCGATTGAAGCAGCACTTACCTCAGAAACAAATATGTTAAGATACTTATCGTTAAAAATTCGTTTAAACTTAGAGAAAACGTTTGAATAAGCGCTCATATAAAATAGTGAATACGGTGATGACTTGATTGAAATCGACATTTATATTCTCAATTTTTGAGTCATCAAAGAGTGAAGCGCAAATAATGATGACGGAGATCTGCAGTCTATGATACTCTCCTAACTGATAAAACCTGCTCCGTTTCTTCGCAGACGTTCCGAGCATCCGCCAAGGAGTTGACGCTGCTCGTCTTCTTCCTGGTGCTGGGCATCGTAATTTTCGCGTCGCTCGTGTACTACGCGGAGCGCATCCAGGCCAACCCGCACAACGACTTCAACAGCATCCCGCTCGGCCTCTGGTGGGCTCTGGTCACCATGACCACAGTGGGCTACGGGGACATGGTGCCCAAAACGTACGTGGGCATGTTCGTGGGCGCCCTGTGTGCTCTGGCAGGTGTGCTCACGATTGCGTTGCCCGTGCCTGTCATCGTCTCCAACTTCGCCATGTACTACTCTCACACGCAGGTGAGTCGTAGAGAGAAGCTCCGACGCGCTTCCGTAGCGGCTCCCTCCACACACGGAGACAGAGGCGTCTGCGGCAACAGTACGTCACGAAAGACAAGAGAATCTCATTAGGTCCGCATATTACTTCCTCAGAAATTAATTAAATATGAAGGTTGTATTTGGTGAGTTACCATTAATTAGCGTACTTCAAATTAATTCGTAAAAAGTAAATCTCGAAGTATCTTCATAATTTGTTCTGCTTTAAAAACAAATGTTGGAAGCTACGTTGATAAATTAGCTACACAAGTGCATCATATCGTAGTTAATAGTTTCTTTCTATTCTCACAAATTATTGAGATAATCCGATAAAGGAGCCACTAAAAATAATTTATCGTGACTTTAAATTCCCATCGTTTAGAACGTTTAAATTTTTTTCTTAATTCTTGGAAGCATACGTACTTTCAATCCAATTACAATAAAGTATTCATAGTTAATAAATTTAAGAAGTAACTTTATGTCCGGAATATCATGACGTCTTTCATGACTTACTGCCAAAAAGTAATTAAAATTGCAAAGAACAAAAACGTGTCTACTAGATTGATGAACGTACTGATGTTGATCTGCTTAGACTTAAGTGATGCTTCTTGTTTCTTCTCTTAGTCTAGCGAAATGCAAGGTGGCACATTTTCAAGCAATTACTTATCATGACATGACTGTTTGAAATTGGAGGATGGAAAAACACATCCTGCATCCTTTTCTACAAAAAAGGGGGACAATTAGCCTCTTCTCCCAAGAATATAATTAATGCTGTTTTGTCAGCTCAGCAAATAACGGAACCAATCCAGCATCATAAACTCTGGGTAACAGCATAAAATGCAAAATATCGCCAATGGTGTAACTAAACTGTAAACTAACAATCTACTTAATAAAAAAGTTCTTATCTTTAACTTAATCGTAAGGACATTTTTAACGTCGTGTACATTTTTTATATTGAGGGAGAGTTGCGATGCATTTCTCGCTCTAAATTTTGATTAAGAATGGAAATATTTGGAATTCCTGACTTTTTTAATATTATTAACGATTTTTATTACACAGTGATGCATTTTAATCAATCCACAGGAATTTCTTGTAAAATAACCAATATCAAGGGTACATTTCGCCCCGTAAAAACAAATTCTAAATTTTAAATGAGAATCCCTACGTTGTACAGTGGATCCGGATCTGACATTACAATCCATGTAGGTTTTATTTCTAACACTTCTTTGATATCTTCGAAGATGGCACAGTTATCACATCAAAGATCTTGCACTTCTTGCTTCATGAACTGCCGATGTTAACCCAAAGTAATGCGAAAAGTATGGATTCAATAAGCCGCAGGAGGTCATCGCGATTGAATTGTGACACATTGTTACTGGAAAGTGATGTGGTTGGAATAAACCAAGTCACCTCATTTTCTTCTTTCGAATCGAAATTTTTTGTCACCTGTAATAAAATCACTATGTTTGAGTATATAGAAATAAATGGGCCACCTTGGATAACTACATAATTAATAATGCACGATTATACCATTACTTTAGTATATCTATTTTATATTTTCGCACTATTCTACTCAAATAATTTTGTTGATAAACAAGTATATTCTAAACTAAAACGGGAATAACTTTCAATGTTGGTAGTAGCTTGGCTATGCTCTAAATATATTCAAATAGAAATTTTTACACTTATTTTGATATTCCGTTCACAAGAAAGAACAAATCTTTCATCTGTCCAAATGTTACCTTTCCCTTTATTAGAAACATCTTGGGGAAAAAAATTATTTTCCTAATAAAGGTGTTAAGAGTAGACCACTGAATTGCAAGATTCAATACCCCTTGTTCATAAAACTCGTTATTACTGATGATTCTATTGATGATACAATTTATTATCAAATGACACCAGAAAATTTGACCACATTTCTATCAAAAACTTTTACAGAAATTTAATGGTCAGAAATGAGACTTTTTCAGAAGGCTTACACTACTTTCAAATTCGTAGCCATCAATATTTTCCCAAACATCCCGAACCAGGTTCTTGAATTACGTAATAATTACTAAATGAGAAAGGGTCCCAATTCTTTAGAATTTATTCAATAAGGATACAACGATGCTTGTTGATAAAATAAAATACACAACACAATAAAATTAACTCTCAATAAAGAACTGTAATGTGATATAATTCCATGCAAACAAATATGTTCAAATGGGAGGATTCCAAAATTTCGAAAAAAGTTCTAACAAAAATATAAACAAAAAATTAATGTGTTCAAAACGATAAATAATTGCAACTTTCTTTCCTATCTTCTTCATTTGGTGTTTTTCTTCCTGTCGCACAACAATAAAATGTTAACCCAGTAGGTGTAACGAAACTTCGGAACAATTTTTGAAAAGCGAATGGGAAAAACGTCTGATGCGTTGAAGAGTGTTGTCCAATTTTCTTCTAAGAACGGGGATAAAATGAAGTTTAATTACAATAAACAAATAAAATAGGAGCGTTTTAACTACGTCAATGAACCTGAATTCAAAATTAAACACCGTTTCCTCTCCGGAGAACGGTTATAATATTCGGATAACTTTTTAACCATAATCGAACTTGCGATCACGACATAATAATTAAATCAGAAATCAAGTTACTTAATAATTGTATTAAACTTCAATAAATGTAAATTTATCCTAATATTATTCCACATTCGTTGGATAAATTACATCCTCCCAATATTCACGAATTATTAAACATATAAACAACTCTAAAACATTCGACAGATAAAAATTGAGGAACAGTTCTTTTGCCAGTTCTCTTTAACAATTGGAATTGCACGCTTGAATATAAAGAGATTCCGAACTTTCGTTACATCGTTTATCAAGAGCGAGAATTGTTATGTTTCGTGTAAAGCGTTGTGTCTCAAAGTGCAGATCGTCTTGCTGAAGCAGCTGCGGTCTCCGGTTCAACTTCTCAGTTTCCGGCGGACTGTCCAGCACATAAAAGATGTGTTAGAATTCCATGTCGTAAGTTACAGGACAGCTTCTACTGTACACCACAAACATTATTCCTCAAAATTTGCACGCATCTTGAAAATGTAAAAGGTTTTATCACATATGGATTTTTCGGTGATCAGAATGTATAAAAAATTAAATAGTTTTTGCTTAGAAAAATTTGATTTCGTGAAGAAGGATATATTATTTCAAGATAACTCTTCCGTGAAATACAAACTTTCAAGATTGTGCAAACAGAAACATTTCTTAGTCAACTTGGTTTTTTATTGCTTCAGACAATCACTATCTACTTGATTAACCAAATATTTTTGGAATGTATACTCAAGCCAAATTAAAGTTTGTTATGTATCGTAGCAGCTGTCCTGGAAGTTATGACACGGCATTCTGATACACCTTGTATGTCGCACTGTGACCCAACAAATTGTCAAGTGAGCGGTGAGATTTGGGGAGTAAACGGGTACAATCCCGGAAAATCTCGAGTCTGCGGCCGGATCAGAACGGGTGAAGTATGAATTCCTCTCAAACATTCATTACCCCACTCTTTAAAGGAAAAAGAAAACACTGCACTACAAACAAAAAATTAAAACTCTCTGATCAAAATTAATTGCATTCTAAACAGTGCAAAGAACAAAAATATAAAAGGAATAATAATATGGTAAACCACTGAGTTCTTTACTATTACGTGTTAATTTCCCCCGAAAACAATTGTTTCAAATTACCTTAAGAGTACTAAGAACTTGCAAGAAAAGAGCGAACAGAGAAAATAACATATTTCGACATATACAAAAAATAGCAAATTATAATAACTGAAAAAGGGTTAGTAAGTCCTGGAAAAATACTAGTACAATAAAATGAATCGAAATATTCATATTGATTTCATATTTATTCAATTAAAATTAATAAAATGTAAGTAGCCAACAAAATACCATCCGATGGATAATTTCAAATTTTGATTTTAATCAGAGAGTAAATAACACATTGCAGGTAAGAAAAATATCGATAATATACATGTCAGAATAAATTAAAATCAAAAACTTTTCTTGATATTAAAATCCTTTATGTTGAACTCCATCTGCCTACACACAATACGGGTACTCGTCATATTCCCTATCCTACTTACATACTCCTAAAAAACAAACGCATTCATCTAAATCAACTTCCACACCAAAAAACACTCAAAGAAGCTTTTTTTAAACATTACTGAATACGAAACTATCGAAGGACAATTTGATCATCCATACTGAAAATCATAATTCCATAAGAGTGTTCCATCCATGGCGATGTTATCCAATCCTAAAAAAGTAATCCTCTCAACCGAGACGAAATGTTTTCAATCGGATAATAGCTACACGACATAAGAACCAACAAATGAAAATCTTAGATGTGAGGGAGAAAATATTATTCACTATTTCTATTCTAATATGTAAAATCCTTCTACCACAAATGCAATAAGTCCAAAAAAATTGTACGCCTTCTGACAATATGATGCATTCATAACTTTACTTAATTTTATTTGTTCAGTGAGCAATTAGCATTTTACATACAATAACCAATACAATAGACGCGTTCATTAAGAATATTCAAAAATCGTATATAAAATATTTTTTAATAATGTAAAAAATACATGACCAACTGCCAAAAAATGACATTAAAAGCTTTAATGTGTTGGTGTATACAACTGCACAAGTGTGAGTTGCTCAGCATTTGCACATAAAACCAGTTTAGTAAGTCCGCTTTAGTGGATATGATAATTCGTTTTACGTTGCATTTACTCATTGTTCCAAGATTTTGCTTCTTAGTTTAGAAATTATCAGTATAAAAAATCCAAATTGTCAGGTAGATTGTGAATAACACACAGCTTAACCGGAGATAAACGTTGAAATAAGGCTCCAATCACGGAAAGGGCGGGAAACAAGACTTCCACAATCTTCTTCTATTACAGTAAGTAACGAGTACAATAAGAAGTAGGCACTTGCGCCGTCACTTTACAAATTGGTACTGTAGTTACTTTTTACTAACTAATAGAGCTAAAACCTTCACACCATAAAAAGGTTCTTTTGAGTACAAGTCAGATACTCCGATTTCACACGTGCACAAACGAGTTTTCTTACAGATAACATTCACGTCAATCTGAAATTATATTTCATCAAACAGCTTTAGACATTGCTAATATACGGCTCTATTAAAATTACGAATCAAAACGCAAAAGCCTTCAGACACAAAACTTAGCAAAGTAAGAGAGGCTAACAGCTACGGGAACACTAATTTCAATAATGCTATTACAGCAAGTAGTACCACATGCTTCAGTAGATGACACAATCCACACTGCAGTAGGAGTAGTGGTAAGCTTAAATGCACAATCTGCTTTCATCACTTTCTAGATAGTTTCGTGAACGAGTCACAATAGATACCAAAATCTTGATTTTCAAGTCGTTGTACATTCTAGAAATCATTTTGAAATCTAGTCTCTCAGCTCGACATTACTGATCAGACATACTGATCAAACTACCATCCCGAAACCCTACCATTTCCATGTCAAATTAATTTACTATTCTGAAGGCAGCATGCCTATGTGTGCACCCGCGGTGACGGTATTGCGCATAGAGCTCCTTCGGTCCTTTCCCTCTTCTCCGCCCGCGTCCCCCGACCGCACGCCGGCGCCCCAGACGCGGCGGGCCCCGGCGCGCTAAGCGGGCGGCGCGCCCTTGCGCCCGTTCCCTGCCGCAGGCGCGAGTGAAGCTCCCCAAGACCCAGCCGCGAGCGCAGCGCACCGCCGCCGTGCTGTGCGCCAAGTGAAAAGCTCCCGGCCAACCAACCTCCGCCCAACGTCCGTCCTCCAACCAACCGGAACGCGCGCGCGGTGGCGCGTCGTGTGCGCAGGCGCGGGCCAAGCTGCCCAAGAAACGGCGGCGCGTGCTGCCCGTGGAGCAGCCTCGAGGCCCGCGAATACCCGGTGCGCCAGGACACCCTCCGGGCGGAGGTCCAGGCGGGCCTGGAGGTCCCGGCTGTCCGATGGGCGGAGGTGGAGGAGCGTCCATGGCGGCGGCCAGCGGCGGATGCGGAGGGATGGGCGCTGCCAACCGACGAATGAACGCCATCAAGACCAATCACCCCAAGGATTCTGCAGGGCCCAAAGCGGGTGAGTACTTAGAAAGAGTTAGAGGCATGACAATCCCTTCATGCATGTGATGAAAAGAAATAACGATGAACGATAATATTTACATAGATTCTTTTGCGAGATATCGACATTACCTTAAGCCGACAAAGTATTCAATGTAAATCAATTGCAATACCAGGAAAGAAAGTCAAGAAAATTATATTAAGGAGGGAGCATAATACAAGTAATTAAATAATATCACAATAAAGAAGCATAGAAATGCGCAAAACACTAAATAATTTGAAATAAAAACAGAGGACTCACTTAATTGATGAAGCACTCAATAAGATAAATTTTTAATTGGTCCCCATTCGACACAGCAAAACGATGCAGTGAAGATAAAGAGTGCACACTATTGCTGAATAGTGTTTCAAAAAGTAACATTTGTGTGCAGTGCACGCGGCGGCCGCGGTGGCCGCCGTCGCCGCAGCCATCGAGGAACGCAGGCCCATGCTGCAGGTGAACCACTGCCGTGGGGGTGAAGCGCTCTAGGCCCCATAGACCAATTCCTATTCCTTCCCAATCTCAACTGCAACTCACCGCCACTCCACTCTACTGATCCTGCGCGTCTCCACCTTCAGCTATCTGAACGAATAAGCTAACGCGCGTTTTCTTGCACGTCCAGCGTTGAAGTCTCCATTCCATTACAAGCTTACAAAATCACTTTTTAAAGTTATTATTTACGCGAAGAGAAGCGCACCCCTTAAATGAAGAGGTCCAATCTCACAAGTTCTTTCTTGAAATTGAATAGTTTAAGTCTCTAGTTTTATATTTCTTCCATACTTCACATGATCACGTTTCAAGCACACAAGAATTCCATCATCTCGCTTCTCGCAACTCATTCTCTGTCGCAGTAGGGCTAATTCATTCAACAATACGTCCACATTTTTCGTTTTTCGTAACTAAGTTGCACAACAAATTTTACCACAGATAAATTCTAAGTTAAGGACACAATCGGGAGACGCTTTGATAATACGATAACAGTAATATTAACAAAAAATGCTATGAATCCTATTCACAAACTTTCAATAAATCTTTAAGCTTTCATCCAATTAATAAAATGAATGTATGATTCAATTAAAATACTACGTCTAAGTATTGAAATTCTATACTTGAATTCAAACTTCTTGTAACATGAACCCCGAAACTAATATTCCAGACTACAAAATGGCCTCATAAGTCTCTTGAGCTAATATATCCATTCTGTTTTGAATAAATTAATAGTCCAATAGATCAACTATGTTGTAAAATGCCCGCCGTGAACAGATAGCAGTTCTTCAGATAGCATAACAACTCCAAACATCTTTACAGAAACGTGATTTGAAATCTTAGTAACTATGGGGTTAGGGAGACTATAGGATTTCATTTCCCTTCGCTATTTTAACTTTCTTGACAAATAGTAAAAAATAAAAATCTGGATTTAACGTTCCGAGCAAAATTCTGAACAATCAATCCTGTGCAAAGAGAAACAACGGCTGATGAATCAGCAATAAATGTTGTATGTTTTGTTGGACTTGGTGAAAAGTCATTTCTCTTATTCTCCTTGAAAAACTATGAATACAATTAACGGACACTCCAAGAGAAACAAGACCAATGATTAAGACAAACCAACTCTCTTATCTGTTATTGAGCGCAGTTATCAGATCCCGGGAAAAATAACCAACAACTCAAAGTATAATGGGTAATAAATACAAATCAACCAATTCATTTATTCCATAAACAAAAGGTGCAAACTACCCTTATGTCATACCCTACCGTTAGGTCAAGAAACTACTCAACGAAAACAGTACATACAATACGTTGCGAATAGGTATAATCTACTAAAAAACTAACAAAACGGAATAATACACGTATATTCATTTCTCCTAATATGCAATGCATGTTAAATGGCTCTTGAATTATTCATTGTTGCATTAAACGAGTATCAAGCTATCGGAACAAATTTTTTTTCCTGCACGTTCAGATCGTTCCTGCATGCAGTCCATAAGATAATTTTTATTTTCGTTTCTGTCGTTCACGTAGTTTTCAGAGAAAATTAATGTTAATTTTAAACCATCATAAGTTTTTCATCACTGCTATAAGGAGTGACTTTCGCATCAAATTAACTGTGCTGAGCATAACATAAATAAGTGCGTTGAATTGCACAATAATTAACTGAGTTGAGTTTTGTGACCATTAAAGGTCTAACTACTCAATATGGTAGTGTGAAGACAGTTATCTCAATTACTACTCGTACATATCGTTTATATTAATTCTCTTCACTCGCAACATATCACTGCGACTGTCTGTTTATCATCAAAACAAATTTATAGCATATGCTAAACAAATTTATAGCATACGGTTAAAATTATTTTACAAACAAAATTTCCTATGATTTAGATGTAGTTGCATCTGGGAGCAATTTATTTCCACATTCCAATTATGCTGTGAAATCCTACCCATGCCCTCGCCGTACATTACAGAACTTAAATTAGAAAGCAAAATTAATTCTTTTCATTTATACCATTGTATAACCAATATAGCATGTGACCGAAACCCATTTATCAGGCTAATTTTTTCAAGTCAAACGAGAATTGTTTTATAAAGAAACATTTTAATTTAAAGAAGTGTCCTTAAGTACATCTTTCTCTGAGCATGTTAGCCAAACCTTTTATCCTTTAACCAATGCAATGCTATCAACCATTCATTCCCAAGCCATTTGAAAGCCCCATGCTCCATGCGTTGCCCCGCGTCTGCCCCTGCTCGCTGCATGCTGCATGTCTTCGCTGCAGGATGCTGCATGCAGACAGGTATTCATTTTCCGCCAGCACGAGCGGAGCGCCAGCGCTGTTAGGGGAAACCTGGACGAACTCGAAGTGTATACCTTTTCCCCAGGAAAAANTGGACGAACTCGAAGTGTATACCTTTTCCCCAGGAAAAAGTATATGATCAAAATTATCTGAATTCAAATTTTTAAAAACGTTTAAATTGTGAAAGCAACAAACGCATTAAAATTGATTCACCTTTGACTGAAAACAAGCGAACAGATTTTCAGAAATTATTTTCGAAACGATATGAAAGAAGACATTAATAATATGTGACTTCTCGTAATAAATTCGACCATCTACAAACAACAGTCAAAATGTTTTGGAGTTCATAAAAAACTACAATGCACAGATAATTCAAAAATAATTTATTCGTAGTCTTCGAAACAAATACAATTAGCAAACGTTTTCCTCGACTTGATTTCAAAGAACCAAAAATAGATACGAGTCTAATAGACTATTAACCGACTTCTAAGATTATTCTTTATTTAATTTTCAAATGTCAAGATTTAACAACTAAAACAACTGACATCATCATTGACTTCTTACTCTGTGAATATAAAATTTTACCATTTTTATTACTGAACATCTGATTTACGGAACAGTACAAATGTTAACGAACATAATACGCCACTGTTAAATTATTAGACAATCAATTAGAAAAAAGTTCGTCCAGGATTCTCAAAATATGTAAATGTATCAATAAGCATATTTTGTCTTGCTATTATTTAATGTTATATTCCGAAATAGCTCTTTATATTTAAACTACATAAATAAAAGGGGACATGAATAAAAGATGTAAGGCACATTTGCTTAAAGAAACATAAAAGAGTAACTTCATGTACATTTTATAAAGTAATAAAAGGACGATCGATATATGAATACCGATTGTACAGAAGCAGAACAAGACAATCATCTGTGTAAAAATACAGTAAATCCACATATATCGAAAGCGAGAGAACAGAAACGAAAATCTATACATCCTGGGATTAGATACAAGAGGCAAATATAATTCACGTGGTTTATAGGTAAAAGTGGGCTGTTTCCTTCACTTAAAGGAACCAGCAACCAACATACAGTTATAACTTATTTTCGTAGTTTGACATTTAACTGGAAAGATTTTTAAAAACTTCATAGATTGGAATAATATTTGTCAAAATGTTTTGATGTCGAGATAACTTTCTGTGCATTGCTTGTCATACAGCGACATTTTTGCTCTTTTAACTTGGCCTGCTAACGATAATTTCATTAAGATAATCTTCATCATTATCTATAACAAAAGTACAGTCAAAGTAAGTGTCAAAGTTAAAATTTCATTAGTCTCTACTATCGAGCAGTAATTATGTAACAAATTGACCATTTCAAGTTACATGTGTAAGTGGTATTTTTTAATATGCATAGTTTGTTTTGCAAAAAGTTCACAAAAATACAATAAATGTTTCAAAAAAACACCAATAAATGTTTCAAACAAAAATATCATTTTTTCTTTGTTTTTTATTGCATTTATTTGACTAAAATGGTCAGAACGTTGGTACTGGCCGAACGTGTAAACAGTTCGAAGGAGTAGAATCGAATGGCGTTTTCCATTTACTGTTGCGAGTCCACTGGTGTACTCCGAGTGCAAAAACGTCGCTGTTATGAATTTTTATGAACATTTCGCACGACAAGCTTTTTGAAGACAAATAATTCAACGTAAAACATTAAATCTTTTCAACGATAAAGATAGCAAGTAATTTTATTTGTATTAATGTGAAATATGTATGGACGTATTAGCATTTGGCATAACATTACCTTAATAAAAACTTAAACTTATATTCGTTTTGGTACATGGCTTAAATAAAAGTTTTTTTCTTTTTAGTTTTACGTATTATTATTTCGAAGTTCGATATGAATGGAAGGCAGTCAACCAGAGGGAGAAAAAAGTCGTTCGCAATAGGCCGGAATTTGATATATCTGGATTCGACGTAAGCGAGTTCTTAGAAAAAGGAAATCATCTCAAAAGACAAGGGATCAGAGGGAAAGTACAATATAGGCAGGAATTAGATGAGGTTTTGATACACGTTAATTTCACAGTAAATATCTAGTTTTAAGTATAACGACCCAGCAAGGGGCTTTATAAAATGAAAACCATTCCGATTAGAAACCACTTCAAACAAACCTTTCAGCTCAGACGAGACACACAAAACGAGGTAAAATTTAAATAACTATCCCGCTCTACATCGGAGAAAGGAGGAGAAATGCTCTTCCAAAACATATTACTTTAAGTTTCAAATACAAAAATATCCCTTTCCACAAACCTCCCAAACAATCACTTAATTTAGCAACCACAATAAAATGCTTCGAATTTTGAGGTACGCTCGTCTTTCGAGAACAGGGCACCGCAAACAAATGCTTATCGTTAGTTCCATAGATCTTCCCATGCGTTCTCCTTTATTGATCAAATTGCTTCGAGGTCGATGGAGAGACGGGAGCATCCGGTTAGTAGGCCATCACTGACTCATTCATGCACGCCAACCCAGGGCGATTAACTGCTCGTAAGGTACTGGTCTCACCCCCGTCTACGAGTAAAGCTGTCAGGTTGCCATTGCACTTTTCCTTTCTCAATAACTCGCCCCCTGAGTGATCCGCATTATTTATAGCTCAGGATCGTGTTCCGACGTCGAATATTCAATTGCACTCCATTTATCCTAATTAGAATTAAGATTAATTATGTTATGTTGAATGAAAATGGGAGACGGGGCCGAGATTCGAATTCGGGACCTTGAGCTTAGCGCGCTCATGCGCTTACCGACTGCGTCATCCCGTTCGCCTCCCGAGCCCGTCTTCCATCTTCATTCAACTTGCGAGACCCAAAGACCTCTGAGGCGGTCTCGAAGAGACTACGCTCCTCATATGAGGCGACTCCCTTAGGAAGTACTTTGTTTTGGGTAGTATTTTCTAATTCTGGTTCATAAACACGTGAACATTCAACATAACATAATTAACCTGTTACCTGGCGGTGAGGTTCACCGCAATCTATTCACCGCAATGTGTTAGAATGAAGAGTTATATATCTCAAAGAACAAGTTGTAAGAGAATAAAAAATTGAAACGCATCAGTTCAGTAGAATATAAAACATGCAATTTTTATTAGTCTTTTGCAAGACGTCTTACTAGGAGTCAATATAAATTGTACTTCAATGATAATTAACGAATCTTCAAAATTGCAAATGGCATTGACATAAATGAATCAACCTATTCAGTAAAACAAGGAAACCTTTATAGAACATGTTCTGCCACTAACGCTCTAAATTTACCACTGATGTTCTAATAAAGGAATGTCCAAATGGAAAAAAAAACTCTGAAAACGAAAGGGGCGTACTTCGACACAACAGATCCTTAGGTCAGAGGATACCACCGTTAAGGTAATATATACGCGATGACAGGGTCAAGTTACCAACTATTCACGCAAAAGAGTTATAATTAATTGATAATTCCCTCTACGATTTATACTGTTGGACGAGGACAGTTATTTTGTGATTTTTAAATCATAATAATAAATTTAGATTGTCGATGAACGTATTTTCCATAGTTTTTGGTGAATTATTCTTGTAAATGCCTCGTAAGGTGTGAAAATATGAACGTCATTGCGTTTCTATTTACACTTGCTATGTTCTGGTAGAATTTTTCCACCATGTGAAGCTGGTACTTTTCAAAAAAACATAGGTTCGCAAAAGTTCTCTCCATATAAGCCCATAGTAATTTGAAGTCAAATAATTCAAAATTTTGCGCCGTAAAGGTATGAAAATCCATCGCTAGTAGATAGGGAATGGTTCGAACTATCATATGCAACATTTTGGGGGACACTTAAACTTAGTCGCTCTGACGGATATAATACCTTAAACCTTAAACACGGATGAGAACTATGTGGTTCTACCTGTGCCCGTCGTGTGAACTTAAATCCAAGTTAAAACGTAGTGAGCAGTTTACAGAAAATATAAATATTATTCGTCCATAAAAAGTCGTAAGTTTTTAATTATTTATTTAATTAGATTATATATGGACGTTAATAGTATTAGAATTTTAGAGAAAGATCCTTTATACGAAAATGAAATACATTAAACTTCCTACAAACCGTTTCGCAGGATATTTATTGTCCAACAATCTGTTTATCCTCTTCTGCACTTGGAAGTTTAGTGCACTACTATATAGTAGAGTGAATATGTATATTTCCGTTTTCATAATTTAGATAAAATTAAATATTGTGTCAAAAATAAAACGAGCCAAAAAGTACTCCAAAACCTACTTATTTTTTATAAAACCTTGAGTTCCCAGCAATAGTGTACTGTCGAGAACTGATGCATTTACTCTAGTACGATAAACAAAAAAAAATATTTTCCTTTCAACCATATCTGTTTCATGGAAGCACCAAAACAATTACAAGCGGAATTCTAGGCCACTTTTCGGAATCGGAGACCCCAAAAACGGATATTTCCGTCAAAATTTCGCGACGTAATGTTTTTCGCTATTACAAGTAATACGTATAAACAAGTAAAAACAGAAGCTTAAAACTCAAGAATGTCGTTAATATGTTTCGGTTCATTTTTATTGGAATTATATGCAGAATTCATAAATTATAAGATAAAAGGATTTAAAATATAATTATTCAATTAACAGCACTTTAAATAACTCTCTAATAAGTGACTCACGATATACATTAACGGCAGGTCGGCAAGCCATTAGGGCAGGTGCAAAGTGTGGAGTTTAATGATACTCAAAATTCTTAATCCCTTGACTGACCTTATGGCCATCAGGAAGTGTCGAATTTAAGAATTCCGAACGAAAGAACCGTCGGAAATTCCCCCAAATAATAGTTTTCACAATCCCTTAAAAATATTTCAGGATTTAAAGTTATTTCAGGTCACATGTAAAATAAATAATCAACTTAAAAGTATAGTCTGAGAAATTCATAAGACAAAAAATAATCATACAACTCAGACCCTCCTCGCACTGAGCAACCTCGCAGCGACGCGACGGATCCTAGAGTACCGTCAATTTGAGTTGTGCATGGGTGCGACCGCTACCAGTAGAAAACTCATGACCTCACACAGAGAATTCTGTCAAGCGTTTACGGTATCTCCAGTCTTCAGAGAAGATTAATAACATAGTTAAAACCGTTAGTGATCTTCAAAATTATGTTAGGAAAAGA
Organism: Laupala kohalensis; assembly: GCA_002313205.1. Taxonomy (NCBI): domain Eukaryota; kingdom Metazoa; phylum Arthropoda; class Insecta; order Orthoptera; family Trigonidiidae; genus Laupala; species Laupala kohalensis. The sequence continues at coordinate 776,065 of NNCF01125948.1, forward strand.
GAAGGCACGCAACACAACATAACACAACAAAACTACAATTTCACCATCGATACCACAATTTTACTTCACAATGTCCTCATGCTTTGTAAAGGAAAAGTTCACTGTTATCTTATTTTCTCCTGAGCCGCCTGCATTTTGCATTCACTGCGGAAGCGAAACCCTTTCCTGCGAGAACACCGATGTCTGGTGCGCAGTCGTGGGTGTCCGTCGCACCTCGACCGTGAAGGCGGTGGGAATCATGGGTGCAGCGACGACCCGAGGCACCAGTGTGTGCGTGACGGCCGCCATCGCGGTCACCAGCGACACCAGTGGCGGAGGCGGCGGAGGTCCAGGCGACACCGGCAGCCGTGGCAGCGACGGTAGCGGTGGCGGCGGCGGGGTCAGGGTACATCCCGAGCCCCTCCCTGTCCCCTCAAGGAGATGAGGAGGTCTGCGCCAAGACTAGCGGAATCAGCCACAGCATACGCTTACCGTGGGTGGTCGATGACAATGTGTGCGTCCGTGTTGTATCCCTTATCCCTATATCTCCGCTATGTCTTCTACCTTGTGCTATCCAAGGGATGAGCAATATAGCTGCCTGCCATCCATGTGTGTTTTCTGTTTTCCCCGGAGATACTTTTTGGAATGATTCACACTTCCGCGCGTAATATCTCAACGAATAAACTGGAGCGATGTGCTTCCGTTCCTCAATCGCGTTGAAAGCGATGTATGCTCATTGTCTTTCGTGGAACATAAGTAGTTTATAGATGAGACAAAGGAGGCGTGGATTTTTCTCGTGTTCTCCGTAGGATAAACTGAAATGAAGTTGGGAGAACACAATATTGCATTCACAAAATTAACGATAAAATCTATCATGAACATTCAATATTATTGCACCAACTAAATAGTGATAAAAATATACCAAAACCATTAGTCACAGAGTTCCCCGTATTTTAGTAATCATTTCACGAAAATCGGGTGATAATATTCATAAAATAATTCGCTATACAACTAAAACCATGAAATTTGAGAAAACATCCGAATTTACCTTAATTGCAAGACTTCCAATAATCAAACTAGTAATTTTTGCTCATGCGTGCCTCCTGCATTCCCTCTCGCTACAGCATCGACTCTTTTGTGTGTAATCTTAAAATTTCGTATAATGGTTAACGAACGCGAATAGAATTTTCTTCTTATATTCGCTTATCGTGTTACACTATCTTCCCGAGAAATTTAATGAAAATGTTAGTTGGTGATTTCTGGTTGTCTCATGGAATACATGCTGATCCCAACTCATTACATTTCAAATACATTAAAGGACAATCTGATCAAAGAACAAATAATGGTGACATTATCTAAAGACGGGCTCGATGGATTCAACTCCAAACCAATAATTTAATAAAATATAACATTTCGATCAAATTAATAAAGGAAGTAACGTAATGACATACATTCCATTTATTTTAAAATATAATCAATATTATGTAACAGGTTACTGCATAGAAATGCATTTCGCAATAAACAGGAACACTGAATCACATACAGCTATAAGGTATTGTTCAAGTTATTTATGTATTTCAGATATTGTTCTATGTTGTATTCTATAGAGGAACCATATTTGTTTATTAAAATTACGAAGGAATCTTCGTTTCTGCACTAAAATTAAAAATAAAAGAAATTAAGATTAATAATACGTAACTTCCGCGAGAAAGAATCGTGACGTACAATACAACTCATTACACAGATCAATAGGGACCGGACCCAGACCGGATAATTAAATATCTGGATACTTGGATTTCTTCCAAAAAATGGTTATTTTTAGGCAAATCGACTAAGATAGTGTTGAGACTCGTAATACTATGGAAATCACTAGAAGCTACAAATCATACTGTAAGATGAAACAAACACTGACTCACAATATACAGTTCCAAGCAACAATTTAATAACATAATAGTTCTGTAGTATAAAAACAATAAAAAATATAACAAATTTTTTGAACCATCGATCCGGATATTTGGCGATACGGATGACTGGAGTTCGGATAATTGGAGTTCTACTGTACTTCCACTTTTTGTGATTAAGAAACAAGAATTTGGAACATCCTTGCATGCGGTTTATCAACAAATACTGAATGACTCTTTAATGTATCCATTGCAACTGTTTGTTCTGGAGCTATCGTTGTAGCAGCATGAGAAAATATTTTCTGTTCATGAACTCTACCTGCGTAAAGAATGCAAATATTGTTTTCAGATGCGGTGAGTAAGCATGGTAAATGCTGTATTGTATACATGTTTTATTCCATTTGTGTAAATTGTTTTTAAGATTTTTTCCCACTATCCAGGTTTGGTAACCGTTTTCCTGTCTTGGATTTGTCATTCTTCGTCCTCCGACGTGTTAACAAAGAAATTAGCGAACGTTCCAAATACCTGAACCCAATACTTTGCTCCGGATAATGTCCATTGACAAGAAAGTTACAGCATTTCACTACTTCTTAACGTGGGAGACATTGAACGTCTAAAAGTATTTCATGAAAAAAAAATTTCAGCATCACACATACAGTAAGAACTGATAATAGTAAGAAGCTCAATGATACAAAGATATAAAAATACTCAACTCTCATATTGAACACTATTACTACAATACTCATGTGTTGGGATCGAATTCGTATTACTAAAGAGCAATATTTCAGATACACAGAACGATTAACAAGTCTGAGCGATTTCAAAAAGCTGTTACTACCCGGGACCGCTTATCACTAAGAGACCCTAGAGTCACTCATCATTGGAGTGTAGGAAATGTTTTGCCGATCAATGAGAGCCGCCATATTTTCGTCATCGAGACACGTTATTCAAGTATACTGATACTTATAAAAGTGGCGGGAACCTGGAATCTACTAGCTACTTATAAAAAAGTCGCAAATTCATCCCACCAGCTCGCATTCATTGAGATGACTTGTAGAGGTCTACTTTTTAAGACATACAATTTAAAACTTTTCCCTTCTATTGAGAAGACCTAACAACTACCTTGTGTGCCAACAGTGGTGCTGAGCCCCGGCCTGAACCCGAACGGCGTGGGACTGGCTCCGCCCCCTCGGAATACCGCGACGCACGCGACTGCCGCCGCCTTGGGCGCCGAGAACAACAACAAGCTGCCCGCGCCCATGCCCAATCCGCCAGCGCCCACCAACTTCCCCGCTCCCGCCCCCACCACCAATGTCCCCTCACAACCCACCCCCTCCATCGCCGTCACCGACGTCGCCCCGGACACCAAGTCGTCGTAACGAGTGCCGCCATCGGCGTCGTCGTCGTCATAGTCTGTACAACGAGCCAGAAGCGAGCGCTTCGCATCGTGTCCTCGTCGCTCTCAGTCCACCCACCCACAAGGAAGCAGCAACGCTGGCCCAATGACGTAGGTGCTCTATCGACGCTGGTACACCACGGCTGACTTGGCCAACGAAGCCAAGACGAGCGCATTATGGACAGGAGAGCGCACGAAGCACCAAACGTGTATCGCGCCCGGTCGGAGAGGAACACAAGCAACGGAAAGCTTGGGTCGGTCGCAGAAAACGACTTCAGGATGTCGATGTTTTTTGCCTTAACGAAAGCTCATTATCGCATTGTTTTATTGCGACTCGCAGAGGTTGTTCTGTCTTATCAAAAACCAAACGGACAGGCTACGTTTATCTAATTACGAACCCTCGAATTCTAAGGCCCATAAGCAACCATATCCTTAAATCGTCCCTAACTAATTTAGATCTGAAGAAACGACATTGCTGGAACTGAGTCGTGTCCATTTGTGAGGAAACGAGTGTGATGTGTCAGTAAAAAAGACAACATTCTGACGAGGCACGAAGGAAAGAAATGGAATGGTTTATAGTAATACACCTACAGTTCCTGCAATTAATATAAATATGAGAAATAGGAAAGTTATAACTCATTTCGAAAGGAAAACCGTCGGGAGTCTAATATTTGGAATAACAATATTAAGAAAGAGTAATAATAGCAAAATTTGAGTCCGAAACAAATATGACACACCATTACTCAATTTCAAGGGGAATCGACATATTATTCGTGCTATTATCGGTCCAAAAAGACCTATTCTTACATTTAAAAATCTGATACGTTGATAATCAACAAAATGAAGACTTACGGTATAGAGGAACTAATATGATAAAATAAGGTCAATGTTCTTTGCTTACTACAATGTACAATATTTCACTTAAAAAATTCATTCACACAACTGCCATAGTGGGCATTCCAAAAAGGATCGTTTCAAGGACTAGATCAAGTTATTGATTCATGTAAATCTTTTTTCTTAATATGAATAATCAGAATGCTTTACTCATAAACAAACGGAATTTTTATTTTTTATATTGATTGGACCGGCCCGTCATTAATTACTGACTTAATATACAAAAGAGTATCAAATAATGACGAAAAAGCAAGTTATAATTTCATATTTGGAATAATTTGGTATGTTTCATTTTATAACAGATAGGGACGACTATACGGTTGTAGGTTAAACTAAGAAAATCGTCCATAATCGACATCTCCGTCAGCAATATAGTACAATTACGTAAGAAGTTACGAAAAAATATTTATAAAAAAATCCCCTTATCAACATACAGCCCACAACACAATCTGTAACATCATACACGCATATTAATTCAAGTCCTCATTGTTTAGTCGATTATTCAATTATACAAAATTAATACAAGAAAATAGCTGTAATACATCAATGATCTGGAATGAAGGGAAATGTTATGGAGTCAAAGCTGAAAAAAACTGATTTACGCCAACTGGACTACAGCCTTTCACCACCGTTTGAAGTTTTCGATCCATTTTATTCCACTGATGAAATTAATTTGATGTAAGTTAATCAAATAAATAGGCGCGATTTCATCCATTCTATCTTACAAACTAACCGGACACTTGTTTTAACTGAACATATTTCCAATCCTTCATTAATTGTAAATTTCCGTAAACAATATTTTAAGAATCCACCGAAGCACCTTCAGAGCATTAAAACTTCACAGATTCAGACATACAGCAATATATATATATATATATATATATATATATATATATATATATATATATATCATTTAATTTGTAAAAAACAATAGTATAATTAAAAACAAGATAAGATTTACTTTTAAAACTGGACCTACAGTGGCTTCACACATGTTCACCACTCAATTTTGAAACATCCTCGCCAATAATAGCACGAATTGGGCGACATTTTAGAAAAAGTTATAAAGCAAAAAATTATACACAAGGATCAAAATTCACTCCTCCCATTGTGCTTCGATGAGCTAAAGTGCTTCGTGTCGTTCCTTTACGTGAAGCTGTGAGACTTTGCATACCGCGCTACGCGTATGTACCAACCGAACAGCGTGGCTAACCAGGAGAACAAAAGATTGAAACCGTGATGTGGTGCAATGCAGCTACAATAGAACCTCCTGAGAAGATAAAAGAACCACCTAAATGAAATATTATACAATTCGCAAAGTGTTTCCCGTTTTTTCTCTTCTCTTTTATATCAAATATTATACATATATACATGCAAATAATGAATTGTACATAACTGCATCTGAATTATACAAAATATAGCTGTCATTTGAATAGCTCACCGGAACATAATTGTCCCGAGATGGGATGGTCCGGTAATCGTGGCTGTTACCTGTGCATCTCTTATATATTCGTTTTAAAAGAAACAATATTAAAAACGTACCAAAAAAGTAAGATTAAAATAACACTTAAAATATGCAGTTATATTATGAGGCAATGGTAACCAGTCAATGAGTTAGGTTTTCAAAATTAAAACATGGAAACCACGACAAAATTAACTGGTTTTAATAAAAACGTAGACTTAGTCAAAATTAATATAATTAATTAAACACTTTCGAGCACACAATTAACGAAATGAAAAAGATGGAAGCCACCCATTGATATTTTTCCAAATCGTACGTAAACTGTATCAAGAGTTCTTTTGTTATTAAATAGGGAATCAAAAGTTAATTAGATAAAAAATATGAGCGATAGACGTCATCCATCAATTCTGACGTATGCACGAAACAGTTGGGGACATGGAAACAGCATGGTTACCTTGTCTTATGATAAAGATAAAATCTGAGCGTACATATGCTCCAAGTCACACATACATAAATTTTATTTTAAAATTGTGACCGAAAATTAGCATTCATATACTATACACCATTTCTAAAAACAAAATATAATAAAGATGTATATTAGCTCCTAACTGAATATTCAGATGTATTTAAGGCACAAATATTACGTATTTGTTAAGAGGCAAACTCCTTGTTATTCTAAACTACAAATACTGTGACTTGATAATAGAACGCTTTAGTAGGCATTTATATCACTTCTGATAAATAGCTTTAGTTTTAACCTGTTCCTCGCTGTTGTTACAGATATGATTTGTAGTTGAATAAGAACCTGTTATATGAATGTAAACCTAATTTTAAAGTATTTTGTGATGAATGATAATTTAAACAAATGGTATGCATTTGACAGAAAATGGAACTTACCAGAGAGCACCTTTTTTTTTCTTTTTTTTTTTTTTTTTGCTTAACCGATTAAACCTCAACCCAGAATGTCTTTCGTAATATTGTTGACAAAAACTGAAGAAAAAACAATGATACTTTTACTATCACATGCCATTTCGCTGTGAAATGTTGTTAAATATTTACTTTGTTCTTTCCTCAGTACAAAAGTCTGCTGTGTATATTTGCTGTCTAGATGTACATCCGCTAAAAATCACTCGGACAGAATTTAAAATGAATTCATTATAATGTAAATAGTAAGGACATACCCCAGCCTTTTAAATACTCTTTTAAATAAATGAGCTAGAGCTTATGGCGCTATCTCATGAAACTTATTTGGTAAGTCAGTAGCGTGTCGCTCTCCTCTCACAGTTATGTCAAAGTCTACGAATTACAATGTCATATCACTCGGAAAACTTTGAAGACGAGTCGATATTCCAAAACTAACACACACAAAATTAAATTTGAAAAATATCCTTTCGATAATTACTAAAACCATTATAACAACTTACAAAAATGACATGATGAAAGTATAAAATTCAATAGATTACTATAAAATACAAGACAGTGTTAGTGATACATTCACCTTAACAACGTGTTTTTAAGATTAACGTCGCTTTAAAAATATCAACATCGATCTTTACAATATGGCTAATTTTAACTTTTTATTCAATTCATACATTCAATTTTTGTTAACTTGGCCAGAGTGATACTCTTTTCAATATTAATAATTCATTTTAATGGGTTTCAAATATGTTTCACATCAAAAGAGATTCCCACTAGCAGCAAAAATTCAATTTAGCATTTTAGTATTTCCTCAATATAACTGACCAAATTTATTTCAATCAATGTGCAAGAAGATTGAAAGCGAATTTCTTCAATCTAGATTGAAAAAATTATATTACTACTGAGCCTAACCATTCGCACATTTTCTCACTCACTAAAAAAATAACTTGCATAAAAGTGTTGAAAAAAGTCGCCAAATTAACTTTCTACTACTTTTAATATAAAAAAATTACAAGAAAACAACAAAGATTAATACAGAACATATCAGAAAAGAAACTTGGAATGAAATTAGTTCAATGTGGACCATTGACTAACTGTAGAGGAAAGGGATTTCACCCTCAAGAAGGGTTCTTTTAAATCAATGAAAAATTCACACATCATGCTGTATCCTTTATGCTATCGAACTGGTGTATAGAAGGAAACCGATTTTGTCGGGCGTACTCAATTTCGTCCAAGACGTGCAAATCACAATAAGTAGAAGAGTTGCGGAAAAACTCTAGTTGTGTTTTGTTAGATGCTGGTAGTGAGAAGTATTTTTTTGAAAAATTGATCAAAAGACCACCTTCCATTAACATGGTCCAGTGATGAACACCAGACATAAACCAGAAAAAATGCAATTTTAGTGACATAAAGGTATTTTTTGTCATGAAAACAAACTGATTGAATTTTTTGAATATCAACTAATTGAATTACAAATAATTTTTTTAAAGAAAATTTATAAATGATTATGAGTCAAAATCATTGATAAAAATTAACATGTTAAGATAAAAATAAAGTGCATATCATTTTACTTTAGTTTCCTTGTTAAAAAAAAAGAACCTTATTTTCAATAATTTTTGTGGCAGAATAATTATTTCTCTCTAAAAATCAGATAATTTATCAACATAAAAAATTAAGCTCACCCAAACTACAAGAAATCCCTTTCATAAGTTGTATCATGCGCTCTATATTTGTCTCAATTATGCAAATAACAAAACTTAAAATTAGATTTACTGAACATACAAAATGACAAATAACTTACAAAATACATCATCATCCCAAAAAAAGCAGGGGACAATTGAACAATAACTTCTATATCTTAGGGTACCATCTAAGTCCAGAGGACAATAATTCCCATGCATCATACAATAATTCTCAAACTATAAATCTGTTGGCATCTTTGGAAACAAAATGAGAGCCACTGCTATAATATTAGAGATAGCTATGGATAAATTTCAAAACAAATGTTTCTATGTAATAGCAATTCAAATTCATGACATCAACAAAAGAATTCATCTCCTTATGTTTTCTGAAGGTAGTTTATCACTGGATTGTGCTTCTTCCAAACATGTCGTAATTAACTAATTATGTAATGTCAGAGCTCTCCTCTCTTTTTTTTTTTAATTTTTGTCCGTAGGTGAGCATGAGGGATGCATGTACGCAAAGATATACTGAAAGTTGGGTACGATTATTTCTCCTATTAGTCTCTGACCGCTATATCTTCTGTAGTGCTAAGACCATAACGCCAACTCGGTTCCTCTTTTTAAAAAAGATCTGAACAACCAACAAGGAAGCATTTCAAAGAGCTTTCTGGAACAGATCTCCTCTAAACATGATTGTCGTGACACAGCCAAGGGACCATCACTTTGTATTACATCATTGCTTCTTTCCAAAGAATATGCATATCACTTACAATTATCCAAGCTAAATTTGATGAATTTCATTTTGGGAAGGACAGAAACATGGTAATGTTCATAGCACTAGAGAAGGTGTTTGTCTTCACTTTGGTAATAAAAATTATTTGTCCTTAAAACTGGAAATTGACGCGTGTTAATTGACAAATCTAGCGATTTACAGAGTCATGGAAACCAAACGAATGTTCAAAGTATTCATAAATCAAGAAAGCCACATAAAAAGATGAACAAAAAATTAAATGTCACACCATTAATGTTATTATCAAAACCATTATAAGAGCAAAAGAACTCAATCATTTAGAATGTAAATGTTTCTTCACTAAATTGCCTCCAAAAAAGTGTAATAAATACTCTAACATAAACCAAGACAATAAGTTATTGAAGTACTATCACATTAATACAATGTTAAATGTTTGTTTCCAGTGACTCTGCATTCAATTCCTGCTTTCTTTTGCAAATAAAAATTACAAACATGAAACAGTAGTGTGAATTATTCTTGGCAACAAATGCATAACATCCTATATCAAGGTCCAATGGCCCATTAAATTTTTTTAAATATTTTAAGTCTTAGGAGAATGGACTTAATAATATTGTTTTATACACCTTTTCTTCAAAGTATGCAGCAAAAAGTGGTTAAATGTTAGCCTTCATAAAAGAGGAAAAATAAATGATCTAAAACACTTTAACATACATAGTCATTGAAGGGACCAAAGAAAACAAGTAAAACAAGCTAAGTATGTGTTAAGAAAAAAATTACCAAATATCCAAACAGGAATGACTCTACTTAAAACTGTGCTGTACTACAAAATTAACACAACAATTACATGTAACCTAGATTGAGGAAAGGACAGTGCAAGACAGTGCCAAATGCACTGAGCTTTGTAAATATAACACAATGTTTTACTTCATAATTTTAAAAATGTTGCTTCTTCTCTAAAGTCCATGTACCAACGATTCAGCATGATATATTTCCAGAATTTTACTGAATCTTTGATACACAGGCAGATTTTTTGAGAACAAAAACTCACTGCTGCTGAACTTGACATGTATCTGCATACAATGTTAAACCACATGAGTTTGTTTTATTTTTCTAACTTTTTTGTCAATTTTGAAACATTGAACCAAAAGCTTTGGGAGTTACTTCATATCTTATTCTAATATATGTGAAATTCCTTACATTATTTCATGAGGTTACATAAAAATACTATTTAAACACAATTAATAAATTCTGAGAAATGCAAGATAGTGGGGGGGGGGAATGAAATAATTTCACTATTTAGAGGAAAGAACTTATATAATAACAAGGGAACGTTATAACATTTTCAATATATTATATTATATATATTGAAAAACAAGCTGAGCATTAAAATTAAAAAATAGAGAAAATTACCTTACAAGAAGAATCAATGAATATTTTATATTTATAATTATAAAATTTGTGGATAAAATAGTCTAAATTGTATCCATAGGCCAAAAAGAAAACACCTGTTAGAATGTTCAGGTGCATTTCATTAAATCCTGAAACACCAGTGCTATTGGTTCAAAGCTTCAAAAATGTATACTACAAAATGTGAGATATACAGCATGGCCCTGAAACCGGAAACATGGAGAATCAAGAATTTGTAACATGCTCAGTATTAACACGTTTTATTTCAAAATTTAAATTACTCAGAAGTCATTACTGTCTTTATTATTGACAAATTTGAACACATACATAAATAAAAACAATTCATGATAAATCTATAATCACAAACTGAGAATCCAATTTATGTACCATAAAAGCATTTCATAAAATAATTCTAATTAGATTTATAAGAGAAATATTTTACTCCCCAAATTCAACATCCAAAATAATACTGCATAACAAATGTAATAAAAACAGGTCTAGTTTCAAACTCTTGTTGCAAGTTAGTATCTAATCAATTTTTGAATGTAAGTAATAACCACAAACATTTTGAAATACCAGAATTTTCAAATAATGATTAAATATAATGGGTTAATTAAGAAACCTCAATGAAAAAATATTCCATTCATTAGGGAGATAAAAAAACATTCATAATCAAATTTAAGATTTTCCATGAACTGGCTTGAGGGGTACAGCCTGTGTAACCGAGACCGAGCTGGCGGGGACCAAAGTTAAGTGTTGTGTGTGCAGGAACCAGTGGTGCAGGACATATACTTGTTGGGCCCTTAAAGAGCCTTTGGGTGATGCGGCATCCTTAGCATCACATGCAAGAACTGCTAATCAATGTTTGTTATTTGCAAGCACAGTACATATGTTAAAGATGTTTCATTGCGCCTGTGCAGCCTGAGGTTCGGTTATTTGGGATGTTAATATTTCTTGCGTCTCCAAAGGAACACAAGATGAAATGGAAAGAAGTCCAAGATAACTAATTAAAGAAACAACATTGCAAGTTAGGCTCCTTAATTTATGTGTCACAATAAAGTGTCAGCACAAAAATGTGATTTTTCTTCCCGATTTTTTCTAGTCAAGAGTGTATGTACATCATCAAATAAATAAGGCATGCAATATATAAATATATACGTAAAGAGACTGTAATATATAACCTTGTTCGTTCAAGAGAAGACACCCATATTGTTAAACATCTTTCTGTTCAAATTTTAAGACAAAATTTTCATTCTATCAATTGCTTTGTTTCATTTCCACAATACTCTTCCAAATAACCCCTTAATATTGCATCAAAACCATACAGTCCTACTGAGCCAATATGAAACTCCTCACCCACTAAAAACTAGTACTTCTAAATTACACAGCAGGTCAAGTAAATTAAAATTTAATTAACAATTAAAAATTGATTAAATAAAAAACACTGTGACACCAAAAATTATGTCATTAAAATGTATCCTTTAAATTTTTATTTTAAAGTAAATGTTAACTTCCAAATTAACCGAACACCTAAGGTTGATTGCAGGTAATGTATATCCCTTTTATTTACAAATAATTAGCAACCAGCAAAACTATACGGCTCGCAGTTGACGAGCCCTAAAGCCCCACAAATATACATAATGAAATGTTGACTTTGTGTTTGCAAATAATCTATAGCACAAACACTAAGTCAATATTTCATTCTACACATTACTAACTACATAGAAGAATTTCTCAAACCTACATTGTCCAACGAATAGCTTCAAATGAATATGTCAATTAAATCATTTTAAGGCTCCAGCAATGTTACACCTTCAGAATCTTTATATAAATTGTTGACTTGTTTTGTACCATGACATAAAAACAATTTCAAGTACATGACTACACTATGACACAAAATGACTACACTAAAATAATTTCTGAAATAGAGGTTTTGTCAGAAGTAAACTTGGAGATTTAAGCATGATAAATTAAAGGTCGTTTTCATGTTGCTCATTTCTTTATTGGTATTAGAAAGCTTTTTCGGCTGCATAGCAACCATCATCAGTAACATACACTGAAAAATATAAATGTTCATAAAAAAGACAATAATAAAAATAAAATAAAAAAAATAAAAAATGAGCAACATGAAAACGACCTTTAATTTATCAAAGCTCCACAATTACCAAGTATATTGGAGATTTAATTTCCTTCAAATCAATAATTGCAATAAAATGAAAAAAGAATACATTTTTTGTGTACAAGAAATCCACAAACTCTGAAGTTCATGCATATAGTACAATAACTTATGTTGTTATCTGAAAGTATTCCAAAAATTTCCTGAACACATATTTGCTTTAAATACGAGTACATTATTGTAGCATCTAGTAGAACTCTCGAGGACAAAAGCTTTTTATCAACATGAAATACAACACAAAAGATAAATTCCTGAAAAACGGAAAATACAATATTCACAACACCTATATTTCTGTGTACTTCATACATGAGAAAACCCATGTTCTTTGGAAAACCATATATAAATAAATGTGCTGACCATTATTTGAAGGACTGTAAGTGTGTGGCAATCTAGCAGAGAAAAGGCAGCTTCATTTCATATATTTTGAAAAACATGATACAAGCAACAACTTGAAAGGGAAAAAAGAAAAAATTTATATGATATAAATATAATGGAATGGTTCACAATAAAGCAAAAATTTTTAATTTTAAATTCATTACTTTTGAAGTTGCAAATGGTCGCAGACAAAAATTGGTAGTAACCTTCGTACTATGATCTACTCACCATGTTAAAAACAAAGCATAAATCTGCTTAACTATACAACTTTCTCATATTTGAAAGTAAAATTTATTATTGAAATTTGTCATTTTTTCAGTTATGAATTGTTAAAAATTGTCGGTATTTGCAGGTGATTTTGATAATTTGAAAACAACATTCTGACTGCTATGATGAATTCTTTTTTCCAATTTGAAATCAAACAAATATCACACTTTTTACATCAATCTTAAAAAGACCTATCATTTTCGTCAATCACTTACATTTGTACCTATGCGACGACTCCAATTTTTCCCTCAATTGTATGCACACCGACGCATGTATGTAAAAACCAACATTGTTTTCTGGTCCCTGAAGCATCACTTCATCCTACACATCCTTACAAATGTCAAATCTAACAACTTTTTTTTTTCATGATGGCTAGCTTCTGGAGTTTCTAAACCACTGTGCGCCGTGCAAAATGTGTCGTTTTTTTTTTGAAATTTTTTTTTCAGTGTCTTCCAGTGTGCCATCGGCACTTATGTTTCGACATGACTTATTAATACTAAACAGAGAAAGAAAAAAAAGGATCAAACATGGCAAAACTTTTGTCTGACGAATGGCAGACGAGGTGGAAATGGAGTAAAAAAAGATATGCTTATGTACCACAGGAGAAGGTCTGTAATACAAATAGAAAATAATTTAAATTATTTAAGTCTTTTGAGATTATGAGAGACCATGGAAATTGTTGTATACTTATAGAAATAATAGTGAACATATTATGTGGAATGAGAGTAGTATGGACAAGAGAGAGCTACTTTTATAAGAGTGGGGAACTCGATATATCAGTGAAAAGAGAACTAATAAGGAATAAAGAATGATAGGAGAGATACAAAGAGTATGTTAGAAGAATTGGGGAAACAAGACATATATTAAAAAAGATTAAATACAGTTAGGAGAAAGTGTAAATTGTTGATGAGCCCTTAAATCCCCACCAAAAAAAAAAGCTCAGCTAGTCAGAAAGCCTATTACTGATAATGTATGTAGATAAGGCGATCATTACATCTGTGACCGGAAAAAAATGAAGTAAGCTTCAATATATTAAAATTAAGTTCACTTTCGACATGCACTTGTTGAGAATTCCCTATGAGACCTACACTACCGTAATTGCGGTCATTCAATTCGGACAGATCGTCGGGACCGTTTTCCTAGACCCAGGTGATCGCGCTGCGCGGCGCGTTGTGCGCTCGCAAGTCGCGCTGCGCACTTTGTTCAGTAGAAGTGTTTTCCTAGCCAGCGTCCTTTAGCCGCGTCGCGGTCATTATATTGTCGATTGTACCGAGCGTTCTCAATCGTGTCGTTGACTGGATATTGTTGACGTCTCTAGGGTTATGGATCATTGTCAGCAAAAGAAAAGACAAGCACTGGCAATGTTAACATCACTTGATCAAGATATTGAGGATAAAGTGGAAGTCGTGCTCCGTGAGTGGATGAAAAGAAGAGAGGAAAAGTAATGTATAAAGAAAGAGCAGACGGAGCTTTCAAATTGCTCATTACCAAACATTTGGTGGACGAAGAACAATTTAAAGCATATTTTAGAATCTCTCGTGACAACTTCGCCTCCATTTTACAACTCATCCAAGAAGATCTTACAGAGTAAAGTGCTGAGAAACTTTAGCCTTACATTGCAAATAGATCTGCACATATTTCCCAGGAGCAGAGACGGGAAATGCCCACGGTAGCAAAATTGCGCTGTCTATAAATTAGCACAAAATGTATGAGGACCTTGTTTTGCACTAATATTGGATACAAGGTGACCAAAAAGGTCGAATGTCAAAAAAAAAAGTCTTGCATTACGGGAGACAAGGAAATTTTGAACAAATTTATTTTTGAAACAAGTTACACTCGGTGTATATTTAACATTACACTATTTAAAACAATATTATTACACTACTTCCAGGCGTTGCCCTGATTTTGCTTAGACTAATTTAAACTATTCGTCGAAATTTTTCGAATTAAAAACATTTTTTATCTTTGATAAATGCTCAAAATAAACAATCCATTAAATTTGATGATAATTGATGTTTTCTTTCTTAAATTAGTCTTAAATTGAAGTATTTTAATACTTCTATTTTTAATAACGTTTTTTCGATAATTTATGTTAATTTTTGTAGATAGACATAAGCTGTCGCGGACTTTTTTGTAGAACTCTTTGAGGCAAACAATATTGCCGCTCATAGATGTCACCTATCTCTTTCTTTACTTCCTTTTCCACTCTACTTATTTTCGTCCATTTCCTTCACTTCACCCACAATATCTTCAGCAAGTAATATTAACATTGCCGGTGCTTGCCTTCTTTTGCTGACAATGACCCATGACCCTAGAGACGTCAACAGTATCCACAGTGACAGACTAAGAATACCCGGACCACGACGCGGCTGAAGAACATGGGCTAGGAAAACAATTCTACTGAACACAGTGCGCTGCGCGGAAACGCAGCGCGACAGACGAGCGCACATTGCACCACGCGGCGCGATAATTTGGGTGTAGGAGAACGGACCTAGGCAGCGTAAGCAAATATAACATGCTCTGAAGATCGAAAATGCGAGCGGAGAAAAATACTGGGCGAAATGCAAGAAATTAAGAACACGTCAATATCGTAAATGAAAAGAAAATGTCAAAAAGAACCTCAACGGATATCCTAATCGGATAAAAATATCAAAGTACGGTTTTCATTGCGATGTACGTCATGGGGCAAGTTTTGAGTGGGTGGGTGGGGGGGCTTTAGGGCTCGTCAACAGCAAGGTCATTAGAGCCCTTCCAAGTTTAAAGCCACCGCAAGATAAAGCTAGTGGCAACGCTTCATTTATATTCGGAAATGCTGAGATATTGTTACACTGTAAACACGTCAAACCTTATTTCATTTTTTTCGGGATTTAAAGTAGCGCTGAAATACATATTTCTATTTAAAAAAATAAACGTTGGTTTCAATACGCCTGCAGCTAAAAAACCTTATCACTTGAACACGTCAAATATTTAGCCCCATGTTACGACTCAGTACGCCGATATATTTATCTGTTGAGAATATTTTTGAGGTGAACGTTCTTACCTGGTAAATGTACCCGGGAGCATCTAGTAATGAATTGGACAATAGGGTCATTTTCTAGATTCGGACACCAATATAAAAGAGAAGAAAACTAGAGGCAAATTTGTAATTGTTCAATGAAATGAAAATAAAAATTCCTTCCAATCTATTGCATTACGTTCAATATAATATACGTATATCTAATACCATTAAGTCAATACAGGATCAATTTAAAGATAGATATTATACGTAAGTTCACGAATTGGTTAAGTAAGAGTGAGAGGCGATGAGTGAAGAGATAATACAAGAGGATGATGCCCTAAAGATGTATCGTACCATCGAAACATAGACAAAAATTCTCGGATATATTTTTTGACCTTCTCCCTGAGGGGTGGTAATAATTAGTATATATGTCTAATAAATATACATATAAGTCAATGGAATTCAAAATCCAAATTTCCTCCCACTTTTCTATCATCTAACGGTCGGTAAATGTAAACCAAAGAGAGAAGAATCAGTTCATTATCTACGTGACTGACGAAGGCGGAAGCCGAAACTGTTTCTCCAAATATGCGAGTTTCTTTTATGCGTTTTATTTTTTCATTAACTTTAAAACGTATTAATTTATATAAATTGTATTATTTTAATGCAATTGTACTTAATAATAATAAATTTTATTTATTATTTTAATTGTTGATAGACTTTAAATTTCACAAAAATAATATATTCACGTCGGAAATCTTAAAAATAAAGCGACACTCCAATCATATTTGATGTGTTTGTCTTCGGGGAAGGGAAGATGTACTCTCTTAGAAATCAAAGCCATGAATGCATTTTTCAAGATTCTGAAAACTCTGGAAAGATTTTCGCCCTTACTTTATACATAGATTTGGAAATGAATCCATCGAACTGTAGTATGTCTTTTACAATTACTGCTTATTCATAATTTTTTTGAAACAGTTCTTGAATTGAGAACTAAAAGTAAATGGTATTATATTCTTCTATTCACAGAAAATGTTGTAATGTGGTATTCGATGTTCATACTAGTATGTTGTGAACTAGTATGAATGAAAATTGTAATGACCTACCGGACACACTATGAAAGACCCTTCTGCATCATGAAGACCTCTCCTGTGTGCTGTGGTGGAAAAGTGCAAGTTTACTTCAATTTTTGTCATCTCCATGAAAGCATATGTTAGAATTTTTTTTTCATTTCCATACTAAGCAGCAGACACTTCAGTAAAGTAAAAAATTTCTTAGCAAGCGTTTGAAGTTTGTTTTTTGAAAAGTGTTAAGCACAATGCTTGTGTCCTAAACAGCCTAAAAATTACTGTATAACTAATATTTTCTATTTCAGTATCTCCTTTAAAATACATTGTTAAAGGATGGATTGTGATCTGTTGTTCACTGATCCAATGTTAAAGTTTGTACTTCATATAGCAGAAATGTGTTTAATTTTCAGAAAAATGACAACTTTCTGGTCTTTAACTTTTTCTTTCTTGTTCATCATTCAAGAAACAATCTCTGCTGTGTTGTGATGAAGTCGTAACAAATAAAATACAATAACTTGGTGTAGAACAAATCAATAAACTCGTCTGAAATTTTCACTTTTCTTTAAAGTTCTTAATTACAGCTTTTCAAAGGAATCCACTGGCAGATCGTTACCTCTCCAATTAATCATGCAATGAAAGATTCCTCTCAATTTTACGTATTTCTTTTTTACCCAGTCAGTATATACCCATATAATTATACATGTTATAATCATAAGATGGCCATTTTGCTAGAAACTGCCACTTGTTAGAGAACTCAGTCCAGTATTATCCATCATTCATTTGACATTCCACTGACATGTGCACACAAACAGAGTATATGTCACTCCAAACAGTTAGATTGCAATATTTATCTATGTTCAGCTAGTTCTGAGAAATAAGTTTGTGGCTCATTCCATGACAAACCATCTTAACAAATTTTTCATTGTTTGATTTTGATTTTTTTTCCCAAATTCAGCAGACAAATTAATGAGACCCAAATTTTTTATTTTTTGTGCAAGTAGAAAATAAGGAAAGTTAAAAACATTTCTGAAATATGCAGTTAACCCTTCTTTAGTGTGGCAAAATAATCTGTATGTTTAATCTGTATCATATAGAAGTAAATTATACACTATGTGATAATCATCACTAACTGCTATGTTATTTTTTCCATGCTACTGATGAAAATTCACTTTCTACTATTGCTGAATGCTCTAATCACGTTACGTTTAAAGTGTTGAAGACAAAAAAAAATATGTGTCTCGACTACATCCTTTGGTTTATTACTACATCATGCTCAATTCTGTTGTCTCAAGATGCTTTCAGTTTTTTCTTCAAACTATGTCTTCAAATAAACTTTCCACATGACATAGCAATTGAGAAATATAGTTCAATAAGGTACAATAATGTACTGCTCACGAACTTCCTTGGTTGGGAAAATAAAAAGGCTTGGCGTAACAACCAGTCTCAGAGACTGAGTCACACCAATGGCGAGTTAAACCTAATTCATACATTAGTGGGATAATAGGAGGAGGTAAAGGGATAAGTGGAGGTAGCAGTTTTTTATTACATATTTATTATTATATGTACCTATATTATACTAGACACAAAAATTATTTGCTCCCAACACTCCTGCAAACAATTATCGAAATCTGAAAAGATGGCCTATAAATCATTTGAGAGAACATGCACTTAATTTAACACCGAAAAAATAAAATTCAATTACGTTACTTAAATATTCATAATTACAAAGCACGGCAGCCATAAATCATTTGAAAACAGGAGTACATACAGATTGCCTTGGAAAGGGCATTGGTTCCCGTAAAAACACTGCATACAAGATGCCACATTTTTACTTGAGTTTTCTTTTCATATTCTAAGACAGAAACACTATCTTCTTTACCAGCATAGAGTCTACTGTATTAATCACACTGGTAAAACTCATTCATCTGTTTAATTATACTTTAAGGAAGCTGCTTCCCTCTTGCTTGTGTTAAAAGAGGTAATACACTGTAGCATTTAACTAGAGCTCTTGCACATTCTACTTAATATTCACAGTCATTGAATTCTTCAGTAGTCTTTTTATAGACCAATTATTAGAGGTTCAAGTTTAATAATTGTTATCTTTTCCTGTGCTAAAGAAACTGCAAGTATTAAAGTAATGCACATTAAATATATTATTTTGTATTAAATTAAAATGCATACTTTTCAAAATGATTGATAGGCCATCTTCTCAGACTAAGAAGTTTTTTGCAGAAAAAGGAGCAGTGGGAAAACAAAATTTTTGTTTCTAAATATTCCCATAGTAAAAGTGGCAATAATTAAATTTCATGCTGCTATCACCTACCCATTAGAGCAATGCACATTTGTATTACATTTTTCCCCACGGAAACTAATATTAAATGGGCATAAATTAGGCTTTAGTGCATGTTTAAGAAATATTATAAGCATCCTTAATTTTCTACACACAAGAAAAAATTGCAAATGTCAATGTGGTAAATTTGTCAGCAAAACATAGAAATAAAAATCAAATTATGAAATATAAAAAATAATGTTTTCAAAATTGTGTGTTCTGACATGTAAGAAAACTTGTCTTTTAAATATAGTAATCTTCTGAAAGGTTACATAATATGCCTTTCAGAAACTCATTTGATAATGAGGACAATAAACTAATTTACTCAAACGTACTCCAATTTCAACAACTTCTGCTGAATATATTCCTGGTATTCCTACAAGAAAGCTACCTCAACAACAAATTTCAATAAAATTCGAGATGGTTAGTTGTCGATTTGATATGGAAGAACCAAAAATGCAGCCAGGTTCATCAATATTAATGACAATTCAAAATCAAATTTACCATTAACTATAGCAACATAGTAAACAGGTTCAATAAATTGAATATTATCACAATGATCAGTGACCTCACAGCATTGTAAATTAAGATCAATTACTATATTCAATAATCATATACTAATGATAGTCAAGTAGATTGGATTCCTGAGGTAAACAATGAAAAAACATACTAATACCATCAGTATCAAATTATTTTGGGATTCTCGTAACATTTTTATGGAGGTTTATCAGAAATATTATAGTAACGGAAATACACAATCTAGGACTTTCCCAGAATGTCGTGGGTGAATAATACCACACCGCTTCATGATATTATATAGAACCAAATAATTTTTTTTCCTGCTATAACATATACTTTAGGGGAACTGATATTTTATCATTTCTAGGGCACATACAAATATATTTCAATCAATTTGTTTTTCAAAATTTAGAGGATTAAGGATACCAAGACTTTCCAATAAACTGAGCTGTCTGTGCTCTTAATAAACACAGAGAATACTAAACTAAAAAAGGTTGAATGGAAGATAAATATGAATATGAACCTTTTCAGGTGAAGTGAATACACAATAGGTGGAAAACATATTGCAATAAAAATTAAAGTGTAAACCTTTATTTTCCTGATGTTTCTTCATAAGCTTAAATAAGTGTAAGGAAAACAAAAACAAAAAACAATAGTCATAAATTAGAATAACTCTACAGCAATAAGATAGATTCAGCAGCTTATGTAATAATATTAGGTTATTAAGAGGTTGACTAAAACTAATACATCCAAATGTCTTAGTCTGCCGCACAAAAATGTTAACAACTGCCAAAGAATATTGACAATACTTTTTTGAATAACAATGATAAATAACGTTCAAGTTCTAACTACTATTGAAACTAGTAATAAAAAAGAATCAATAAAGATATTTTCCAGTATTCAAATTCGCCTCAATTCAAGATTCATCTCAAAATTATCTCAGCAAAGAACAAGCTAGATTAATAGCTCTAAATTAGAGATGTAACACTCTGTTAATTCCAGTTCAATTTAAGATATAAAAAGAATAGGCGTAGTATTGGTGGCAATTAAACGAAGATAAACACTGTGCAGAAAGGAATTCGTTAGAGAGAACACGTTTCAAACGACCCAATCCAGGTTAAAAACAAGGAACTCCGATCCTAGGACGCTATATGATCACTGTTTAAATATACACTGATGTATTATTAACTAAATACTGCTAATATCGTGTTAAAAACACGCAAAAGAATTAAAAAATTATTAATAGTACCTGAAGAAGAGATGTTTACAGATCCTCAAGCACAGGCTTTGGCGCACTAATCGAAATCGTTTTCCATCACTCGCGACGCATCGGTAGAGTTAGATCGANTCAAGCACAGGCTTTGGCGCACTAATCGAAATCGTTTTCCATCACTCGCGACGCATCGGTAGAGTTAGATCGACTATTCCCTATCGACCACAGAAAACCAATGTCCCAGAAAAACGAAACTAGTTGTTAAATTCAGCTTAAATTAGACAATAGTGTTAGGGAATCGAATTGAGACGGGAGTGATGATCTGACGTGGAAGCGCTGTCTTAATTTAACTGAGATGTAAAAAATAATATTTTCATTGCTTGAGGAACCAAGACCACTGCTGTACATCATCCGTCTATTCTGTGACAGAGGGCATTTTCAGCTGTAAATGGTGTTCAGTCTTCAGACACCAGATTAATCCACTTTTCGGGAGTTGGCGGGACAAATCAATCAAGTTGCCCTCTCAGTTCTAAACCAGCGTTATAATATTACTTCCGGACTGAGAAATAATTTAGAAAATAATTTCATCGTTTATTAAAGCTAAGTTTCTTCTAATAACTTATAATAAATTTTCTATCCAAATTTTTTCAAGAACAATTCATGGAAATTCATGAGAATGTTTGATTATACAGTAGTATTCAACGTAATTGTAATTGTTAGAAGCAAGAACATAAATTATATGACTCAAATAAAATATTTTTCTAAAAATTCCAAAAAATGTTGTCGCAATCTTCACAATATGTTTGAGACGAGGTATTTTAACTCTTCCCCTATCTTCTACACAGTCTCATTGCTTTCACCGATGTGCTGAGCAGTAGGAAGTCTGTACATTTATAGTCAAAAGAGCAGTTACAAACTGTATGACCATGTGGAGTGGTAAAGAAATTTACTCTCTGGAAGCAAGCAAGGGTCCATCCCAGCAATTCCAACCAGGGTCCTAGAGCAGTGGTGGATTTATCATTTATAGACTGTAATAATATAATAATAAAAAAAGTTAGCTGCACGTTGTAATATCAACAGAATACTGACAACTTTATTTTGAATAGAATACAAAAAAGTATTCAACAAATATGTACTATTAGCAAATCTATAATTTGAATAATTTGGAAAATTATGCTAATAAATAATAACTATTAAAAATACCACAAATTCGAGATTAATAATAATAGTATTCGTGAGACTGTCATTCCTCGGCCAGAGCCTAGGTAGTCTGTATAAAACAATCCGTCCTTCCCCGGAGAAAAATTCCAGCCAGTATGGGACTGTAGG
Organism: Laupala kohalensis; assembly: GCA_002313205.1. Taxonomy (NCBI): domain Eukaryota; kingdom Metazoa; phylum Arthropoda; class Insecta; order Orthoptera; family Trigonidiidae; genus Laupala; species Laupala kohalensis. The sequence continues at coordinate 798,731 of NNCF01125948.1, forward strand.
GTTCATGTACATAACGTACGAAGGTTGAGAACACATAAAAATAAACTTTAATTATAAAAAAGAATAGCATACATTTATTTTTGAAAGTACTTTAGCAATAGCATGATAAAGTAAAATAAAATAAACTAAGAAAAATTAAAATTGGGCTACAAAATGATGTAAACATATATCTATAATAAAAGTTTAAATAAAACTCAACAACAAAAAACTAAAAGTTAAAAAAACTAAAATTTGTCTGCAAAAGGATATAACAAGTACCTATATAACGGTTAAAACCTTGATTAAATACATTAAAATCTTTGTTAAATTATTTTAAAATGAACTAGTATTTGTCAAACATAAGGCCTTGGATACTAAATCAGGGTTTTGACTTTTATGATATTATTTTAAAATAATTTAACAAAGATTTTAATGTATTTAATCAAGGTTTTAACCGTTATATAGGTACTTGTTATATCCTTTTGCAGACAAATTTTAGTTTTTTAGAGGCCACTCAATCCACTAAATTTAAATGACGGTATAGGCCTCCGACTACTCGTATGTAAATATATGAAAAATGCTATGAATACAATTTTGATATTCATAGACTGTTTTATAGACTTTAAACAAACATTTGACACTATTAAAAGAAATGTAATATACAAGTTTGGAAACCTGTTTAGTGTCAAAGAATTTTACCCGACTTATTAAATAAACTCTCAATCACCCTACTGCAAAAGTTAAGGTGCACAATGGTCAACTAGTTTTGAAATAAATACTGGGATCAAACAGGGCGATCCTCTTTCATCTCTGCTGTTCAGTTTGGTGATGGAAACTACCCTTACATTGACCGCAGTAAAATAAAAGGAATGAGGGAGGAGTCGAACGAAATACCACGTGAAAGTCGAGGAGCATATATCAGTTTGGCGAGATAGCTGACTCTTCCTCTAGCTGTAGATACGTGGGCGTTTTACTCGTGTCAGCAGAATCTTCGTTAGTTTACGCCTGGATGCTGCCGCCTACATCAGCTGATTCATAGAACAAACAGTAATTGATATATCAACTGTGACGGACACAGGGCTTCATATCTAACCTTTAGCACACCTAACGCTGCCTGAAAGCTTCTCAACGGTTTAGAGCAACCGTTATGGGTACCGTGGCATGCAGTCTGGAATGGATGAAGCTACGCAAGGTCATCCCCACCCTCCCACCGCAACAGACATTTGACAACACAGCGCTTTCGCTCTGTTGGTTTCATCTCATTACTTTCTTTAGCTGCGAGGATTTTAAAAAGCTGGACTCGGGGGGAAACATCTCAAGCTGGCCTAAACAAATCTGTGCTTATGCAGATGACATTCTCATAGTTGCAAGGGCAATAGCTGCTTTAAAAGATACATTTAATAATATTAAACAAAAACCCGAGAAATTTGGATTTGTAACGTGGACATGCAGCGTCACTGCTGTGTTCTCTCCTCAAGTCAACGACCTTTAGATAAACTTTTATGTAGTGATGACATAAAAGAAGGAGAGTCTGCAGCTTTGCTGATGCTCTTATCGAAATGCCTCACTAAGTTAACTTAATTGGTCCGTAAGTATTTCCTCTTGAATGCAATATGTTTATGAATAAGCAAAAACACAACCATGCAGAAGCACGAGAGAAAATCTTTTCAACGTTTCTCAACTATAAACCTGTCAAACTGTGTGAATAAGGATAGCTTCATATTAGATGACATGTGCAAGCCATGACACGTGGAAACCATAGACACGTTTTATCTATTCTACCCCCTCTTTGCATTAAGGAAAGAAGTCACTTTTATTCGCCGAGGCGTATATAAGCTGTTACTTAGTTGCTTCGCGAGGCACTCCGCCATCATACTTGTATGCACTGTTACTCTGCGCTACCTTGTGTGCTACTTTCATTTTTCATTATACATTTTGCCGCATTGCTGCCCTTCACCATCCTACTAGTACTCATTAGAGAAGACTTAGCCTTTCTCCGATCCCAATATTCAAATTTAATCATCTCTGAGGATTTGAAATACTCCAGCAGTGTTTCAGATTACTAATAAATTCGACGAATACATGAAATGCACACGTAATCAGCGTAAAGAAAAGAATGTAAAAATTGGGAACTATGATATTGAGAATGTAAGTTCATTTAAGAATCTGGGCGCAACAAAAACGTAAACGATTAAGAAAAAATCAACGAAAGAATTGCAGCCGGTAATAGAGCATATTTTATGTATAAACCTTTTATCAACAGTAGGTTACTTTCAAAAACATCTAAACTAAAACTATACAATACCACAATCAAACCTATGGTGACATACGGGTGCGAAACATGGGTTCTGAAGAAACAATTGGAAGATAAACTTGCAATATTTGAAAGAAAAACCATCTGCACAATTTTTAGCTCAAATAAAATAAGTGAAGCAATAACGAAAAGAAAAACCAATGACGATTTCATAAAAAAATAATATTACCAGGGAAATAAAATCCAAAAGACTTGCATGGTTAGAACACTTAGAGAGGATGGCTGAAGAAAGAATCACCAGGCAAATAACATTATGGAGACCTCTAAAACCACGCAGCAGAGGAAAACAAAAACAAAAAAATGCGAAAATAATGTTCTCGAAGATCTCAAGAGTATGGGAGCTAGAAGCGGGAAAAGAGTAACAGTCGACAGGAGTCTCTCCCGCACATCGTCTTAGCTGGGGGAACTCGATTCCCCTAACTTACCAAATTTCGAAGAAACTGCTTTATCTTTTCAGAACCTGATTGCAGATTTGTGTCTCGTTATTTAAACAGGTATCTCGATATCAGTCAGTTTTTATCACAAAAAGGATATTTCGAAAAATAATTTTAAAAAATCACGGAAAATATGGAGTCAATATTTGAAAACACAATTACTTAAAATACTACAAAGGAAAAGCCTTCAATCCGTTTACCACATAAAATTCGTCCAGGAGAAAAACGGGGAAGAAAATTGACTCCAGAAGTACTACCATTTCTGGATTTTTATTCTTACTAAACTGTAAGGGCATTTAACCTTAAGATTGAACGTCGAAACGTTTTCGGTTACATGTGTTTTACCGTAGAACATCCAATGTAAAAATTTGGCAAAAAACACGAATTATTTCAAAAACATGATTTATTATTATTTTTTAAAAACTGCAAATTAATTTTATTCTTTATTTATACATAGGAATTGCAGTTTTGGAATCTTAATTTGCAATTATAAATTATTTTTTTTAATTTCCAGGGCAGAGATTCACAAACCCTTATATTTGTCTTTATCGACCCATCCAAAAATCAAATTCAGAGCCGCCCCTGGTCTTGAATACAAAAACCTAAGAATTTTGAATCTGTTGCACTTTTTAATTGAATTTCATTTAACGAAAGAGATACCAGGAGCATAGATTTTGATGGTACTATTGTGAAATGACGTAGACTCATTAAAAAAGTGTGTGACGTATAGTGAAATAACGTAGACAGCTCGTTACAAAACATATTTTCAACAGGATATATCCGAATTTATTGTTAAATGTTTGTCCCAAGTTGTAATAAATCCACTCATAAATACTTTTAATAGCTCTTTATCGAGAGGAGTGTTTCCTAACATATTTAAGAGAACTAAAATGAAACCATTACACAAGAAAGGAAACAAACTCAATATTGTAAATTATCGACCAATATCTCTACTATCCACTTTCTCAAAAATCCTAGAAATATTGTTCTATAAATGTCTTCTAGATTTATTACCAAAAAATAACATTCTCTCCGACGATCAACACGGTTTTCGGAAGTCCATCTCCACTACAAGCGCCATATTTTCTTTCTTAAACGATGTTACCACATGTCTTGACCGTGGAGAATATACTCAGGTTGTTTTTCTTGATTTATCCAAACCATTCGATATCATCGATCACGAAATTCTCCTCTCCAAATTGTATTCTTAAGGTATTCACGAACTTCCACATCAATGGCTAACTTCTTATTTAAAAGATAGATATCAACAGGTAGAAATATCCTATACTAAGAGTACAGTACTTCAGCGTTGTCTTTCAGAAACAAAGCCACTTAGTTGAGGAGTACCTCAAGGTTCAATTCTCGGCCCTATACTCTTTTCATTGTAACATGTCATCCTCCACATCAAATTGCAAAATGGTTCTTTTTGATGATGACACAAATTTACTATGTAAACACACCAACTCTCAAAAAGTTTTGTCTAACCTTTCGACTTGGTTCCATGCAAATCGTCTCATTGTAAACAATGACAAAACAGTGTCTTATGTCATTTCACAATAGCATCACACAATATTTATTCCAGGTTTCTATTTCTTTAAACAAATCAGAATTAAAAACTGTTACGAATACAAAATTGTTAGGTCTCCATATTCAAGACAACCTCAAATGGAATTGTCATGATGACGGTCTTAATTGCCAAGTAAGCAAATTGTGTAACGCATTCTGAATCTTAGTTAACGTAGTTAGTCCAAATATTTCCTTTTGAGTATATTTTGCAAACGTTTACTCCCATTTACGTTACGGCATTATCTTCTGGGACAATTCCGGTCAGAGCATTCAAACATTCAGAATTCAGAAGAGGATAGTTCTGATAACTTGTAAATCTCACACCAGAAACTGTTGTAAACATTTATTTAAGGAATTAAATATCTTAACACTTCCCTTAACATTTATATTTATTAAACTGTCGTATTCGTAAAGAACACCAGCACAACGTCGCCAAAAGAACGTTAGTAAACCGATTACAGGCCAGAGATAGGAAGTGGGACTTCCGGTCTCTGTCCTCGAATCTGTGTACTTGTGGTTTTGCTGTTGTGCAGGTTGTGTTTCGCGGTTTGGCGATTTGGCAATAAGACTTATCCGATACGAGCACTGCTGGTTCGAAGTCAGAAACAGGAAGTAGGCAATGGGGGCGGTGCGAAGGTTGCGGTTTTGCGGTAAGACCGCTGTCGGTTTTGAGCCAGAAACTGGAAGTGGGCAATGAGGGTGGTGCGAAGGAGACAGAGGTACGAGCACAGAAATCAGAAGTGGGCAATGGGGTTCATGCAAATGTGAGGTTAGGTGCGAGAACGGGGATGCGAGGCTAGGGCAATAAGCGTGGTGCAAGGTCGACAGGATGAAGAGTGGGAGTGCGAGACGGTAAACGCTCTTATGCAAACACTTACAAAAACAGCAGAAATTCCTCACTTCCGATGGGCTCCAATCGGTGGAGACACTCGTATCTGTCTCCTGCGACGACCAGAAACACACTGCGGCCACTGTGTGAACTGCTGCTACCTAACATAGATCTCCCGCCTTAGTCGAGAGTGACGTCATACCCACCTGCCCACGAAGAGGAAAAAACTAGTCTGAACATGATCTCTCCCAAGATCGTTAGTGCCGTTATACCCCCTCCCCTCCTCCCTACTTACCAAGATGAAAAATACGGCTGAACATGCTCTCCAAGGCTCTCCAAGGTATTGCGTAACATTGCAAAAACTAGTCTGAACATGCTCTCTCGAAGATTGAGAGTGATGTCATATCTGTTCCCCCTCCCCAGCCCACCAAGATGAAAAAAACAAGTCTGAACATTCTCTGCAAGGCTCTTTAATGTATTGCATAACATTGAGTAACATTGCAAAATCAGTAAAACAAGTCTGAACATGCTCCCTCGAAGTTCGTGAGTGACGTCATACCCCGCCCCCTCAACCTCCCCCTGTCCACTAAGATGAAAAAAAGTCTGAAAATGCTCTCTCCAAGTTCGATAGTGACGTCATACTCCCCATTACATATCTAACATTGTGTAACAATACCTAACAGTCTCTAAAAACGGCGTGGGGATGGGGATGCCCTACCAAGGAGACGATGGGAGAGATAAAAATAGAATGGAATAGTTAACCTAAAAGCCTTTTTTATTATATGCTAAATACAAAAGCATGATTGTTTATACAAAAAGCATGAATGTTTTTTTCTCATTTAATATTATCTACATTGTCCACAATGTCCATAGGAGTATACATTTAAGATCAACAGATTGTTTCTTTTCAATCTCTTTGTCTTAATATGTCTATGAGCTCTAGTTTAACACATTCCACGTTATCCAGACATCTATCATGATGAACAAAATTCGATTTGAAATAACACATCTGCATCTAGGATGTAGATCGGTTATATAAATCAATTCAAATAATGTATTGGTTAGTCGGAGAGCAGCATGAAGTGGTAGATTAACAACTGTTTCAATCAGAGCAGTTTTTTTTGTTTCGTCATGACAGCTTTCAGCTTCATGTTCAGCAGCATCATAGACAGGTGTTAGATTTTCAAGTTGTGAATGAAGTGTCCAAAGCACACGACGTAGAGCCGCAACACGTTCCCGCATGTCTTCATGCCCAGGATGGCGACGCAGTGTTTCAAATATGGTCAAGAGGCTGCTATGTGCATTCAATGCATGATGACAAATCTCAAGCGTGGAGGAGGAGGAGATCAGATGTAGGATCGCAATCATGTCATTGCGAATTTGTTGAGCAAGAGCAACAACATCCATGTCCGCTCACGCGGATGGTTCATCCTCATCTAACGCGTCTTGTTCTACGACGCGATAATGACCCGTTCTAAAACCACGAAACCAATATAAATGGGTTTAGTCATTTTTCTTATTTTGGTTTTCCTTAGCTGGATCGTCATGAGATCCACTCAATCGGTTTACTGCAGGATCTGCTAAAACTGGATCTGGAGTTTTCTGAGCAACATAGCGTCCCTCTCATGAATTGATGAGATAGATACGACGATGATGTCTTACATTCTCATGACATCATCACCTAAGTTAAAACGATACGTGGAGATATATCTTCAGTGCTATTGTGACACACGGACACGTGAGTTTTGAGTTTCTCATCAGCAAAAGCATTTGAACAAAAATCGTATATATACAGTTTATGATCATGCTTTGACATTTGTGCACCTAGTAAACGACCCGCATCTTTCACCCAACAACAATGCTGTTTTTAAATTTAGTTATGGGTTCCAATTTAGAGAGAGAACGGAGATAAGAGTTAGGAGTGAGTAAAGGCGGTCGTACAGCCATCCGCAGGAACCGGGTCCCGATGATGTGAAGGCAGAGACGGTAAGGTCTAGAAGCGGTTGCTCATGTTGCGCAGGCGTAAAGCGCAAGGCTGCGAATACACGCATTGTAAATAAGGAGTTTCACCTTGAGCCGGATCCTGCGATTGGTAAAGATCAGAGATAGACGGGTGGGCGTGCTATTCATTTTGGAGTGGATAGATTTGGCATGTTCTTTCCAGCTGAGTTTCCTGTCCATCGTGACCCCAAGGTACTGGACACTTGTAGACCAGGACACAGTGGTGTCTTTGACCTTGAGCGACGGCAGGTTTTGGAACGCTTTGCCGGTCAGATGTTTGCCAGTGAAGATTATTGCCTGGCACTTGGAGGGGTTCAAGGTGAGCCCATTAGAGGAACTCCAAGTTTCCAGGCGAGACGTAAAAGATTGAATGTTAGAGATAACGAAAGGGAGATTGAATGCACGTGCCGCATACGCGATGTCATCAGCGTAAAGAAATTCGGAAACATGCTGAGGGTCAGGAAGATCGTAAAGAAAGAGAGAGAACAGAGTGGGTGCCCAGACACAACCCTGCTGAATCCCAGCGCAGATTGGGTGGATGGAGGAAAGGGAACGTTGGTAACGAACCTGAAAGGTTCGCCCGGAAAGATAACTGCGCAGGATGTGGTGAAAAACAGGAGAGACTAAGGAATTGATTTTGTGAAGGAGTAGATCATGATGGATAGTGTCAAAGGTGAAAGAAAAGTCAAAGAAGATGGCGGGAATGGCAATTCTTCGAGAAAGGATGGGCGCTAGTTCGTGTGCGAGTCGCAATGTCGGCAAAGCTGCAGACTTGTTGTGCCGGAATCCGAACTGGGTGGGACGAGGAGCATGAGAGGATTCGAGGAGAGGAGTACGTTTGGTAAGGACAAGACGCTCGAAGAGTTTGCCAAGAAGAGAAAGAAAGCTGATCAGACGATAGTTGTTAGGGTCCGGAAGATTATTCCCCGGCTTGAAAATAAGAACGATAGTGGCATGTTTCCATGAAAGAGGAAAGTACCCGAAGTAAAAGATGGCAAAGATAGACACCACGGAGCATATCGGAGCCACCCACGACGCGCTTCAGTGCGGCCTTCACCTTCCAGACCCCTAAGGTTCACTCATCGTCTGGGTTGATGGGAGAAAACTGGGCCAGAAGGGTGGTCAAGGCTGAAGAGTGGGGCTTAATGATGTGAGGCGAGAAGCGGGTTTCTAAGATATCGCCGAAGATCTCAACTTTTCTGGCCGTGTCGTAGGTGGGAGTGGGCGTGCCAGGAATGAGGAGAGGGTGATGGCAGTGGAAGGGTGTCGGAGGGTCCTCTCGATCTTCCACACGTCGTCGGAAGAAGAAACGTTGCCCCGGGAAAGATAGTCTTGCCACTGCTGAACATGGAATTCACGGAGTCTGTCTCGTAATGTTCGTCTCATGTGAAGGAAATGGGCCTTCTCAGCAGGATCCCTGGTGCGGTAGAATTGCCATTGTGCACGGCGACGTTCCCGCACCTGTGCAAGAATGTCTGGGGGAGTGTCAGGGTGAGAGGCAGTGGTAGTTGTAAAGGTACTGTATTGTCGGAAGCTAGTCAGTATGAGGTTCGTAACGTGATAATTGGCATGGTCAATGTCGTCGGGTGAGGTGAGTGGGAGATGTGAATCCACCTTCCCGCTAAGCCGGGAGGTGTACCCTCTCCAGTCCGTCTTGATGGTTGGGGCAGGTTTGAAATCGTGAAGGAAGGGGTCTAGGTAGGAGGAGAAAACTATGGGGAGCTGTTCCGAAGTTAGCTCGAACTGGGGGTGTGGAGTCGTGATTTGGATATTGGAGGAGTGAAGGACAATATCGGGGATGTCGTTGTCAACTAGATGGGTAGGTCCAGAGGGAGGAGAGAGGATGAGATTGGGATGTTGTGCAAGGTAGATACCTAGAGTCTTCCCACCGGCATTACAAACTGTGCAACTCCATTCGGTATGCTTGCAGTTGAGATCTCCGGCGATGACACTGCAGTTACCCAGGCTCCGGAGAGTCAAGATCCGCACTGTCGAGAATCTTTTTGGGCTTCCGGTACGCAGACACCAGAATGACTGGGTCCCTTGGAGTGCCAAATTCCAAGACCGTGGCTTCAAGAGAAGTAAGAGGAGGAGTTGGAAGGCGAGGAATGGATGTATGAGGAATGGATTTACGAATAGCGATGGCTGTACTGCCGCGGGGGTTAAGGTATGGAATAGCGTAGGGTTTATCATCATGTGATAGCCCGGAAGAGAAAAAGTAAGTGAGGGAGTAAGCTATGTCTCGTGAAGGAGAAGGACATGGATAGAAAAGTCAATGAGAAATTGTCGGATTTCAGCGGTCTTCAAGGTGGAGATGCCGTGGCAATTACACGACGCCAAAGAGGTAATAGGTTGGGAAGCGATTTAGAAGAGAGCAGACAGATATTGTAAGGCGGTAAGTGCCTTGGGGAGAAACGGGTCAGGGGTGGATAATATAGGCAGAACGTTTTTAACCGCGTCAAGAATAACACGCAGATCAAATTGTTGGAAGATTGAGAACAGTTCAGATAGGGTCTGAATGTCCCCAGGGGTGATCCCACTGAACAAGGAGGAAGCCGATGAAGTAGACGACTTGTGAGGAGGAGATGGAAGAAGAGGAGAGCCCTGGACAATGTCAGCAAAAGACACCGACATTGGCTTCGGAGAAGATGCTGTAGCTACAGTGGGGCGTGCTGTGGCATTAGCCCTGCGTGTTACCTGAGCCGACTCACTCTGTTCTCGAGCTCGAGTAAGCTGCTCCGCTCGGCGTTGCTTGAGCGAAAGAAAGGCCGGGCAGCCAGGCCATGAGGCGCAGTGGTCACCTGCGCAGTAATTGCAGGTGAGCTTGGTTGGTCGAGGTGTGCAATTGGCCAAGTTATGGGGACCCGCACAGAGTGGGCATACCTCATCCCGCCAGCAATGGTTGCGTGTGTGGCCCCACGCCTGGCATCTGGAGCAATGGGCAATCCATTCGCGCCGGTGACACTCCTCCACCGAGACGCGAACTTTACCCAGATATCGAATGTTATTTTTGAAGGTCTGAACAGCTGTGTGTTCGATCTCCACCACGTAGAGACCGAGGTGTAAACGACCTTTCTCCACATTCTTCTTCTGCAGCTCAGTGAGGTGAAATACCTTCAACCCCTGGCTTTCAATGTCACCACGAAGTGACTCGTGGTCTTTATTTGGCTAAAGGCATCGAATCACCAAACGGTGACGCCTTTCCTCGGTGACCCGATGAGAAAAGAAGGAAGTGTTAGGGTTCTCACTCTTGAGAACTCGCAATTTGCTGACAACCGCTTGGTGGTCAGCATAGTCGGGAACGTGCACTATAAATGTCGTCTCCTCTGCGACAATTTCCGAAATGGCTTTGGTGGAGGATGGTGTGGAAGTGGTAGTAGCTGGGGAGGGAGAAGAATGGGGAAAGAGAGCAGCACTTCCTGCATTTCCAGGCGTCCCTGCATTTTTCCTACTTTATTCCTATCCTTACTGTCAACCGACGCGGTGATAGAGGCTGAGTCTACTTAATTTTGACCGTTCTCGTCATTGGTGTCCCTAGCCGATAGTGGGGGCGTTATTGGCGCAAATCGATTCGTTAGCGTCAGGAGCCTCCATTCCTGCGACGGTTTCGGCCGAAAGATCTTTTTTGCCTCGCACTCCATTGTCACATTATCATGTGGTCGGGCAGCTGGAGTGACCCTGGTCACACATTTGATTAAAGTAGAAAGACCGGCATCACCGGACTTACCTGGAAGGTCCAGGTAACCGGGTCTCGTCAACGCGTCTGCAGTGCTGGTATTCGCATCGACGTTCACTGATGCCCCAGTAGGAGGCACCGAGGGGACGGGCAGCGTATTTGAAGAAGCAGAGGCAACCTCCATCAAGGAAGAAGCCGGCACTGATGTCAACCTCGAGACGGGGCGATGTTTTATCCTGGTTCGCCGAGACGAGGAAAGCCAGTTCTCGGCGACGGAGTCAGCGGATGACATAGAAAGTCCACACGAAGATGTCATCGAAATTAAAGCCTTCTCCTGCGAGCCCCGGAGAAAGCCCTCAAGAATATTAGGATCAATTTTTCGTGAATTTAGAATTTTGTTAACATCAAAATTTAAAAAAAAACGAAAACAAAATTACGATCTGTAAAATCAACGAAACTACTTCATCATAAGAAGCTAACAGCACTATCAGCACGAAGGCTGCAACCCGCACGACACGGGTTGCCTCTGCCACGGGTTACAGTGAGAACTGCAACAATTCACAAGTCCTCTCCCGGAGGTTTGAACGGTGCCGCGGGACCACGTGGTCCGAGAGCAAAACACGTCAAAGACCGAACGGCACGGAACACACTAAAATCGCGGGAAACGGGGAGCGCACCGGCACACGACCGTCCACCACGACGGCCGAACTCGGAATGATTGTGCATGAAAAATCATAAATAGTACATGAAAAAGTCCGGATTTTGTCGTTCAAATTTCTTTACATCGCGAACATGCAAAGGAAATGTGATATCTGGTAAATTCAAAGTTCTGCGTAATCGATGGAACTCATCCTCATAATGGGAGGGACGACTAACATGGGTAATGCGTGAACGTGTACGATGCGTAAGCATTGCTGCTATAGATCAGAGAAAGCAGAAAGAATCCTTGTTTTGTACGTTCACGATACCCTTTTTATTGTGACGATAGACCGATGGTAGTGGTGCATACGTTGAACCAATCTGTTTTGTATTCCAGAGATGTAAATCGATATGTAATCCTGCAATGCTTTTCAACGCTTTCCCTGAATCATCTCTTGGAACTCACCGAGACGTGATATAATCGGTTCTAAAATAGAGTATTGGAAAAATGTATCATTAGAATCCCTCGAATTATGAACACTTGCCGGAGCACATAAAAAAATTCACTGTCTCATTCTGCTCAATAGAATGTAGTTTCTCAACAATAATTTCACACTCCATTTACATGCACTAAATTTTGAAAAACAAACGTTTTGACGGGTGTGTAACATGTTTAAAGTAGCGTCAAGAGGAGAGCGACAGGCTTGTAGAAAACTTTGAGGATCGTGAAAATGCAGTGTATTTATAATGCGACACGATTGCCTCACGACACGATTGTTTAGAGAAGAAATGCGTTCAGACTATTGTAAGGAAGACGAGGAGTCATCTTTCAGACTGAGTCACCCATTGTTTTGCTCTAAAAAAATTTCTGAAAAAAAATTGCATTAAAAAATTTGTATTTCAAAATAGTAAGAAAAGAGAAGAAAAGAAAGAAAAAAATAAATTGATACATACCTATAGCACGACGCAGCTGTTCGCGTTGTCGATCCATTTTTTCTTTCTTCTTTCTTTCTTTTTTCTGATGTATGCGCTATGCTATGCAATAGGGTATGCGGATCCAAATTATTATAGACAATCAATTATATATATTTTTCTTTATTATCACCAAAGTTTCGACACTGATTGGTATCTTTATTAGGGTAACTTGATTCAGTTACACAATAGACATTGTTCTTCAAATCCTTATTAATACATAAAAAACATCTCGGTGGATTATATCACTTTGTAAACCTTACTTCACTTACAACAGAAGCCAATGAGAAGTCTTGAGACACGAATCTGCTTATCATTGATTGGCACAAATTGATGGTTATCTCGTGTTCCTGCAATAGTACGTCCATCTTTGAATCTTTTTTCTCGAGCGATCCTTATTTCCACTATTTTGTCTCTTTCAACAAAGAAGAATTTTATTCCTTTCAGATGCTCATTGCAAAATTTGAATAAGTCAACTGCAGTCAAGATTTGCCTTTCAGTTGGACGTTGAAGAGTTGCGCGAGCAGCACTGATACCAAAATCAGCCTGGTTGTGACACAAGTTGAGGAAATTCTTGAAATTTTTGTATTGAGCTGCTGATCCATCACTGAAGTAGTGAATATGATGAATTTCGTCAAAAATGCCATTGAGATGGACCAAAATTTCTCTCAAAAAGTATCAAATGACACATTATCTTTCATTTCAAATGTAGATCATTTCGCTGGAATGGATTTGTCCTATGTGCCAGTTGTAAATCTTCAGCCAGGACAATATGTAGCCTGCATTTACGATGAAAATTGGTGGATTGGAAACATTTCCGAAATTACCATTGAAGATTGTGATGCTTTGATAAATTTTATGCATCCTCATAGTGTTGCTAGTTCTTTCCACTGACCCCCGAGAAGTGACAGCTGTTGGGTTTCTGAACAGCAAATCATTGTCATCCTTCCAGCACCAAATGCAACGGGACGACAATACAGTTATCCTGATGCGGTCATTTTGCAAATCCAAGGACAATATCAATTGAATTAGTATTTGGATGCAATGAAAACAAATTACTCTTATTGAATGCAGTGTTATGGCTTTGGCTTGGGAACCAGCAGAAGATACCCACCCTCAGGCTTGGGAACCTTGGCAAGAAACCCATTCAACATAACGTTTTTTGCGTATTAAACGATTATGGCTGATGATTGTATTATTAATCGTACAAGCTCTGTCTACACATCACCTTATATTATTCTAATTGTAAGATTGATAATAACAAAGAATATGTTCATACCACCAAATAAATTCTTTTTTTTCGGATATTTATAATCAAACAACTCTTATTCCATGCATAACTAAAAGAAATAAAACTAAATAGGGAATATTGGAGAAAAAGAAAGGACCAAATGAAGCAAAGAAATTGCAATGGAATGGATGGTCTCAATAGATAAAAGAAGAAGAAAATTGACGAATGCTCAAAGGTTTAATTTCTTTCTCCAAGGCAGTGAATAGTCAGGAAAAAAGCAAACTCTTCGCCATAAATATAAAATTTTGAAGACTCCGGTGCTAAAATAATGTACATAAGAGAAACATATGAAAATATTAAATAAGAAATACAAGTAATTCAAGAAACAGAGAGGTAAATATGTAAAAGAAATCATGTAAAATCTCGTAAAGATTATGTTTGGTGCAGGAGGAAGATAGGAAAATAATAATAAAAAAACCTTCAGTGTGTGGAAAGGTATCATACGGAGTCTTGTGGACGGGAGGAATCCCTGTGAGGAATGAGGTGCGATCTTGTGTCCGGTCGCAATATGTCGCATTCGTGATAATCAACTGCTACAGGAAAGGAAGTTCCCCCAGGGGAATTACATGTAGTAAGTACGTGTTTGGCAAATACGGGGCCCTGAGCTGAGTCTGACATTGCTTCCACTCACTTGTGAAAAGCTCCTTCCTTTCTCTTTCCTGTCCTTCCTTGGTCACCTCTTGGTCTTTTCGATCCCGACGCTATTAGGGCTAGGGCATCTTTCATTTTCCTCATTTTTGTCCCCCCCTAATTTTTTGTCCTACCCCCTTTTTTGTCCCCTCCTTCATATTTGTCCTCAATGTTTTGATGTATGTTTTGAGATATGTTTTGGTATGTTGTAAGTCAGGAGGGTTTTTAGTGGGTATGGTTGAATCATTCGACGAGTCCCACACGCGGGGAGAGTCATGTTGGCCTTACCCTAGTGCGTAACTGCATTTTCCCTACCTGTACAAGTTTTTACGGCTCCAATGACCTTTGATGTCGACGAGCCGTAAAACCCCACAAAAAAAAGAAAGATAGCATTTATTTGCAAACAATCAAATCTTGGTTTTTGAATATCTTCTTCTTCGTCTTCGCCTCTCCCCGTTACGCGAGGTCGGTTTTCCCATTATTGAGGTGCCACCAGTGGTGTAACTAGCACCCTGTACACCCGAACATTGCACGGGGGTCCCCCAGTATCATGGGTCTCCCAACTTCTGGAAGTACTAGAGGGTTTTCTCCGTGGTTTTTAACCGTTATGAAGAACAAATTATTATTCAAACAAAAGAATTTTGATTATTACATAAATATTATTTGACGTACTCTAGTCATAATTAATTGACGAACTTTTTGCATATGCCCAATTTTAGTAGTCGATCATTTTATGTTATCGGTCAGTTTTAACTCTGCCAGGTATAGTTGCGGTTGCAGTACATTCGTATCCGAAATTGAAGCTCGTCAAAAGTTAGCATCATCAGTGTTTTGAAATAACGGTGGATTAAACGATTATGACAGAGTAGACTTGAACATTGTATTTTTTATTATTAATTATCAATTTCAGTTTTATTTTCTGCCGGAAAGGAAATAACGTGTTTTATATCTCGAAATTTACTCTCTCAAATTTTGAAGGATCTATAAAATGTTTTTTAAAATAAGGTACATATCCAAGGAAAAGATACATTTTTTAATATTTCTTTTAACATTCTTGGTTGTTACCATAAAAACATATTAAAAAGTAAATTATGTGTTTTCCTGTTCAAGTCTGTTTCCTCATGCTAATATATCTCCTTCACACAAATAAAGTTGAGAATACATTTTAACTAATATAACCGAAACAAAAGTACTTCGTATGAAATTATAAACGTATCCTTGGATTTTCTTGGTATAATTATCTCATTAAAAACATATGGTATGTGAATATTATTAAATTAAATTACTAAATAGTTATTAAGATATATTTTTTATTTAAAAATCATAAATATTTTTCTAAATTTAACTATAACTAAAACATTAAACTACGGCCACTAAAGGGATCGGGGGCCCCGACTTGGATAGTTACGCTACTGGCCGCCACTTCGCTGATACGCATCATCGACAGACCCAATGCCTTCATGTCTCTCTCGACATTCGTCATCCCCGTCGTTAACGGTCTTCCTCTCCCTCTCTTTTGCGTAGTCATGTAAAGGCACTTCTTCTCTACGTGATCATCGGGTCTTCGCATAACAAGTCCAAACCACCTTAGCCTGCAGACAGATTCTCATTCCGTTGTCTACATACACTTCTGGACGGTCCACCGTAGACAAGTGATTCCTATTTTCAATCGTAGAGAAGACCCACAGAATATAAACATACAATCGTAGAGAACTTTCCTATGAGAATCGGTCTGCTGATCATTTTAGGTCAAATTGACGGCAAGGTGAATCGCAGGGAGAGTAATATATTGGAAACATTTTGGAGTCACCGTGACATTTACATTTTATAATTTTCGAAATTTTGACCTTTCTTTCACATGAAAATTTTTCTAAATAAAAAGATTGAGTTATTGTAAATAGGTGGAGTTAAAAGAATTACAGGCATTCCGACATTTTCGTTAAATATTATGTTATAAGATACACTAACAATAACTGGTTCAAACTAAATGAAAATTATATGCTTACCATGCATAAATAAACGTCGAAACTTCCGACAAATATTTGCCACAGTTAATAGAAAAAAATCATTACAAAAACACAACAGGATACGACTGAATTCCGCGATATAAATTCAAATTAACGGAAAATAAATTAAACATTTAAAAACGACACAAGGACAGTAATTGAATATTGCAGTCATTTTAATTAGTACTTCTTGGTTGAGCAAGTTATAGGTACGGCAAAATCTGCGGTCTGCATGTTCAAACTTGCAAAATTGGCGCTCCTCGCCCTACATCTTTAACAGTTTTAAAAAAGTTTCGTAATGCATTAGGAATAAAGAAAATTATCAACATGTTATTTTTATTCTTGTTTAATAACATGCATGTTAAGGGATATTGTTTCCAAAATTTCGTTTATCGTAATTTTTATAATTATGTATGAAAATACTATTTTTTGTGTAAATAAGGCAGAGTTTTTATACATTCTTTGCGTGTAGCTCATGAAAAAGTCACCATAAAATACATCCCCTTGTTCCCGGGGATTTGACCCCCTCTCGTTGGGTCGTTTCTAAAATTATTTAGTGATAAAAGGGTGATGTGGTTATTCTACCTAATGAGGTTTTGAATACAAAACGTACAATGTAATGTTTGTATGTTAAATATTCGAATATAAAAAAAGAAAAAAAAGATATACTCGAAGCTGGTTATTAGTTTCTACTCAGTTTTTATCGAAGAAATAAATTCACGACGATTATTAAATGTTTTTAATAAGTCGAGAAACTTGGGATATTTGTTAATTTTTATCTTTTATTTTATTTTAATTTTCTCACCACGGTGGGATCCCCAGATTCCCGGGGTTCCCCCGTGCCACAAAACACACCCGCTATCGCCGCCACTGACGATTTTCATGAAATCCAACTTTGACACTAATTGATATTGTATTTGTGATGGGTGACATGTGATTGCGTGATCGATGATAGAATTTGAGCATTTCCAAATCGATGACATGATTGCTGTGGATTAATTTCATTAGGAAAAACCCCAAGTATTTTCTCCATAGTACAAAGATACGCTAACATCGTTTAAGAAATTAAAATTCGGTGATGGTGGCATATTCTGTTTACTTAACTTGAAATTGAATAAAATATTCATGACACAGAGGGGCAGAAAAGGACACCTTCTGCAAAGAGAAGAGGATATAGCAAAAGGATGATCTGATTTGTTTAGATAAATAAGTAAATCAATTATTCACGAGCTTAACACATTATAAATGAGTTCTTCAAAAAAAATGTTTGAAAAATTTTGTAATTATATAATGCATGTAATTAGTGGAATTATAATCTATCTTATTATGTTTCATGTAAATCATACATGGTTTCATTAGATACTGGGCTAAAATAGAATATTGGATTGAATGACCATGAGCAATCAGGTAACCCATACTTAGATAATCTTATTTTCAACTTTAAATAAGTTTTGCAACAACAGTCCATACTCTTGAGAGAAAACTGAATTTTTTATTTCTTTTTCATTAATTCATAATACCTACGTGGTGTGACAATAGCACTGTTACTCCAATATTTTGTCATATTACTGGCAGCAATCCATGCCAGTTCACAAATAACTGGCAAGTTTTGTTAGGACCTTGTGTATTGTCCTGGTTTACTTGTAGAGAAGATGTCAAAATGTACCTACGTCGTCCCCTAAAAGGTCAAGGTTGTTCCACCCTCTGCTCCAAATCCTAGCTAACCCCTTTCTGGATAATATCAAAGTTAATTTTTTTCTTGGTTTACTGCTTTTAAAGGTTAACATTTTAAGTTTTGCTTCTTAAACTTGGCCTCTTATTTTACAAGAATGTTCTTGTGAAATTTCATGTCTATTTGTAAGCTAGTCTGTAGCAGTTTTTATTATCTCTTCCTATTTTTTGTATTTTTATAATTAAGTTCTGAATTAAAATCTCTCCCACATTAAATCTGCCCCCAGTTCAAAAATTTCACAATACATTGTTTTCTTTGCACATGTACGAATACACATCATTGTACCAAATTTCAACTTTCCAGAGTTACTATCAATGGTGTCAACTTCATGAGGGATAAATGGGCTTGAACCCCCTCACCCACAGAAAGATAATATGGACTACATGTTTGTTATTGGCTATCATGTACAAATGTGATCAGAATCTATTTACTGAATAAAAGTTCAACAAATAATTACAAATCACATAAACAAACCAATTTAATTTCTTCTCCTGCACAAGGAAAACTGTACTTTAACCGCTCATTCAGTTTCCTTTTTTACAGTTAATTTTTTTTGTTTATTCATTTTACTAAAATGAAGATTACTTAAAGGACAAATTCTGAAGAACATAAGGAAAAAAAACAGAAAAATTAAAAACATGATTAAATAATGTGCAGTGATGTATTTTAATACCAGTGAGGAACATTATTCCAGATAAGAGCCTGTAGAAAAATAGTGCATAACTGCTGAGATCTCAGCCTCTTACTGGTACATAATTCAATGGTTGACAGGACAATAAACCATCTTTGATGTAGTGGAAACTAATGACATCAAGTATTATTTAGCCAGCTAATGAATCTTAAACTTAAGTTTCCAAAAAGTAATATCAATTATACAAACCACAATATTAATATATTGTGAAAATATTTACTGACAATGAACATATACATGGCTACTGATTTCCATTTGTTATTTCTTAACACTGACTGAAAATGCGTAACTCTCATCCATAGGCGGATCCAGGATTTGATTTTGGGAGGGACCCACATTCAGAAACACCCTCCACCAGATATTTAAAACAAATGAACTTCTTGAAACTGCAATTTAAGACACTCCTATACATAAATAACGTATTAACATAAATTGCAGTTTTCACAAAAAAACTTAAAAAATTATGTTTTTGAAATAATTTGTGTTTTTTTGTTAAATTAGTACTATGCACGTCCACGTTAACAAGTCTAATAACTGCTTCAGATTTACTCAATATAACTTGAAACCGAATACGTTTCAGTCTTCCATCTAAAACTATAATATGCATGAAATTATAAAAATTCAGTAGTTTTTAATGTGAGGATGAAAATATTGAAATAATATTGAAATACAATGTTGGATATCATAAATGAAGTATTTTTTTTACCAAATGTGCGGGCAGAAAAGATACAGCGAAATATCACAGCCCTATGCTCAGGTTGCCATGTAGGAGTGGAAATCTATAAAACCAAAGCAAGTCATAATTTTGTCTTATGAAAACATTTTACACAGATTTTATTCATTTGTCTTCTTGCTTTGAATGGGCATACTATTTTTTTTTTTTAATAATGAAAACCTCATTATTATTATTATTATTGCTATCTCTTTGGATAGCACTGAATCCACCACTGCTCTCATCTGATATACCTTCTCATTGAACAAGCTTTCAGACAGGCACATAGTCAAATGGGGGGAGGGTTGGGGTTACTCAGGAACCAAGACCCCTCTGTAACTCTTATGAATTATACTGAAAGTACTTGTTGCTATTCATGACTAATATTTCATTGTAAAAACTACTGTTAATTTACAATTTAACAAATTACTATGGGAAATAAACAATCAAACAAATTTAAAATATTAGGAAATAACTTTAAAGTGGAAATATATTTGAGGAGAAAATTGGGCACCCTTCCAAAATAATTTCTAACCATGTGCCTATTCTTAAAATATGGAACCTCTCAAAAAAAGAAAGGATGTGGTTACAAAATCACAATGTATGGGCCATTCCCATACTGATAAGAAAATCATAAAATAATTTAATGGGATTTAAGGTCAGAAAGTAAGCACTTGCACAAGTTTTCAGCTCTTACAGTGAGATATGTGATATGTCCATTATTTTCCTGTTGCAGACTTCCTATGACGAGAAAAAACAAAATCTACATCTAAATGCCATTTGTAGTGTTTTGATACCCAAAGTTCCAAAAATATATTCCAAAAATTATACATATAGAGTATTTTTGAAAAAAGTGCAAAACATGTTTTAAGATATATAGGTTTCGGATCACTACTTATCTAAAGTGAAACTGAAGATCATCCCCAAGAGTATGATGGGGAAAAACCTTGCATGAAGGAGATATGATCCTGAAAAAATAAAGGAGAATAAGAAGGAATGGGGCAAGTAAACCAGTGACATAGGAGGCCAGGAATGGAAACAGACGGAGAAAAGTCTTATAACCAAGGCAGAGCAGCTTGCTCCTGTTACCAGGATGAAGAAGCACAGGTGGTGGAACGAAGAGTGTGATAGACTACTTGATCTGAGGAAGAAGGCATGACACATCTGGCAAACCAAAAAAGATGAGAGTACCTGGCAGCACTTTGTGGAAACTAGGAAGATGGTGTCCAAGGGGATCAAGAAAGTTAAAAAGGAGCAAGAAGACTACTCAGGAAGATAAATGATGACTTTGCTAAGAACAACATGAGAAACTTTTATCGGATCTTCAGAGAGAAGCTAAACAGATATAACCCCAACTCTCAACTTCAGGACAAAAAAAGGAAACTTTGCATATAGTAATAGGGGCAACTGTAAGACACTAGCAAAATACTTTAAGGAACTTCTAAATTGCAAAGAACCACCCTAAAAGATGGCGTTGGATGGTGGACCAAAGTCATCCCCCAACCCTGACTCTAAACCCCCATCTATAAGGGAGATCCAGGCTATACTGAACCATATGGAAAATTTCAAGGTGTCGGGAAAATCAGATAGCCGAATTATGGAAGTAGGCTAGCAAAAATGCAATTGACACACTCCAAAAGCTTTTTGAGGAAATATGGAAGAAAGAGGTCATTCCAGAGGAATGGAAAATGGCCCTGATACACCCTCTTCACAAAAAAGGTTCGAAATTGGATCCCAATGAGAGGGATTTCACTGGTGGATGTGACCTACAAGATATTGTCCAGAGCAGAATCTCAGTTGGATTGCCAACTTGGAGAGTATCAAGCAGGGTTTGGGAAAGGGAGATCTTGCCCTGAACAGATCTTAAACCTCAGAAACATTTTAACATACCAGAAGCGGAGGGTGAAACCATACATAGTGACTTTTGTAGACTTCCGAAAAGCTTACGATTCCATAGACAGAGAATCGTAGTTCAATATTTTGGAGGAGTTTGGCTTGGTCAGGAAAACTCTAAACATCAAGGAGACACTCACAAATACGTCCTCTAAAGACAGACTCATGGGCGAACTATCGGAACCTTTTGAGATCAGAACAGGGGTCCAGCAGCGAAGATGGTCTCTTCCCCCCTGTTGTTCAACTGTGCTCTCGAAAAGGTTGTGAGGGGAATGGAATGTGAGAACAAGAGGGGGAATAAGACTTGGAACAAAAAATAAAGGAATCATGATTAAGAGTTTGGCATTTGCTGATGACTTGGCACTGCTCACAGAAACTTGGAAGTCAAATCGCCGAATTACAAGAGCAGGCGGCGAAGATAGGACAAGATTTCTTTTGAAAAAACGAAGATTCTGGCGAATATACTGGACGTCCCTAAGAGAGTTTAAGTATGAGCCCAAAAAATCAAAGTGGTTAGGAGTTTCAAGTACCTAGGAGAATGGATTGACTGGAACCACCATGAAGGGAAAGCAATAGAAGTGAGAAGGACCAAAATGGAACTAGCTTTCCAGAAAACCTAAAACACATACAATAAGAAAACCCTCTCTTGGAACACCAAAGTAAAGCATTATAATACAGTAATTAAGCTGGAGGCACTCTATGCAGCAGAGACACTAGTCATGGGGAGGAAAGGGCAAATAGAGAAATTGGAAATCAAGGAGAGAGAAATTTTGAGGAAGATCATGGGTCCCAAATTCCAAAGTTTTCTATAAGAACGAAACCCTCTACGTAAAATCAGAGAGACTCTCAGATACCATAAGGAAGAGGAGGATTGATTTCTATGGACACTTACACAGAATGAATGCTGACAGATTAACTAAACAAATCTTTGACTTCTTTTATGAAAATAAACATAAACCCAATTGGTTTAAGGAAGTAGAAAAGGATCCGAGAGAACTAAAGATTACCGAAACCATGTTGAAGAATGGTACAGCCAAGAGCATGACCAAGGACAAAACTAGATCCAACTCAAGATCAATACCAGAAAACCGATTCAGATATCAGAGGAGGAAAGGAGGAGGAGTTCAGATAGAATGAAGAACTATTGTGAGAAAAAGAGAGCACAAGCATCTAGGAAGTGATTGATCTGACGTACCCCAAAGATGGGTGATTCGAAGAGAAGAAGATATATAGGTTTGAATAAAGAGCAATTTCTTTGTGTTTTAATACCCCACCAAAATATAGACATAATTGAATTCTTCTGAAAATTTTCAATAAGTTATATGTATTTGGATTTTTTTAAAGAATTTTTAGTGGTAAAAAAAAGGCTGTGAAAAATTATACATCACATCGTAAGGGCTAAAAATATGGGCAATACTTACTTTCAAATATAGAAATCAATCAGATTTTTGGAACAAGTTTATCAGACCAGTCTATATGACCCTGGCCCATTTGACATGTAATTACCTGTGTACAATTTAACTCTGTCTTTTAGGGAAAGAATTCCCAAGTCAAAGAAGTAACATAGTCCATCTGTATTGTGAAACAAAAGCTTTCTCATAGTTAAAACAGAAGAGCACAGGCATTATATTGTACTTGAAGTGACTAGTGGATCCACATCAAAAATGGCTATGAAGTAGATGTGCTAATAGTATCTTCAAATGTCATTATAATATCAGTAAAAAATAAATAATGTTTGTCTCTTCAAAGAAAAAGTTTGAAGAGTTTTATACATTTGAATGTATATACATTGCAGTTGGTAAGTCTATTTACAACCAACCAATTACAGGAGCAATTACATTACACCAAACATACAAGTTCAAGAAAAAAAACAGTTCAAGAAAAAATAAACCTTAATTTCATGTTACAAAATTAACAAAAAATGGTCAGCTACCTGAATGCCAGCTACCACAATAAAGTAAGACAATATATCACAAGATTATATTAAGCAAGTCATTGTTAACTTTGTACAAGTGAGACAAGTACTATCTACACAGATAATATATAGTTGTCATTGTGACGATAATTAACAACTTAAATAAAACAATATAGATGTAATAGGAGACTAAAAGCAAAATAATATTTAAAGAAATAAAACTATAAACACAATAAATCAAAACTGAACAGTCTTTTGTAACCTATAACCATGTGTTATAAGTTTTGATTGCCATTAATGTGCAATTAAATTTAAAAATTGGATGAGTATGAATTGAGAATGAGTTTTGGTATAAAACCATGGAAAACACTATTGGACAACAGGTACATCCAAGTGCCCAAACAGGTACTATCAGCAGTGATCAGGAAGCATAACCCTTGGTTACAAGCTAGTTTTCATTTCTTCAAAACACAAAGAAACATGCTGAAATTAGACATTTGAAGTCTTTGTCTTCTATGGATTCATTCAGCATACAGGTATGACACCAACTCCCACACCTCCTTCATGAGCACACATTGAAGCCACAAAGGACCAAGTGTCTGTGCTTGGATCGTACACTTCCACTGAAGATAGATTAGATACTCCATCATAGCCACCAATTGCCCACAGTTTACCCATATTGGCAACCAGAGCCACTCTACTTCGCATTACATTCATTGGTGCCATAAATCGCCATCTAAAAGACAAAACACATTTACTTGCAAAGGCTACTGAAAGTGGATGAATAAAAATGGCCAAAAATAATATAATTTAAATAACACTCTTAAAGAAACTCCACACAGTCTAAGAAAATGTGATTAGGGGATATTTGTTCATTCCCTGTCAGATTGTATGTAGGACAGTTCACCTGAGCAGATGGTACGGAATATAAACCCATTATCCAGGTTCTGAAATGTATACTTTTTTGATCAGAAATGTGTATTTAAACACAAAAGAAATTATATTAAGTTGTTATTAATAGCTAAATACAATATTTAATGCTACATGGTATAAAAAATGCATCACCTTTAATAAAAGTAAAACATTCATATACTTCGGATTAAATGTAACAAGAAGACCTCATCCTTCCCGAAGGGGATACTAATATCTATTCATATACAGCAGGGGAGGGGAGTTCTATTCCAATTTCAGTTACATTTCTTCAGAAAGCATATAATCAATTTAGTACCTTTCAAATTGGAACAATTGTTATAACTTTAGTTATCCAGTAAATTAGTTATAACATTAACTAATTTTTTTTAATGTAGCTAAATTCAAACTGTAGTTCACACTTGATCTTGAGAGATAGTGCTCCCCACAATTCCAACCCATCTCACACCAGTGCAAATCCTATCTATGCTACTAATCTATACTTTTTCTCTGAAGAAAAAAAAATATGGAAAGAGAAACTGTCAAAAATATGAATACTCATCCTGAATATATGTATTCAAACTACTTATTTATGGAAATTTCCATTCTGCCACCTCTATTAGCTAGTGATATTTAATGAAAGCTCAAAAAACACATTCCTCTTTATCCCTCTTAAATAAAAATGTTGAAAAATCCTTTCTAACTGAGCACCTTTAATACATACACAACATTCTATCAAAATTTCAAGTTCCTATCTTTAAAATTTTTCTCTCTGCTTTGATGAATGTCAGTCATTTAGAATAATGCTCCACATATTTCAACCATTTTCACCCATTTAAAATTGAGATATTGAAAAGTCCAGATATTGGTTTCTAGATTACCAATATTTACATATGAAAACCAAGATAAAATCACAGAAAAATAATTTATTGTGCCATTAGCATTAATGACACAAACCTGAAAACAATAACCACTAACAACAACAATCCAAAAAATTGTTATACATTAAAAAATCCAAAATAGTGGAAAATACTTCAAGAACATACAGCAGCCACTACAACAAAATATTATTTGAGTGACATTGGTCATACACTCCACATGTTATTCATATAGGACACATTTTGATCGTCCTTGCCCCATCAACTCCTTCCGACTGTTTCTTTGGCATTCCTTTGGTGGTGAGCAGATAGAGGAATTTCAGATTGTACTCCAATACAACTTTGAATTTAACAATCGAGGGTGAGCTGGTTGGTCCTCGTCCTACCCCTGGATAGCTTGATAGCAAACTAAACGCCAACATTTGCTTCTCAAAGAAGTCCCGTGGTATGCCACAAAAAGATTATCACCCTTCTCAGGGTTTGTCACGAGTTTTAGTATCAAAACAAGAACATCCGGACAGATTGAAAGTTCTATTATGGGGAAACTACCACAAACAAAGAATAAAAGATATTCAGCTACTTTTAAATTTAGACAAAGGCCAACAAATGAGGAAGCGTGGAAAAAACAAAATGGGACGAGTTGAAATCTGGTGCCCAACTAGAACAAAAGTAGAACATCTTTTCAAACGCCTAGTAGGAGAAGCAAGAAGAAAGATGGGCACATTTCCCACGGACAATCATTCAAGGAGAGGGTGAAAAATGAAACCTTTCCCAAGAAACCAAAAGAGGAGGAGGATTGATCACCCTGGTTCATGACTCAATCCATGTTGAAGACTCTTCCATGAGGATTGAAGCAAATCTAGAATACATAAAAACCAAGTTAAGATTGGACAAAGACAATGTTTGCACCATAATAAACGTTTATATACCCTCGCAGGGCATTCGTAATACTGACCTGGATCCGTTGATCCCAGACACATAAAAATGCCTACTGGTAGGCGACTTTAACAGTAGGCACAGCGCTTGGAATGTTGGTGATGAAAATGGAAATGAACCCATTCTGTTCAATTGGATCCAGAATCAGAATATAATATTGCTAAATAGAGAAAAAAAACCTACCTACCAATCATCATCAAACTACTCCCTGAGTACGTTAGACCTGTCTCTAGCAACCCCAGCCACGGAGAGACACCTGGAAAATTGGAGGGTGGGAGAAGATCTTGGCAGCGATCACTTCCCTATACAAGTAAAATACAATCAGATAAAGGTGAAGAATCCACATGTCATCAGAGGAAAAAACATCAAAAAAGCTGACTGGACAACATTCTATGCCGCCACTGAAAAATGCAGCACGGATGATTATGAACTAGCAACCATTGAAGCGGACATACACAATGCAGCTGGAAAAACAATACCCGGGGAAAAAAGGGGGCGGGGGGAAACAGCGGCATATGAACAACTGGTGGAACACGGAACTAAGATCCCTAAGAGCTGAAAGACAGAGAGCGAGAAGAAAATGGAAACAGACGCACAGGAGAGTGCCGGCAAATATACAACAAATGGAACGCTCTACTCTGTAAAGCTATTCTAAAGGCCAAGAGAAACGCATGGAAAGAATTTGTTAACACCATAAATGAGAACACTCCTAGTCCCACAGTATGGAAAATGTTTCACACAATTGAGGGTAAGACAGGACCCAAGATCCAACTAATAAAAACAGAGGAAGGCGATTGGATAGAGGAGGATGCCAAAAAATCTGAAGCATTTACCTCTTACTACAGTAGCAGAGCGGAAAACGCGGTCNACAGAGTGGAAAACGCGGTCGGCTGGTCTTTTACATTAACGGTAAAAGAGAAGGAGCTGTCTACCAGGTTTGAACTCCTATACCTTGCTGAGGATAATGGAAAAGTCCCCTTTATGATGATTGAACTGATAGAGGGAATTAAAAAAACTTAAAAGAACTGCCCCAGGACAGGATAATATTCACAATGACATGCTAAAGCATTGTTCGCCTCATCTTCTCACCAAAATACTAAAACTCTATAATTTAATTTGGGAGACTGGAAACATCCCGCAATCATGGAAAACATCTCTGATTATACCTCTACCAAAACCAGAGAAGGATCCCAGTTTAATTACTTCATACAGGCCAATAGCGCTTACTTCATGCCTTGGCAAATTGATGGAAAGAATGGTCAACAACCGGCTAACTTGGAGGCTGGAAAAATATAACCTTCTAAACAGCAAACAATTTGGCTTCAGAAAACAACATAGCACAAGTGACGCTTTGCTCTATCTTACCAACAAAATATAAGAGGCAAGTAAATCGAGTTGCAGTATTGCTGGACTTCGAAGCTGCATTTGATAAAACGCCACATAAAACTATACTACTGCAGTGCATGAAACTCGGAATTCGGGGCAAACTCCTTAAATACCTAGCAAACTTTCTTAGCAAAAGACTTATACAAACAGAAGTAAATGGAGCATTATCAGAACTGTCAAAATTGGAAAACGTTGTAGTACAAGGATCCATAATCAGTCCAACACTCTTCAATATAGCCCTGCACGACTTATGTGACACTCTTACAAGAGGAGTCGACTATGTGATGTTCGCTGACGATATTACTCTTTTCGCTATTGTTAAATCACCAGACAGGGCATGTGAACAACTGCAAGAGGCATTACAAGCGGTAACTAAATGGAGTCAGAAATGGTCCCTTAAAATTTCATCAACAAAAACAGAATGTGCATCTTTCACAAGACGAAACACTCGCAAGAATTATGAGCCAAAATTACAAATTGAAAACCAGGAATTAAAATTCAATGAATGTCCTAAACTATTAGGAATTCTTTTAGATCAGAAACTACAATGGAAAAAGCATATAGAAGAAACTAAAAATCTATGCAGCAAAAGACTAAACACCATCAAAGCAGTTGCTAGCAGAAACTGGGGAGCTGACACATCATCACTTAAAATGTTTTACACCTCATTTGTACGTTCTAAAATAATGTACTGTAGTGAAAATTGGGGATCAGCGTCAGCAATGCACATAAAAAAATTACAACAAACACAATCAGCAGCGCTTAGAATTATACTTGGATGCCCGAGCACCACGCCGATTGCGGCGATGGAAATGGAAGCATGTCTG